>CM074284.1:24329876-24519039 GCA_037194245.1 Opsariichthys bidens | reverse complement strand
TTTTTGACATTTAGACGTTTTTTGAGAAATCATGCACGCTCTAAGTGTCAAAATTCCTCTGTGTGAACAGTGCGGTGGTTTGTCAATGCTCAAGCCGGAGAGAGTGACAGGTAGGCGGCGTGAAGGTGTAAGGAAGCGCCCCTCAGTGAATTTGCTCCAAATGAACCATGAAACTAAAAAGTAACAGAAAGTTCATGTTTGAGCAGTAATTTATTAAAAATACATTTTTAAAATTTTATTTTTTTCTGAGAAACTGTACACGGAGGAATTTTGACACTTAGTCGTTTTACTGTTAAATGGTGCACGTGCAGAAAAACGACAAAGTGTCAAAATTCCCCCGTGTGAACAGTGCGGTGATTGACTCTGCTCAAGCCGGAGAGAGTGACTGGTAGGCGGCGTGAAGGTGTAAGGAAGCGCCCCTCTTTGAATCCGCTCAACTCATACTCTCTCTAGCTTGAGGAGAGACTCACACACACACGGTCTGGAAGAATCTTGACAGTTTTAGTGATTTTTCTGATATGAAGTACAGGGAGGAATTTTTGACATTTAGACGTTTTTTGAGAAATCATGCGCGCTCTAAGTGTCAAAATTCCTCTGTGTGAACAGTGCGGTTTGTGTCAAAGCTCAAGCCGGAGAGAGTGACAGGTAGGCGGCGTGAAGGTGTAAGGAAGCGCCCTCAGTGAATTCGCTCCAAATGAACCATGAAACTAAAAAGTACCAGAAAGTTCATGTTTGAGCAGTAATTTATTAAAAATACATTTTTTAAATTTTTATTTTTTTCTGAGAAACTGTACACGGAGGAATTTTGACACTTAGTCGTTTCACTGTTAAATGGTGCACGTGCAGAAAAACGACAAAGTGTTAAAATTCCCCCGTGTGAACAGTGCGGTGATTGACTCTGCTCAAGACGGAGAGAGTGACAGGTAGGCGGCGTGAAGGTGTAAGGAAGCGCCCCTCTTTGAATCCGCTCAACTCATACTCTCTCTAGCTTGACGAGAGACTCACACACACACGGTCTGGAAGAATCTTGACAGTTTTAGTGATTTTTCTGATATGAAGTACAGGGAGGAATTTTTGACATTTAGACGTTTTTTGAGAAATCATGCACGCTCTAAGTGTCAAAATTCCTCTTTGTGAACAGTGCGGTTTGTGTCAAAGCTCAAGCCGGAGAGAGTGACAGGTAGGCGGCGTGAAGGTGTAAGGAAGCGCCCCTCAGTGAATTCGCTCCAAATGAACCATGAAACTAAAAAGTAACAGAAAGTTCATGTTTGAGCAGTAATTTATTAAAATACATTTTTAAAATTTTATTTTTTTCTGAGAAACTGTACACGGAGGAATTTTGACACTTAGTCGTTTTACTGTTAAATGGTGCACGTGCAGAAAAACGACAAAGTGTCAAAATTCCCCCGTGTGAACAGTGCGGTGATTGACTCTGCTCAAGCCGGAGAGAGTGACTGGTAGGCGGCGTGAAGGTGTAAGGAAGCACCCCTCTTTGAATCCGCTCAACTCATACTCTCTCTAGCTTGAGGAGAGACAGACACACACACACAGTCTGGAAGAATCTTGACAGTTTTAGTGATTTTTCTGATATGAAGTACAGGGAGGAATTTTTGACATTTAGACGTTTTTTGAGAAATCATGCACGCTCTAAGTGTCAAAATTCCTCTGTGTGAACAGTGCGGTTTGTGTCAAAGCTCAAGCCGGAGAGAGTGACTGGTAGGCGGCGTGAAGGTGTAAGGAAGCGCCCCTCAGTGAATTCGCTCCAAATGAACCATGAAACTAAAAAGTAACAGAAAGTTCATGTTTGAGCAGTAATTTATTAAAAATACATTTTTTAAATTTTATTTTTTTTTGAGAAACTGTACACGGAGGAATTTTGACACTTAGTCGTTTTACTGTTAAATGGTGCACGTGCAGAAAAACGACAAAGTGTCAAAATTCCTCCGTGTGAACAGTGCGGTTATTGACTCTGCTCAAGCCGGAGAGATTGAGAGGTAGGCGGCGTGAAGGTGTAAGGAAGCGCCCCTCTTTGAATCCGCTCAACTCATACTCTCTCTAGCTTGAGGAGAGACTCACACACACACGGTCTGGAAGAATCTTGACAGTTTTAGTGATTTTTCTGATATGAAGTACAGGGAGGAATTTTTTGACATTTAGACGTTTTTTGAGAAATCATGCGCGCTCTAAGTGTCAAAATTCCTCTGTGTGAACAGTGCGGTTTGTGTCAAAGCTCAAGCCGGAGAGAGTGACAGGTAGGCGGCGTGAAGGTGTAAGGAAGCGCCCCTCAGTGAATTCGCTCCAAATGAACCATGAAACTAAAAAGTACCAGAAAGTTCATGTTTGAGCAGTAATTTATTAAAAATACATTTTTTAAATTTTTATTTTTTTCTGAGAAACTGTACACGGAGGAATTTTGACACTTAGTCGTTTCACTGTTAAATGGTGCACGTGCAGAAAAACGACAAAGTGTTAAAATTCCCCCGTGTGAACAGTGCGGTGATTGACTCTGCTCAAGACGGAGAGAGTGACAGGTAGGCGGCGTGAAGGTGTAAGGAAGCGCCCCTCTTTGAATCCGCTCAACTCATACTCTCTCTAGCTTGACGAGAGACTCACACACACACGGTCTGGAAGAATCTTGACAGTTTTAGTGATTTTTCTGATATGAAGTACAGGGAGGAATTTTTGACATTTAGACGTTTTTTGAGAAATCATGCGCGCTCTAAGTGTCAAAATTCCTCTGTGTGAACAGTGCGGTGGTTTGTCAATGCTCAAGCCGGAGAGAGTGACAGGTAGGCGGCGTGAAGGTGTAAGGAAGCGCCCCTCAGTGAATTCGCTCCAAATGAACCATGAAACTAAAAAGTAACAGAAAGTTCATGTTTGAGCAGTAATTTATTAAAAATACATTTTTAAAATTTTATTTTTTTCTGAGAAACTGTACACGGAGGAATTTTGACACTTAGTCGTTTTACTGTTAAATGGTGCACGTGCAGAAAAACGACAAAGTGTCAAAATTCCCCCGTGTGAACAGTGCGGTGATTGACTCTGCTCAAGCCGGAGAGAGTGACTGGTAGGCGGCGTGAAGGTGTAAGGAAGCGCCCCTCTTTGAATCCGCTCAACTCATACTCTCTCTAGCTTGAGGAGAGACTCACACACACACGGTCTGGAAGAATCTTGACAGTTTTAGTGATTTTTCTGATATGAAGTACAGGGAGGAATTTTTGACATTTAGACGTTTTTTGAGAAATCATGCGCGCTCTAAGTGTCAAAATTCCTCTGTGTGAACAGTGCGGTTTGTGTCAAAGCTCAAGCCGGAGAGAGTGACAGGTAGGCGGCGTGAAGGTGTAAGGAAGCGCCCCTCAGTGAATTCGCTCCAAATGAACCATGAAACTAAAAAGTACCAGAAAGTTCATGTTTGAGCAGTAATTTATTAAAAATACATTTTTTAAATTTTTATTTTTTTCTGAGAAACTGTACACGGAGGAATTTTGACACTTAGTCGTTTCACTGTTAAATGGTGCACGTGCAGAAAAACGACAAAGTGTTAAAATTCCCCCGTGTGAACAGTGCGGTGATTGACTCTGCTCAAGACGGAGAGAGTGACAGGTAGGCGGCGTGAAGGTGTAAGGAAGCGCCCCTCTTTGAATCCGCTCAACTCATACTCTCTCTAGCTTGACGAGAGACTCACACACACACGGTCTGGAAGAATCTTGACAGTTTTAGTGATTTTTCTGATATGAAGTACAGGGAGGAATTTTTGACATTTAGACGTTTTTTGAGAAATCATGCACGCTCTAAGTGTCAAAATTCCTCTTTGTGAACAGTGCGGTTTGTGTCAAAGCTCAAGCCGGAGAGAGTGACAGGTAGGCGGCGTGAAGGTGTAAGGAAGCGCCCCTCAGTGAATTCGCTCCAAATGAACCATGAAACTAAAAAGTACCAGAAAGTTCATGTTTGAGCAGTAATTTATTAAAATACATTTTTAAAATTTTATTTTTTTCTGAGAAACTGTACACGGAGGAATTTTGACACTTAGTCGTTTTACTGTTAAATGGTGCACGTGCAGAAAAACGACAAAGTGTCAAAATTCCCCCGTGTGAACAGTGCGGTGATTGACTCTGCTCAAGCCGGAGAGAGTGACTGGTAGGCGGCGTGAAGGTGTAAGGAAGCACCCCTCTTTGAATCCGCTCAACTCATACTCTCTCTAGCTTGAGGAGAGACAGACACACACACACAGTCTGGAAGAATCTTGACAGTTTTAGTGATTTTTCTGATATGAAGTACAGGGAGGAATTTTTGACATTTAGACGTTTTTTGAGAAATCATGCACGCTCTAAGTGTCAAAATTCCTCTGTGTGAACAGTGCGGTTTGTGTCAAAGCTCAAGCCGGAGAGAGTGACTGGTAGGCGGCGTGAAGGTGTAAGGAAGCGCCCCTCAGTGAATTCGCTCCAAATGAACCATGAAACTAAAAAGTAACAGAAAGTTCATGTTTGAGCAGTAATTTATTAAAAATACATTTTTTAAATTTTATTTTTTTTTGAGAAACTGTACACGGAGGAATTTTGACACTTAGTCGTTTTACTGTTAAATGGTGCACGTGCAGAAAAACGACAAAGTGTCAAAATTCCTCCGTGTGAACAGTGCGGTTATTGACTCTGCTCAAGCCGGAGAGATTGAGAGGTAGGCGGCGTGAAGGTGTAAGGAAGCGCCCCTCTTTGAATCCGCTCAACTCATACTCTCTCTAGCTTGAGGAGAGACTCACACACACACGGTCTGGAAGAATCTTGACAGTTTTAGTGATTTTTCTGATATGAAGTACAGGGAGGAATTTTTGACATTTAGACGTTTTTTGAGAAATCATGCGCGCTCTAAGTGTCAAAATTCCTCTGTGTGAACAGTGCGGTTTGTGTCAAAGCTCAAGCCGGAGAGAGTGACAGGTAGGCGGCGTGAAGGTGTAAGGAAGCGCCCCTCAGTGAATTCGCTCCAAATGAACCATGAAACTAAAAAGTACCAGAAAGTTCATGTTTGAGCAGTAATTTATTAAAAATACATTTTTTAAATTTTTATTTTTTTCTGAGAAACTGTACACGGAGGAATTTTGACACTTAGTCGTTTCACTGTTAAATGGTGCACGTGCAGAAAAACGACAAAGTGTTAAAATTCCCCCGTGTGAACAGTGCGGTGATTGACTCTGCTCAAGACGGAGAGAGTGACAGGTAGGCGGCGTGAAGGTGTAAGGAAGCGCCCCTCTTTGAATCCGCTCAACTCATACTCTCTCTAGCTTGACGAGAGACTCACACACACACGGTCTGGAAGAATCTTGACAGTTTTAGTGATTTTTCTGATATGAAGTACAGGGAGGAATTTTTGACATTTAGACGTTTTTTGAGAAATCATGCACGCTCTAAGTGTCAAAATTCCTCTGTGTGAACAGTGCGGTTTGTGTCAAAGCTCAAGCCGGAGAGAGAGTGACAGGTAGGCGGCGTGAAGGTGTAAGGAAGCGCCCCTCAGTGAATTCGCTCCAAATGAACCATGAAACTAAAAAGTAACAGAAAGTTCATGTTTGAGCAGTAATTTATTAAAAATACATTTTTTAAATTTTATTTTTTTCTGAGAAACTGTGCACGGAGGAATTTTGACACTTAGTCGTGTTACGTCCTCCCATTTTTGTCCCGGGTAAAACAGGGATCGAACGAACAAAAAAAAAAAATATAGAGAGACTTAATGTCTTTAACTCTCCACTCCCAGAGTCACCAAAAAAAACACCAAAGTTTGAGAAAACAATCTACGTGGCCTGTCTGCCTTTTATTCATTAAACATAAGTATAAAAAAAAAAAGGAAACTAAAAGATAACAAATAATCCAAAAACAAAATAATTACCTCAAGTGGAGGACCCATGTAAAAGAAAAAGAAAAATAAGAACTACCTGAAACAATTAATACTAACTTACCTATTACTCAAAAGAAAATAACAAAACAACATTTAACTTCCCTCCCTCCTTAACTAAACAATAACCAGGAGAAAAGATATGGGAATCCTCCACCCTACATTACCCACAAAAAATATAACAAAGTTTCCACTCAAAAGAACATAAATAATATAATCAAGTACAACGACAAAAAAATAAGCGCAACACGCGCTAACTCTCTGGGACTGGAGAGCAAAAGATCACCCGCCGCGTTGTCTCCCCTTTCATCAATGCCGTCTCTGCAGTTTTATGCCAGAAGTGCACCAATCAGTAGGCAGGTAGCGCCCACATGACCGCTGAAGCACAGGTGCTAACCCTTTACCTATCAGGAAGGCATACACATACAAAAAAAGAGAAAACAAGAGAAAGAACACCACAACTACAAACATCCTTTTATATAAACAACAACAATAATAATAATAATAATAATAAACAACAACAATAATAATAATAATAATAATAAACAACAACAATAATAATAATAATAATAATAATAAATAATAATAATAAAATACATACGTCCTTGGACGTAACACCCCCACTGATAATTTTCTCTTATTTTCCTCATTTTTTTTTTTTTTTTTGGGGGAAAAAAAAGAAAAAAACAAAATCACTATGTTTCAGCACACACCACTCGGGACAGCGCATCCGCTACAACGTTTTCGGTACCCTTCTTATGCCTGATCTCTAAATTGTATTCCTGTACAATTAATGCCCACCGCATCAATCTCTGATTAGCATTGTACATGCGTGAAAGAAACGTCAACGGATTATGGTCAGTATATACAATAATGGGCACACTACTACCTCCCAAATAAACTTCAAAGTGTTGGAGCGCTAGCACCAAAGCAAGAGCTTCTTTCTCAATTGTGCTGTAATTACTTTGACACTTCGAAAATTTCTTTGAAAAATAGCAGATAGAATGATCAATACCCATTTTATCCTCTTGTAATAATACAGCCCCCATCCCAACTGAACTCGCATCTACATGCAATTTGAACGGGCGATCGAACTCTGGAGCTTTAAGGACAGGTGCGTGACACAGAAGATCTTTAGCAGATAGAAAAGCACATTCACATTCCTTAGACCATTCAAATTTCCGTTTGTCACTGAGTAAATCAGTAAGTGGGGACACCACACTAGAGAAATTTTGACAAAAGTTTCTATAGTACCCACACATTCCAAGAAAACGTCTCAACTCACGTTTATTGGATGGAGAGGGATAGTTTATTATGACAGAAACCTTGGCTTCTACCGGTCTCACACTTCCTTGCCCGACTTTCTTTCCCAAGTAGGTCACCTCTGCTTTCGCAAATTCACACTTTGCGAGATTTATAGTCAGAGAAGCCTCTGACAGTCGAGTAAATAATAACTCAAGACCCTTCACGTGCTCAGTCCAACTATCAGAATACAACACGACATCATCTATGTATGCATCACACTTCGGTACGTCAGATAAAACCTTCTGCATCAACCTTTGAAACGTCGCAGGTGCATTTCGCATCCCGAACGCAAGAACGGTATATTGAAGAAAATTATCGGGAGTTACAAAGGCGGAAATTTCTGAAGCTCGAGCCGTTAAAGGCACCTGCCAGTACCCTTTCAACAGATCTACCTTGGTCACATATTTTGCCGCTCCCACCCGATCAATACAATCTTCAATGCGGGGCAGTGGGAATGAATCAGGCTTTGAAAAACTATTTACTCTTCGATAGTCTGTACAAAACCGATATGTGGAGTCTGGTTTAGGTACTAACAAGCATGGAGAGCTCCATGGACTCTGGCTTGGTACAGCTAACCCATGTTTTAATAGATATTCTACCTCGCTCTTCATAATCTCACGTTTCTTTGGATTCATCCTATAAGGATGCTGTTTCACAGGGGATGCACTTCCTACCTCAATATCATGACACAACACAGACGTTCTACTGGGCACATCTGAAAAAAGTGAGGGAAAAGAATGAATCAAGTTATATATATCCCCATACTGTTTCTCAGATAAGTGCTCAAGATAGCTGCGTAAATCACTCAGAATGTTGGAATTTTTAAGATGAGGGGTAGAAGTTTGAGCAACACCATCATCTTCTACAGCACAGGAGACAGTCATCGTAACTGTGGAAGGGACCGATGATACATTCACGGATGGCATAGGTTTCGGCTCCCTCTCCACGTACGCCTTAAGCATATTCACATGGCACACTCTAGTTTTGCGTCGGCGATCAGGGGTTTGAATTACATAATCGATTTCATTGAGCTTCTGCTCTATGACATATGGCCCTGAAAACCTCATTTGCAAACCAGCACCAAGTCCTGGCAAAAGCATAAGAACAGAGTCACCGACCTGAAAATTCCTCCGGACACTCTTTTTGTCAAACTTCTGTTTCATTTTCGACTGTGCGGTAGATAGATGGTCCTTCGCTACAGCGCACGCTTTATGAAGTCTCTCTCTGAAAGAACTCACATAATCCAAAAGAGAGACAGAAGATGGAGCTTTCGCCAATAAATGTTCATACAGCATCTTTAAGGGTCCCCTTACCGTGTGTCCAAACACCAGTTCAGCAGGACTAAACCCCAAAGACTCTTGAACGGCTTCTCTGGCAGCGAATAACAGAAAAGGCAGTCCCTCAACCCAGTCCTTACCCGTCTGCAAACAGTATGCACGTATCATAGTCTTAAGAGTTTGATGGAACCTCTCTAAGGCTCCCTGTGACTCCGGATGATACGGACTAGATACCCGATGTTCAATTCCCAATTCCTTTAAGACTTGGGTAAAAGTTTTAGAGGTAAAATTCGTTCCTTGATCGCTTTGTATTACCCGCGGTAAACCAAATGTAGTAATAAATTTAACCAAGTCTCGTACCACCGTCTGGGCTTTTATCGAACGCAAGGGAATTGCTTCCGGGAATCTTGTTGCCGCACACATAATTGTTAATACATATTGATGTCCTGACTTGGACTTGGGCAACGGACCCACACAATCGACAATAAGCCTCTCAAAGGGCTCCTCAATAACTGGTATAGGACACAAAGGGGCAACAGGCACCTTCTGATTAGGTTTTCCAACCCGCTGACACACGTCACAAGAACGACAGAAATTAGCCACAGAAGATCGAAGACCAGGCCAAAAGAAATTTTTGAAATGCGGCAAAAGGTTTTTGTTACTCCTAAATGACCTGCCATTGGATTTTCATGGGCTAATTTTAGAGCCAGTATGCGATAACTAGAGGGCAACACAATTTGAAAGGTTTCATACAACCCCTTTTCATCATAATGCGGTTTCCATTTTCGCATTAACACATCATTCTCCCAAAAGTAACCCACTTTAGCATCCGCTCTATCATTCACGGTAACTGCTGCCTTAACACATTCAGCTAAAGAAACATCAGATTTCTGCTCAATCGCTAACTTCTCCTTACCTACAGTCAGCGGAACTTCAAGGACCAGTGAAGTCTCGGTCACTTCGCGAACTCCACTTGACTGTGACTCTTCACCCGTGGACTCTGAATTTAAAAATAAATCAGAGAGATTTACAACCTCACGATACTTTTGATTCTGAGCCCGTGTCACAGCACATGCTGGAAAAACAGAAGGGAAGTGATCACATATATCAGACTGTTCCTTCACCACAGGTTTGTGCATTACTATCGGGCTTGAAAAAACTTTGCCACCTGCAAGGTCATTTCCTAAAATAATATCCACTCCAGCCACAGGCAGCTGTTTGCGAACACCTAATTTAACAATGCCAGAGACAAGGTCTGATTTTAATTCAACTTCATGCAGAGGTACTTGAACACAGCCCATTTCTATACCTCGCACCAACACATCCGTACCGGTATACGATCTTTCCGAAAAAGGCAGCGCACTTTCAAGTATGAACGATTGGAATGACCCTGTATCTCGTAGCATGGAAATAGATTTACACTGTGAACCAGAAAGTGACACCTGCCCATTTAACATAAACGGTTCATAAGAAGTTTCAGGCACTCGTAACCCTGGCAGCGTCTGGGTAAGCGCAACACCTTTTGCCTTCACTGCTGAATTCTTTTTATTCCATTCCTTACATTCAGAAATTAAATGTCCAGGATCCAAGCAGTAAAAACAAGCTCGCCTATCTCCTTGACGTGCAGCATTTCGAACATTCATTTTTGGACGAGCGCCGCTTTTCCACGAACGAGAAAATTGAGAAAAGGGCTCTTCCCCCACAAACCTTTCAGCGGATGAAGGAATATTTGAAGTCATTTCGTGCGAAAAAACTTTGCGGTGTGTAAGCACAAATTCATCAGCTGATACCGCAGCCTCAGCAAGTGAGATTATTTTCTGTTCATTTAAATGTTGCACAACTTTTTCCGGAATACTCTTTTTAAAGTCTTCTAGCAAAACCAATTCACAAAGTTGTTCAAAAGTGTCAGTTTTACTAGACAGGCACCATTTTTCAAATAAAGCTCTCTTCTCCCTCCCAAACTCAACATACGTTTGTTTGGATGTCTTCGTATGTGACCGAAACCTCTGCCGATACGCTTCGGGAACTAATTCGTATGCACGAAGCACCGTTACTTTTACCACATCATAATCAAGGGAATCCTCAAGGCTTAAAGCTGAAATTACTTCTTGCGCCTTACCCACTAAACTGCACTGAAGTAACAAAGCCCACATGTCCTTAGGCCAATTAAGCTTACCCGCTATTCGCTCAAAAGCTACGAAATAAGCGTCCACTTCGGCTTCTCGGAAAGGAGGCACAAGCTTAACATATTTACTAATGTCAAACGTAGAGACAGAAGACGGAGCAGGACTAACTGGCGAAGCTGGAAACGCCGCAGAAGAGGATGGACGAGAACTAGGTACATGCACCGGATTTCTCATTACAGCGTGAGCCTCTAAATCTAACTTACGCAATTGAATCTCACGATCTTTCTCCGCTTCAATAACGCGCAACCTAATAATTTGAGATTCACATTCCTGTTTTTTTATCTCTAAATCCAACTCCCTGAGTCTGATTTCCAACATGGAATTAGAAGCTTGCACCTGTTTAGAATCTAGGAAAACCGCAGGTGCAGATGTTTCTACTTCAGCATCCTGAGATTTCTCATCACCATTCTCCGAACCTTCAGCTAAAATACCATCATCCACTAATTTATCATACAATTCTGTCTTTATAACGTGCTTAGTAGCTTCCCTCGCCACCCGAATATTAAAAAAATCCGCAATCGATAGCAAATCTTTTTTTCTACAGCGGTTAAAAACCTCTGTGGAAGGAGAAAGAGTAAAAGCTGTCAAATCAAACTCCATTTCTTCTCCCGCAAGAGGTCCTTTTCGCCCTCCCTTCACCTACTACGAAGACATACCAAACAACAAGAGAGAAGAGAGTAAATTTGAACTTACCACCGTTTCTTTAGAAAAACTTTCGCCTAATATCCCGGACGAGCCCCCAATTGTTAAGTCTCTCTATTTTTTTTTTTGTTCGTTCGATCCCTGTTTTACCCGGGACAAAAATGGGAGGACGTAACAGTCGTTTTACTGTTAAATGGTGCACGTGCAGAAAAACGTCAAAGTGTCAAAATTCCTCCGTGTGAACAGTGTGGTTATTGACTCTGCTCAAGCCGGAGAGATTGAGAGGTAGGCGGCATGAAGGTGTAAGGAAGCGCCCCTCTTTGAATCCGCTCAACTCATACTCTCTCTAGCTTGAGGAGAGACTCACACACACACAAACAGTCTGGAAGAATCTTGACAGTTTTAGTGATTTTTCTGATATGAAGTACAGGGAGGAATTTTTGACATTTAGACGTTTTTTGAGAAATCATGCACGCTCTAAGTCTCAAAATTACTCTGTGTAAACAGTGCGGTTTGTGTCAAAGCTCAAGCCGGAGAGAGTGACAGGTAGGCGGCGTGATGGTGTAAGGAAGCGCCCCTCTTTGAATCCGCTCAACTCATATTCTCTCTAGCTTGACGAGTGACTCAGACACACACGGTCTGGAAGAATCTTGACAGTTTTAGTGATTTTTCTGATATGAAGTACAGGGAGGAATTTTTGACATTTAGACGTTTTTTGAGAAATCATGCACGCTCTAAGTGTCAAAATTCCTCTGTGTGAACAGTGCGGTGGTTTGTCAATGCTCAAGCCGGAGAGAGTGACAGGTAGGCGGCGTGAAGGTGTAAGGAAGCGCCCCTCAGTGAATTTGCTCCAAATGAACCATGAAACTAAAAAGTAACAGAAAGTTCATGTTTGAGCAGTAATTTATTAAAAATACATTTTTAAAATTTTATTTTTTTCTGAGAAACTGTACACGGAGGAATTTTGACACTTAGTCGTTTTACTGTTAAATGGTGCACGTGCAGAAAAACGACAAAGTGTCAAAATTCCCCCGTGTGAACAGTGCGGTGATTGACTCTGCTCAAGCCGGAGAGAGTGACTGGTAGGCGGCGTGAAGGTGTAAGGAAGCGCCCCTCTTTGAATCCGCTCAACTCATACTCTCTCTAGCTTGAGGAGAGACTCACACACACACGGTCTGGAAGAATCTTGACAGTTTTAGTGATTTTTCTGATATGAAGTACAGGGAGGAATTTTTGACATTTAGACGTTTTTTGAGAAATCATGCACGCTCTAAGTGTCAAAATTCCTCTGTGTGAAAAGTGTGGTGGTTTGTCAATGCTCAAGCCGGAGAGAGTGACAGGTAGGCGGCCTGAAGGTGTAAGGAAGCGCCCCTCAGTGAATTCGCTCCAAAAGAACCAAGAAACTAAAAAGTAACAGAAAGTTCATGTTTGAGCAGTAATTTATTAAAAATACATTTTTTAAATTTTAATTTTTTCTGAGAAATTGTACACGGAGGAATTTTGACACTTAGTCGTTTTACTGTTAAATGGTGCACGTGCAGAAAAACGACAAAGTGTCAAAATTCAACCGTGTGAACAGTAAGGTTATTGACTCTGCTCAAGCCGGAGAGAGTGACAGGTAGGCGGCGTGAAGGTGTAAGGAAGCGCCCCTCTGTGAATCCGCTCAACTCATACTCTCTCTAGCTTGAGGAGAGACACACACACACACACAGTCTGGAAGAATCTTGACAGTTTTAGTGATTTTTCTGATATGAAGTACAGGGAGGAATTTTTGACATTTAGACGTTTTTTGAGAAATCATGCACGCTCTAAGTGTCAAAATTCCTCTGTGTGAACAGTGCGGTTTGTGTCAAAGCTCAAGCCGGAGAGAGTGACTGGTAGGCGGCGTGAAGGTGTAAGGAAGCGCCCCTCAGTGAATTCGCTCCAAATGAACCAAGAAACTAAAAAGTAACAGAAAGTTCATGTTTGAGCAGTAATTTATTAAAAATAAATTTTTTAAATTTTAATTTTTTCTGAGAAACTGTACACGGAGGAATTTTGACACTTAGTCGTTTTACTGTTAAATGGAGCACGTGCAGAAAAACGACAAAGTGTCAAAAATCCCCGTGTGAACAGTGCGGTGATTGACTCTGCTCAAGCCGGAGAGAGTGACAGGTAGGCGGCGTGAAGGTGTAAGGAAGCGCCCCTCTGTGAATCCGCTCAACTCATTCTCTCTCTAGCTTGAGGAGAGACACACACACACACACAGTCTGGAAGAATCTTGACAGTTTTAGTGATTTTTCTGATATGAAGAAGTACAGGGAGGAATTTTTGACATTTAGACGTTTTTTGAGAAATCATGCACGCTCTAAGTGTCAAAATTCCTCTGTGTGAACAGTGCGGTTTGTGTCAAAGCTCAAGCCGGAGAGAGTGACTGGTAGGCGGCGTGAAGGTGTAAGGAAGCGCCCCTCAGTGAATTCGCTCCAAATGAACCATGAAACTAAAAAGTAACAGAAAGTTCATGTTTGAGCAGTAATTTATTAAAAATACATTTTTTAAATTTTATTTTTTTCTGAGAAACTGTACACGGAGGAATTTTGACACTTAGTCGTTTTACTGTTAAATGGTGCACGTGCAGAAAAACGACA
Organism: Opsariichthys bidens; assembly: GCA_037194245.1. Classification (NCBI taxonomy): domain Eukaryota; kingdom Metazoa; phylum Chordata; class Actinopteri; order Cypriniformes; family Xenocyprididae; genus Opsariichthys; species Opsariichthys bidens. The sequence continues at coordinate 24,505,122 of CM074284.1, read as the reverse complement.
AAGTGTCAAAATTCCTCTGTGTGAACAGTGCGGTTATTGACTCTGCTCAAGCCGGAGAGATTGAGAGGTAGGCGGCGTGAAGGTGTAAGGAAGCGCCCCTCTTTGAATCCGCTCAACTCATACTCTCTCTAGCTTGAGGAGAGACTCACACACACACGGTCTGGAAGAATCTTGACAGTTTTAGTGATTTTTCTGATATGAAGTACAGGGAGGAATTTTTGACATTTAGACGTTTTTTGAGAAATCATGCACGCTCTAAGTGTCAAAATTCCTCTGTGTGAACAGTGCGGTTTGTGTCAAAGCTCAAGCCGGAGAGAGTGACAGGTAGGCGGCGTGAAGGTGTAAGGAAGCGCCCCTCAGTGAATTCGCTCCAAATGAACCATGAAACTAAAAAGTACCAGAAAGTTCATGTTTGAGCAGTAATTTATTAAAAATACATTTTTTAAATTTTTATTTTTTTCTGAGAAACTGTACACGGAGGAATTTTGACACTTAGTCGTTTCACTGTTAAATGGTGCACGTGCAGAAAAACGACAAAGTGTCAAAATTCCCCCGTGTGAACAGTGCGGTGATTGACTCTGCTCAAGCCGGAGAGAGTGACAGGTAGGCGGCGTGAAGGTGTAAGGAAGCGCCCCTCTTTGAATCCGCTCAACTCATACTCTCTCTAGCTTGACGAGAGACTCACACACACACGGTCTGGAAGAATCTTGACAGTTTTAGTGATTTTTCTGATATGAAGTACAGGGAGGAATTTTTGACATTTAGACGTTTTTTGAGAAATCATGCACGCTCTAAGTGTCAAAATTCCTCTTTGTGAACAGTGCGGTGTTTGTCAATGCTCAAGCCGGAGAGAGTGACAGGTAGGCGGCGTGAAGGTGTAAGGAAGCGCCCCTCAGTGAATTCGCTCCAAATGAACCAAGAAACTAAAAAGTAACAGAAAGTTCATGTTTGAGCAGTAATTTATTAAAAATACATTTTTTAAATTTTTTTTTTTTTTCTGAGAAACCGTACACGGAGGAATTTTGACACTTAGTCGTTTTACTGTTAAATGGTGCACGTGCAGAAAAACGACAAAGGGTCAAAATTCCTTCGTGTGAACAGTGCGGTTATTGACTCTGCTCAAGCCGGAGAGATTGAGAGGTAGGCGGCGTGAAGGTGTAAGGAAGCGCCCCTCTTTGAATCCGCTCAACTCATACTCTCTCTAGCTTGAGGAGAGACTCACACACACACGGTCTGGAAGAATCTTGACAGTTTCAGTGATTTTTCTGATATGAAGTACAGGGAGGAATTTTTGACATTTAGACGTTTTTTGAGAAATCATGCACGCTCTAAGTGTCAAAATTCCTCTGTGTGAACAGTGCGGTGTTTGTCAATGCTCAAGCCGGAGAGAGTGACAGGTAGGCGGCGTGAACGTGTAAGGAAGCGCCCCTCAGTGAATTCGCTCCAAATGAACCAAGAAACTAAAAAGTAACAGAAAGTTCATGTTTGAGCAGTAATTTATTAAAAATACATTTTTTAAATTTTAATTTTTTCTGAGAAATTGTACACGGAGGAATTTTGACACTTAGTCGTTTTACTGTTAAATGGTGCACGTGGAGAAAAACGACAAAGTGTCAAAATTCAACCGTGTGAACAGTAAGGTTATTGACTCTGCTCAAGCCGGAGAGAGTGACAGGTAGGCGGCGTGAAGGTGTAAGGAAGCGCCCCTCTTTGAATCCGCTCAACTCATACTCTCTCTAGCTTGAGGAGAGACACACACACACACACACAGTCTGGAAGAATCTTGACAGTTTTAGTGATTTTTCTGATATGAAGTACAGGGAGGAATTTTTGACATTTAGACGTATTTTGAGAAATCATGCACGCTCTAAGTGTCAAAATTCCTCTGTGTGAACAGTGCGGTTTGTGTCAATGCTCAAGCCGGAGAGAGTGACAGGTAGGCGGCGTGAAGGTGTAAGGAAGCGCCCCTCAGTGAATTCGCTCCAAATGAACCATGAAACTAAAAAGTAACAGAAAGTTCATGTTTGAGCAGTAATTTATTAAAAATACATCTTTAAAATTTTATTTTTTTCTGAGAAACTACACGGAGGAATTTTGACACTTAGTCGTTTTACTGTAAATGGTGCACGTGCAGAAAAACGACAAAGTGTCAAAATTCCTCCGTGTGAACAGTGCGGTTATTGACTCTGCTCAAGCCGGAGAGATTGACAGGTAGGCGGCGTGAAGGTGTAAGGAAGCGCCCCTCTTTGAATCCGCTCAACTCATACTCTCTCTAGCTTGAGGAGAGACTCACACACACACGGTCTGGAAGAATCTTGACAGTTTTAGTGATTTTTCTGATATGAAGTACAGGGAGGAATTTTTGACATTTAGACGTTTTTTGAGAAATCATGCACGCTCTAAGTGTCAAAATTCCTCTGTGTGAACAGTGCGGTTTGTGTCAAAGCTCAAGCCGGAGAGAGTGACAGGTAGGCGGCGTGAAGGTGTAAGGAAGCGCCCCTCAGTGAATTCGCTCCAAATGAACCATGAAACTAAAAAGTACCAGAAAGTTCATGTTTGAGCAGTAATTTATTAAAAATACATTTTTTAAATTTTTATTTTTTTCTGAGAAACTGTACACGGAGGAATTTTGACACTTAGTCGTTTTACTGTTAAATGGTGCACGTGCAGAAAAACGACAAAGTGTCAAAATTCCTCCGTGTGAACAGTGCGGTTATTGACTCTGCTCAAGCCGGAGAGATTGACAGGTAGGCGGCGTGAAGGTGTAAGGAAGCGCCCCTCTTTGAATCCGCTCAACTCATACTCTCTCTAGCTTGAGGAGAGACTCACACACACACGGTCTGGAAGAATCTTGACAGTTTTAGTGATTTTTCTGATATGAAGTACAGGGAGGAATTTTTGACATTTAGACGTTTTTTGAGAAATCATGCACGCTCTAAGTGTCAATATTCCTCTGTGTGAACAGTGCGGTTTGTGTCAATGCTCAAGCCGGAGAGAGTGACAGGTAGGCGGAGTGAAGGTGTAAGGAAGCGCCCCTCAGTGAATTCGCTCCAAATGAACCATGAAACTAAAAAGTAACAGAAAGTTCATGTTTGAGCAGTAATTTATTAAAAATACATTTTTAAAATTTTATTTTTTTCTGAGAAACTGTACACGGAGGAATTTTGACACTTAGTCGTTTTACTGTTAAATGGTGCACGTGCAGAAAAACGACAAAGTGTCAAAATTCCCCCGTGTGAACAGTGCGGTGATTGACTCTGCTCAAGCCGGAGAGAGTGACAGGTTGGCGGCGTGAAGGTGTAAGGAAGCGCCCCTCTTTGAATCCGCTCAACTCATACTCTCTCTAGCTTGACGAGAGACTCACACACACACGGTCTGGAAGAATCTTGACAGTTTTAGTGATTTTTCTGATATGAAGTACAGGGAGGAATTTTTGACATTTAGACGTTTTTTGAGAAATCATGCACGCTCTAAGTGTCAAAATTCCTCTTTGTGAACAGTGCGGTGTTTGTCAATGCTCAAGCCGGAGAGAGTGACAGGTAGGCGGCGTGAAGGTGTAAGGAAGCGCCCCTCAGTGAATTCGCTCCAAATGAACCAAGAAACTAAAAAGTAACAGAAAGTTCATGTTTGAGCAGTAATTTATTAAAAATACATTTTTTAAATTTTAATTTTTTCTGAGAAACTGTACACGGAGGAATTTTGACACTTAGTCGTTTTACTGTTAAATGGTGCACGTGCAGAAAAACGACAAAGTGTCAAAATTCCTCCGTGTGAACAGTGCGGTTATTGACTCTGCTCAAGCCGGAGAGATTGAGAGGTAGGCGGCGTGAAGGTGTAAGGAAGCGCCCCTCTTTGAATCCGCTCAACTCATACTCTCTCTAGCTTGAGGAGAGACTCACACACACACGGTCTGGAAGAAACTTGACAGTTTTAGTGATTTTTCTGATATGAAGTACAGGGAGGAATTTTTGACATTTAGACGTTTTTTGAGAAATCATGCACGCTCTAAGTGTCAAAATTCCTCTTTGTGAACAGTGCGGTGTTTGTCAATGCTCAAGCCGGAGAGAGTGACAGGTAGGCGGCGTGAAGGTGTAAGGAAGCGCCCCTCAGTGAATTCGCTCCAAATGAACCAAGAAACTAAAAAGTAACAGAAAGTTCATGTTTGAGCAGTAATTTATTAAAAATACATTTTTTAAATTTTATTTTTTTTCTGAGAAACCGTACACGGAGGAATTTTGACACTTAGTCGTTTTACTGTTAAATGGTGCACGTGCAGAAAAACGACAAAGGGTCAAAATTCCTCCGTGTGAACAGTGCGGTTATTAACTCTGCTCAAGCCGGAGAGATTGAGAGGTAGGCGGCGTGAAGGTGTAAGGAAGCGCCCCTCTTTGAATCCGCTCAACTCATACTCTCTCTAGCTTGAGGAGAGACTCACACACACACGGTCTGGAAGAATCTTGACAGTTTCAGTGATTTTTCTGATATGAAGTACAGGGAGGAATTTTTGACATTTAGACGTTTTTTGAGAAATCATGCACGCTCTAAGTGTCAAAATTCCTCTGTGTGAACAGTGCGGTGTTTGTCAATGCTCAAGCCGGAGAGAGTGACAGGTAGGCGGCGTGAAGGTGTAAGGAAGCGCCCCTCTGTGAATCCGCTCAACTCATACTCTCTCTCGCTTGAGGAGAGACACACACACACACACACACAGTCTGGAAGAATCTTGACAGTTTTAGTGATTTTTCTGATATGAAGTACAGGGAGGATATTTTGACATTTAGACGTTTTTTGAGAAATCATGCACGCTCTAAGTGTCAAAATTCCTCTGTGTGAACAGTGCGGTTTGTGTCAAAGCTCAAGCCGGAGAGAGTGACTGGTAGGCGTCGTGAAGGTGTAAGGAAGCGCCCCTCAGTGAATTCGCTCCAAATGAACCATGAAACTAAAAAGTAGTCAACGCTAAAGTTCATGTTTGAGAAGTAATTTATAAAAAATACATTTTTTAAATTTTATTTTTTTCTGAGAAATTGTACACGGAGGAATTTTGACACTTAGTCGTTTTACTGTTAAATGGTGCACGTGCAGAAAAACGACAAAGTGTCAAAATTCAACCGTGTGAACAGTAAAGTTATTGACTCTGCTCAAGCCGGAGAGAGTGACAGGTAGGCGGCGTGAAGGTGTAAGGAAGCGCCCCTCTGTGAATCCGCTCAACTCATACTCTCTCTCGCTTGAGGAGAGACACACACACACACACAGTCTGGAAGAATCTTGACAGTTTTAGTGATTTTTCTGATATGAAGTACAGGGAGGATATTTTGACATTTAGACGTTTTTTGAGAAATCATGCACGCTCTAAGTGTCAAAATTCCTCTGTGTGAACAGTGCGGTTTGTGTCAAAGCTCAAGCCGGAGAGAGTGACTGGTAGGCGTCGTGAAGGTGTAAGGAAGCGCCCCTCAGTGAATTCGCTCCAAATGAACCAAGAAACTAAAAAGTAACAGAAAGTTCATGTTTGAGCAGTAATTTATTAAAAATACATTTTTTAAATTTTATTTTTTTCTGAGAAACTGTACACGGAGGAATTTTGACACTTAGTCGTTTTACTGTTAAATGGAGCACGTGCAGAAAAACGACAGTGTCAAAAATCCCCCGTGTGAAAAGTGCGGTGATTGACTCTGCTCAAGCCCGAGAGAGTGACAGGTAGGCGGCGTGAAGGTGTAAGGAAGCGCCCTCATTGAATCCGCTCAACTCATTCTCTCTCTAGCTTGAGGAGAGACACACACACACACACACAGTCTGGAAGAATCTTGACAGTTTTAGTGATTTTTCTGATATGAAGTACAGGGAGGAATTTTTGACATTTAGACGTTTTTTGAGAAATCATGCACGCTCTAAGTGTCAAAATTCCTCTGTGTGAACAGTGCGGTTTGTGTCAAAGCTCAAGCCGGAGAGAGTGACTGGTAGGCGGCGTGAAGGTGTAAGGAAGCGCCCCTCAGTGAATTCGCTCCAAATGAACCATGAAACTAAAAAGTAACAGAAAGTTCATGTTTGAGCAGTAATTTATTAAAAATACATTTTTTAAATTTTATTTTTTTCTGAGAAATTGTACACGGAGGAATTTTGACACTTAGTCGTTTTACTGTTAAATGGTGCACGTGCAGAAAAACGACAAAGTGTCAAAATTCAACCGTGTGAAAAGTAAGGTTATTGACTCTGCTCAAGCCGGAGAGAGTGACAGGTAGGCGGCGTGAAGGTGTAAGGAAGCGCCCCTCATTGAATCCGCTCAACTCATTCTCTCTCTAGCTTGAGGAGAGACACACACACACACACACAGTCTGGAAGAATCTTGACAGTTTTAGTGATTTTTCTGATATGAAGTACAGGGAGGAATTTTTGACATTTAGACGTTTTTTGAGAAATCATGCACGCTCTAAGTGTCAAAATTCCTCTGTGTGAACAGTGCGGTTTGTGTCAAAGCTCAAGCCGGAGAGAGTGACTGGTAGGCGGCGTGAAGGTGTAAGGAAGCGCCCCTCAGTGAATTCGCTCCAAATAAACCAAGAAACTAAAAAGTAACAGAAAGTTCATGTTTGAGCAGTAATTTATTAAAAATACATTTTTTAAATTTTATTTTTTTCTGAGAAACTGTACACGGAGGAATTTTGACACTTAGTCGTTTTACTGTTAAATGGAGCACGTGCAGAAAAACGACAAAGTGTCAAAAATCCCCCGTGTGAACAGTGCGGTGATTGACTCTGCTCAAGCCGGAGAGAGTGACAGGTAGGCGGCGTGAAGGTGTAAGGAAGCGCCCCTCTGTGAATCCGCTCAACTCATTCTCTCTCTAGCTTGAGGAGAGACACACACACACACACAGTCTGGAAGAATCTTGACAGTTTTAGTGATTTTTCTGATATGAAGTACAGGGAGGAATTTTTGACATTTAGACGTTTTTTGAGAAATCATGCATGCTCTAAGTGTCAAAATTCCTCTGTGTGAACAGTGCGGTGTGTGTCAATGCTCAAGCCGGAGAGAGTGACAGGTAGGCGGCGTGAAGGTGTAAGGAATCGCCCCTCAGTGAATTCGCTCCAAATGAAGCAAGAAACTAAAAAGTAACAGAAAGTTCATGTTTGAGCAGAAATTTATTAAAAATACATTTTTTAAATTTTAATTTTTTCTGAGAAACTGTACACGGAGGAATTTTGACACTTAGTCGTTTAACTGTTAAATGGAGCACGTGCAGAAAAACGACAAAGTGTCAAAAATCCCCCGTGTGAACAGTGCGGTGATTGACTCTGCTCAAGCCGGAGAGAGTGACAGGTAGGCGGCGTGAAGGTGTAAGGAAGCGCCCCTCTGTGAATCCGCTCAACTCATACTCTCTCTAGCTTGAGAAGAGACACACACACACACGGTCTGGAAGAATCTTGACAGTTTTAGTGATTTTTCTGATATGAAGTACAGGGAGGAATTTTTGACATTTAGACGTTTTTTGAGAAATCATGCACGCTCTAAGTGTCAAAATTCCTCTGTGTGAACAGTGCGGTTTGTGTCAAAGCTCAAGCCGGAGAGATTGACAGGTAGGCGGCGTGAAGGTGTAAGGAAGCGCCCCTCTTTGAATCCGCTCAACTCATACTCTCTCTAGCTTGACGAGAGACTCAGACACACATGGTCTGGAAGAATCTTGACAGTTTTAGTGATTTTTCTGATATGAAGTACAGGGAGGAATTTTTGACATTTAGACGTTTTTTGAGAAATCATGCACGCTCTAAGTGTCAAAATTCCTCTGTGTGAACAGTGCGGTTTGTGTCAAAGCTCAAGCCGGAGAGAGTGACAGGTAGGCGGCGTGAAGGTGTAAGGAAGCGCCCCTCAGTGAATTCGCTCCAAATGAACCATGAAACTAAAAAGTAACAGAAAGTTCATGTTTGAGCAGTAATTTATTAAAAATACATTTTTTAAATTTTATTTTTTTCTGAGAAACTGTACACGGAGGAATTTTGACACTTAGTCGTTTTACTGTTAAATGGTGCACGTGCAGAAAAACGACAAAGTGTCAAAATTCCTCTGTGTGAACAGTGCGGTTATTGACTCTGCTCAAGCCGGAGAGATTGACAGGTAGGCGGCGTGAAGGTGTAAGGAAGCGCCCCTCTTTGAATCCGCTCAACTCATACTCTCTCTAGCTTGAGGAGAGACTCACACACACACGGTCTGGAAGAATCTTGACAGTTTTAGTGATTTTTCTGATATGAAGTACAGGGAGGAATTTTTGACATTTAGACGTTTTTTGAGAAATCATGCACGCTCTAAGTGTCAAAATTCCTCTGTTTGAACAGTGCGGTTTGTGTCAATGCTCAAGCCGGAGAGAGTGACAGGTAGGCGGAGTGAAGGTGTAAGGAAGCGCCCCTCAGTGAATTCGCTCCAAATGAACCATGAAACTAAAAAGTACTAGAAAGTTCATGTTTGAGCAGTAATTTATTAAAAATACATTTTTTAAATTTTATTTTTTTCTGAGAAACTGTACACGGAGGAATTTTGACACTTAGTCGTTTTACTGTTAAAAGGTGCACGTGCAGAAAAACGACAAAGTGTCAAAATTCCCCCGTGTGAACAGTGCAGTGATTGACTCTGCTCAACCCGGAGACAGTGACAGGTAGGCGGCGTGAAGGTGTAAGGAAGCGCCCCTCTGTGAATCCGCTCAACTCATACTCTCTCTACCTTGAGGAGAGACACACACACACACACAGTCTGGAAGAATCTTGACAGTTTTAGTGATTTTTCTGATATGAAGTACAGGGAGGAATTTTTGACATTTAGACGTTTTTTGAGAAATCATGCACGCTCTAAGTGTCAAAATTCCTCTGTGTGAACTGTGCGGTGTGTGTCAATGCTCAAGCCGGAGAGAGTGACAGGTAGGCGGCGTGAAGGTGTAAGGAAGCGCCCCTCAGTGAATTCGCTCCAAATGAACCAAGAAACTAAAAAGTAACAGAAAGTTCATGTTTGAGCAGTAATTTATTAAAAATAAATTTTTTAAATTTAATTTTTTTCTGAGAAACTGTACACGGAGGAATTTTGACACTTAGTCGTTTTACTGTTAAATGGTGCACGTGTGCAGAAAAACGACAAAGTGTCAAAATTCCCCCGTGTGAACAGTGCGGTGATTGACTCTGCTCAAGCCGGAGAGAGTGACAGGTAGGCGGCCTGAAGGTGTAAGGAAGCGCCCCTCTGTGAATCCGGTCAACCCATACTCGCTCTAGCTTGAGGAGAAACACACACACACACAGTCTGGAAGAATCTTGACAGTTTTAGTGCATTTTCTTATATGGAGTTCAGGGAGGAATTTTTGACATTTAGACGTTTTTTGAGAAATCATGCACGCTCTAAGTGTCAAAATTCCTCTGTGTGAACAGTGCGGTGTGTGTCAATGCTCAAGCCAGAGAGAGTGACAGGTAGGCGGCGTGAAGGTGTAAGGAAGCGCCCCTCAGTGAATTCGCTCCAAATGAACCATGAAACTAAAAAGTACTAGAAAGTTCATGTTTGAGCAGTAAATTATTAAAAATACATTTTTTAAATTTAATTTTTTTCTGAGAAACTGTACACGGAGGAATTTTGACACTTAGTCGTTTTACTGTTAAATGGTGCACGTGCAGAAAAACGACAAAGTGTCAAAATTCCTCCGTGTGAACAGTGCGGTTATTGACTCTGCTCAAGCCGGAGAGATTGAGAGGTAGGCGGCGTGAAGGTGTAAGGAAGCGCCCCTCTTTGAATCCGCTCAACTCATACTCTCTCTAGCTTGAGGAGAGACTCACACACGGTCTGGAAGAAACTTGACAGTTTTAGTGATTTTTCTGATATGAAGTACAGGGAGGAATTTTTGACATTTAGACGTTTTTTTGAGAAATCATGCACGCTCTAAGTGTCAAAATTCCTCTTTGTGAACAGTGCGGTGTTTGTCAATGCTCAAGCCGGAGAGAGTGACAGGTAGGCGGCGTGAAGGTGTAAGGAAGCGCCCCTCAGTGAATTCGCTCCAAATGAACCAAGAAACTAAAAAGTAACAGAAAGTTCATGTTTGAGCAGTAATTTATTAAAAATACATTTTTTAAATTTTATTTTTTTCTGAGAAACCGTACACGGAGGAATTTTGACACTTAGTCGTTTTACTGTTAAATGGTGCACGTGCAGAAAAACGACAAAGGGTCAAAATTCCTCCGTGTGAACAGTGCGGTTATTGACTCTGCTCAAGCCGGAGAGATTGAGAGGTAGGCGGCGTGAAGGTGTAAGGAAGCGCCCCTCTTTGAATCCGCTCAACTCATACTCTCTCTAGCTTGAGGAGAGACTCACACACACACGGTCTGGAAGAATCTTGACAGTTTCAGTGATTTTTCTGATATGAAGTACAGGGAGGAATTTTTGACATTTAGACGTTTTTTGAGAAATCATGCACGCTCTAAGTGTCAAAATTCCTCTGTGTGAACAGTGCGGTGTTTGTCAATGCTCAAGCCGGAGAGAGTGACAGGTAGGCGGCGTGAAGGTGTAAGGAAGCACCCTCTGTGAATCTGCTCAACTCATACTCTCTCTAGCTTGAGGAGAGACACACACACACACACACACACACACACACAGTCTGGAAGAATCTTGACAGTTTTAGTGATTTTTCTGATATGAAGTACAGGGAGGAATTTTTGACATTTAGACGTTTTTTGAGAAATCATGCACGCTCTAAGTGTTAAAATTCCTCTGCGTGAACAGTGCGGTGTGTTTCAATGCTCAAGCCGGAGAGAGTGACAGGTAGGCGGCGTGAAGGTGTAAAGAAGCGCCCCTCTTTGAATCCGCTCAACTCATACTCTCTCTAGCTTGAGGAGAGACACACACACACGGTCTGGAAGAATCTTGACAGTTTTAGTGATTTTTCTGATATGAAGTACAGGGAGGAATTTTTGACATTTAGATGTTTTTTGAGAAATCATGCACGCTCTAAGTGTCAAAATTCCTCTGTGTGAACAGTGCGGTGTGTGTCAATGCTCAAGCCAGAGAGAGTGTCAGATAGGCGGCCTCGAAGGTGTAAGGAAGCGCCCCTCTGTGAATGCGCTCCATATGAACCAAGAAACTAAAAAGTAACAGAAAGTTCATGTTTGAGCAGTAATTTACTAAAAATGCATTTTTTTAATGTAACCAGGTTAAAAAGAGAACATGTAAATAATAAAATGACATGGTATCTATGTTATTTTGGCACTGTGATTAAGTGTACTGCACATAAAATGCGTACTAATGTCTTTTTTTGTACATTGGGAAAAATGTTACACTCGCCCTTTAAGAGACTGGACTGTGATGTAGCCGGAAAGAGTTGTCGTTTTCTGGTGGACAGGTTTTCACAACGTGGTTTAGAGAGCGCACGTGCGAGCTTGAATCAGAGCCATCCAGCACAAAAAATAACAAAATATAGTACACTTTAGTAAGTTAGATACTTTATAAGTGTTATTTATCATTTTGATGGTTGTTATTTTGCCGATTGATAAAGATTTCGGTGGGAATACATCGCTTGCGAGAAAAGCGCGAGGCAGCTTCTCAAAGAGCGTGAGTGATAAAGTATAACCAAATAACGAGTTTTGTGTATAATGTTATGCGCACACGTTATACTGAATGAAGTTATGTTGTTCAATACAGAGGGGAGAAAGTGCTTCGTAGGCCTTCCGTGTGTTTCTGGTTGGAAAGTGAAGCATCGGAGTAAGTGTTAATTGCTTTTAGTAATGTTACACGAGGAATTAATGTGTTATGTACAGTTGTATTGTTGCATTTTATTTAAATGAATGCAATTATATTGTTATTCAATTGTCATGTGTTCCAAATGTTAAAAGGGAATGTTTGTATGTTGTTTCTTTAATTTGTGCAGAGAAATCTGTGAGTCTGTCATATGCTGTGATTGTGTGCATGTGCCAGAGTTGTGATACAAAGTAAGTTTGAGTGATTAATTAAGTTTAATTCATTCGAATGTGATGTAGTTACATTTGTAATGTTCCAGGTGTACTGTAATTGTACTGAGTAATGGTAACATTTCATGATGTTATGCAGTTTCATGTGTTTTCATGTCATAAGCAGCCTTATTAGTGTGTTGTACAATCAGATGTTTTATTTAATAATCTGTTTGTTTTCTACATCAAGGGCTGCTACTGTTGTTTATGTTAGGGAGTTTGTCAAAGAGTTTTTTGTCTTTTAATGTCATCACTAGAGATAAAAAGGGACATACACTTTTCATAAGAGACTTTATTGATTAGTAAACAATTCTATGTGCAAGCTTTTCTCATCCGACTCCACCACCTAAAATCTTGCATAGTTAACGCTGCACCATTTAACGTGCAGTCTGAAATAAAAGATCCCCGTTTAATTTAAATATATCCTGTGTCCGCTGTCATCACTAATTCCATCTTCCCGGGCCACAGCGATTTTGGTACCAGGAGTGGGGTTTCATTGCTTATTTTGGGTGGCAGTCAGGTGAGAGAGAGATCAATATAGTAGACAAAGGTAGTGGTGAAGGCAGGTCGAGGACCAGTGCCGAGGATGCTGATGATGTGACGTGTGCCGGCGGAGGATCAAAGGACCATCTTCCAGTGACGCAGGAAGTCGTTCGCTTCGGCGCTGATATCATCAACAAAGAAATCGACAAAGACATTTCCGTTTGGTTGCTGGACTGCAGTGACTGTAACTGTTTTGTGACTGATTACCTAAGGTAAAGACATTATAAGAGCATGGATCAGGACGATATGTCGGCTGGGAACAGCCACGATGAGGACAATGTTGAGGCTGTAGGCCATGGGGATGAAGGTAATCCAATTACTCAACTGCAGTCACAAATTTTGGAGCTAGTTCGAAGACACGACCAAGTAATGTCTACCCTTGCTAATATGAGTAGTTTGTCAACCAGATCTTATGTGTACATCCCAAGAGAACGTCAAACGGTACCATTTAGTGGTGAATTTTCTAAAGACGGTCAGACTGTAGATGAGTTCATTGATGAGGTTGAACGTGTAATCAGAGTGAGGGGTTTAAGCACTAATGATCAAGTAGATTTTATTCTTTCTCATTTAAGGGGCTCTGCCTTAGATGAAGTTAAGCTCTGCATGGGCATGCCCTTTGGCCTTTGCAATGCCCTCCACGTTTCAGCGCTTAATGCAGGCCCTCATGAGCGACTTAGTGTTCCAGATTGTACTTATCTACTTGGATGACTTGTTGGTGTATTCAGCCACCTTTCAGGAACATCTAGTGAGATTGGAAACCGTGTTCAAGAGGCTGAAAGAGACAGGGTTAAAAATAAAAGTGTCATTTCCTGCAGCCTGAAGTCCAGTTCCTGGGTCATCGAGTTTCAGAACAAGGTGTGAGTACCGACCCTGACAAAATAAGTGCAATTCGTGAGTGGCCAGTTCCCAGGACCCTCAAAGAGCTCAGATCTTTTTTAGGCTTTTGTAGCTATTATAGGAGATTCATTAAGGGGTTCTCCCAGGTAGCCGGCCCGTTGCATGATGTAGTAAATGCGTGCCTAAGGGAGAAAAGCTCGTTCAAGGCGGCTCAGGTCTATAAAACTTTGTGGACTTCCCAGTGTCAAGACGCTTTTGACCAGCTTAAAGATAAGCTTACTAACGCACCAACTCTTGGATATGCTGATTTTACCCTCCCTTTTGTTGTAGAGTCAGATGCTAGCAACCTTGGGTTGGAGGCAGTTTTGCATCAGAACCAGAATGGTAGACAAACAGATAGCTTATGCCAGTAGGAGGTTGAGAGGGGCTGAGAATAATGATCAAAAATACAGCAGTATGAAGTTAGAGTTGTTAGCGCTTAAGTGGGCCGTTACTGAAAAGTTTAGAAGCTACCTACTTGGGTCCAGATTCACTGTCATAACAGACAATAATCCCCTGTGTCACCTTACGACTGCCAAGTTAGGTGCTGTTGAACAAAGATGGGCTGCTCAACTGGCAGTTTTCGATTTTGATGTCAAATACCGCCCTGGTCGCTGCAATACGGCCACTGACGCCCTGTCAAGGAGGCCAGGATTAGATGGACTAGATCCTGAAAGTGAGGATGCAGAGTATGATGGCTGTGTGGCAATCTGTAACTCCCTTAGAACAGGAACAGCCCTGGAAATAGACTTACTGGCCGCAGGAGTAGAACAGGGGGCAGTTAGACAACAAATGGCTTCCTTGGCCATGGATGATGAGGATGTCAGCTGTGAAAATACTCCTACTTTACCAGGATACTCAAAGGCCGAACTCCGACAATTTCAGGAGTCTGACCCCACACTTTGTGAGTTCAGAAAGTTTTGGGATCGGGCAAAAAGACCTACCCGGCAAGAGAGACTAGAGTTGCCCAGAAGTGTGCGTTCCCTGCTCAAACAATGGCAAAGGATCAGAGAAAAAGACGGCCTTTTGTACCGTGTAATCGACGACGTGCGTGCTGGGGAATGTCACCAGTTGTTGATTCCTGCCTGTTTAACCGATCAAGTTTTAAATAATGTTCACGATCAAATGGGGCATCAGGGTATTGAGAGGACCCTAGGGTTGTTGAGGCAGAGATGTTTTTGGGGAGGCATGTATGAAGACGTAGAACAGTGGGTGAAGAAATGTCAGCGATGTGTGTTAGCTAAGATGCCGCAGCCCAAGATCAGAGCACTCTGGACACCGTTTCTGGCCTCGCGGCCACTGGAAGTTGTAGCGGTTGACTTGTAATGGAAATTTTTATCTTTCATTTGATTTTTATTAAGCTTATGGGCATAAGGCATTAAGAAGTTATAAGTATTCATATTATAGTGTCTCTCATGACATTTTCTCTGTAACTGCTCAAGGCAGAACAACAGGATGTGGCTGTCTGCTGAAAGGGCCGTAGAGGAGCTTAGTTCTAAGAAACTAAGGTGACAAGGTGAACTTCTCACTAACAAAGGCGCAACTGACAGAAACCACACGCCGTGCTAAGCAAATGCTGTTTTGACAAAGGTGTGAACGTAAAGTGTGTGCGAAGCATTAAGATGTTAAGTATAAATAGAGATTGAGAGAGACTAGCTCCTCACTCCTCTCATGCATGCTCTGCTGTATGTGTAAGACGAGTCCTTGCTGCAAGTATAAATAAATCTACCTTCTCTGATATTACTGACTCTGAGTATTTCATTGAATTTCCACAACAGACTTCACAACACTTGAACCAGCCACGGACGGGCGGGAAAATGTTCTCGTAGTAACTGATGTGTTCACCAAGTTCAGTCAAGCCTTTCCCACCCGTGACCAGAAGGCGGAGACCACTGCCAAGATTCTTTTAAGAGAGTGGTTCTTGAAATATGGAGTGCCACAACGTCTGCACTCTGATCAAGGCAGAAACTTTGAAAGCGCTGTAATTGCTGAGCTCTGCAGGCTGTATGGAGTTAAAAAGACACGCACAACACCGCACCACCCCCAAGGAAATCCTCAATGCGAGAGGTTCAACAGAACCCTTCATGACCTCTTAAAGTCTTTGCCACCTGAAAAGAAGCGCAGATGGCCTGAACATTTATCTGAGCTTGTGTATGCCTATAATGTGACCCTACATTCATCTACAGGGTACTCGCCTTACTATCTGCTGTTTGGGATCCATCCTCATCTGCCGATTGACGCTCTTCTGGGTCAGGAACCTGAAAATGATAATGGACCTGATTGGTTAGCAGTGCACCAGGAACGTCTCAGGGAAGCACATACTCGAGCTAAGGAATATGCAGAGAGAAAGGCTGCAGAGAGAGCGATGCACCAAGATGAGAGGATGTACTGCCCTGCTGTAAATACTGGACAGCACGTGTACTTGCGGCATCGACCACCGGGCCGAAATAAGATTCAGAATGCGTGGTCATCCACAGTGTATAGAGTAATAGAGGTTCAGGGCACCACGTACACAGTAGAGCCTGTTGAAGGTGGCCCCGTTAAAAGAGTGCACAGATGTAATCTCAGACCCTGTGAGAGTCCTATTCCAGTGCCCATGCCCAGGAGTCGAAAAACCCCTATAAAAGAGGTGTCCGCTCCCGTCTTTGAGTCTGAAGTGCCCTCATTGGATGCCGAGTGTATCTTGGTCGAGGAAATCCAGTGTCCCAGGGAAATGCAGACAGTGACTCCGATCTCTGAAGGCCCAGAACAGCCATTTCTTGAGCCTGAAACCTGTTACAGTAATGAGGAATCTGAAGAGAATGATGTCTTTCCAGAGGGTTATGAGGTACCTGATGATTCCCTAACGGCGAATCCGGTATTGCTGGAGACAGAGAATGGAAGTGAATACTTACCTGTTGAAAGTCCAGTGATGAGTCCTGTGCCCACTCCTAGGAGAAAAAGGGAGAAAGGTGTTGTTAGGAGTGC
The DNA here is from genome assembly GCA_037194245.1 of Opsariichthys bidens. NCBI lineage: Eukaryota > Metazoa > Chordata > Actinopteri > Cypriniformes > Xenocyprididae > Opsariichthys > Opsariichthys bidens. Next base: position 24,488,788 of record CM074284.1, on the reverse strand, counting down.
CTTATCCTGCACCTCGGAGAACCTTAAGAGAAACTGCAGGTCAACACAGTAACCCAAACCGATTACCGAGATCAGCCTGCAATGCAGTGACCTTTAGTCCTGATGTGCTGTCCCAGGTGTTAGCTGGCATGGTCCTTTATACATCAGGAAAGCTACAAGCTGGGCTAAATGATTAGTGTGTGTAGTCACCGGGGACGTTGACTATCAGCAGGGGAGAGTGTAACCAGGTTAAAAAGAGAACATGTAAATAATAAAATGACATGGTATCTATGTTATTTTGGCACTGTGATTAAGTGTACTGCACATAAAGTGCGTACTAATGTCTTTTTTTGTACATTGGGAAAAATGTTACACTGGCCCTTTGAGACTGGACTGTGATGTAGCCGGAAAGAGTTGTCGTTTTCCGGTGGACAGGTTTTCACAACGTGGTTTAGAGAGCGCACGTGTGAGCGTGAATCAGAGCCATCCAGCACAAAAAATAACAAAATATAGTACACTTTAGTAAGTTAAATACTTTATAAGTGTTATTTGTTATTTTGATGGTTGTTAATTTGCCGATTGATAAAGATTTCGGTGGGAATACATCACGTGCGGGAAAAGCGCGAGGCAGCTTCTCAAAGAGCGTGAGTGATAAAGTATAACCAAATAACGAGTTTTGTGTATAATGTTATGCGCACACGTTATACTGAATGAAGTTATATTGTTCAATACAGAGGGGAGAAAGTGCTTCGTAGGCCTTCCGTGTGTTTCTGGTTGGAAAGTGAAGCATCGGAGTAAGTGTTAATTGCTTTTAGTAATGTTACACGAGGAATTAATGTGTCATGTACAGTTGTATTGTTGCATTTTATTTAAATGAATGCAATTATATTGTTATTCAATTGTCATGTGTTCCAAATGTTAAAAGGGAATGTTTGTATGTTTTTTCTTTAATTTGTGCAGAGAAATCTGAGAGTCTGTCATATGCTGTGATTGTGTGCATGTGCCAGAGTTGTGATACAAAGTAAGTTTGAGTGATTAATTAAGTTTAATTCATTCGAATGTGATGTAGTTACATTTGTAATGTTCCAGGTGTACTGTAATTGTACTGAGTAATGGTAACATTTCATGATGTTATGCAGTTTCATGTGTTTTCATGTCATAAGCAGCCTTATTAGTGTGTTGTACAATCAGATGTTTTATTTAATAATCTGTTTGTTTTCTACATCAAGGGCTGCTACCGTTGTCTATGTTAGGGAGTTTGTCAAAGAGTTTTTTTGTCTTTTATTGTCATCACTAGAGATAAAAAGGGACATACACTTTTCATAAGAGACTTTATTGATTAGTAAACAATTCTATGTGCAAGCTTTTCTCATCCGACTCCACCACCTAAAATCTGGCATAGTTAACGCTGCACCATTTAACGTGCAGTCTGAAATAAAAGATCCCCGTTTAATTTAAATATATCCTGTGTCCGGTGTCATCACTAATTCCATCTTCCACATTAATTTTATTTTTTTCTGAGAAACTACACGGAGGAATTTTGACACTTAGTCGTTTTACTGTTAAATGGTGCACGTGCAGAAAAACGACAAAGTGTCAAAATTCCTCCGTGTGGACAGTGCGGTGATTGTCTCTGCTCAAGCCGGAGAGAGTGACAGGTAGGCGGCATGAAGGTGTAAGGAAGCGCCCCTCAGTGAATCCGCTCAACTCAAACTCTCTCAAGCTTGAGGAGAGACACACACACACACACACAGTCTGGAAGAATCTTGACAGTTTTAGTGATTTTTCTGATATGAAGTACAGGGAGGAATTTTGGACATTTAGACGTTTTTTGAGAAATCATGCACGCTCTAAGTGTCAAAATTCCTCTGTGTGAACAGTGCGGTGTGTGTCAATGCTCAAGCTGGAGAGAGTGTCAGATAGGCGGCCTCGAAGGTGTAAGGAAGCGCCCCTCTGTGAATTTGCACCATATGAACCAAGAAACAAAAAAGGAACAGAAAGTTCATGTTTGAGCAGTAATTTACTAAAAATAAATTTTTTAAATTTTAATTTTTTCTGAGAAACTCAACACGGAGGAATTTTAACACTTAGTCGTTTTACTGTTAAATGGTGCACGTGCAGAAAAACGACAAAGTGTCAAAATTCCTCCGTGTGAACCGTGCGGTGTGTGTCTCTGCTCAAGCCGGAGAGAGTGACAGGTAGGCGGCGTGAAGGTGTAAGGAAGCGCCCCTCAGTGAATCCGCTCAACTCAAACTCTCTCAAGCTTGAGGAGACACACACACACACACACACAGTCTGGAAGAATTTTTGACATTTAAACGTTTTTTGAGATATCATGCACGCTCTAAGTGTCAAAATTCCTCTGTGTGAACAGTGCGGTGTGTGTCAATGCTCAAGCCGGAGACAGTGTCAGATAGGCGGCCTCGAAGGTGTAAGGAAGCGCCCCTCTGTGAATGCGCTCCATATGAACCAAGAAACTAAAAAGTAACAGAAAGTTCATGTTTGAGCAGTAATTTACTAAAAATACATTTTTTAAATTTTATTTTTTTCAAAGAAACTGTACACGGAGGAATTTTGACACTTAGTCGTTTTACTGTTAAATGGTGCACGTGCAGAAAAACGACAAAGTGTCAAAATTCCTCCGTGTGAACAGTGCGGTGATTGTCTCTGCTCAAGCCGGAGAGAGTGACAGGTAGGCGGCGTGAAGGTGTAAGGAAGCGCCCCTCAGTGAATCCGCTCAACTCAAACTCTCTCAAGCTTGAGGAGACACACACACACACACACACAGTCTGGAAGAATCTTGACAGTTTTAGTGATTTTTCTGATATGAAGTACAGGGAGGAATTTTTGACATTTAGACGTTTTTTGAGATATCATGCACGCTCTAAGTGTCAAAATTCCTCTGTGTGAACAGTGCGGTGTGTGTCAATGCTCAAGCCGGAGAGAGTGTCACATAGGCGGCCTCGAAGGTGTAAGGAAGCGCCCCTCTGTGAATGCGCTCCATATGAACCAAGAAACTAAAAAGAAACAGAAAGTTCATGTTTGAGCAGTAATTTACTAAAAGTACATTTTTTACATTTTATTTTTTTCTGAGAAACTGTACACGGAGGAATTTTGACACTTAGTCGTTTTACTGTTAAATGGTGCACGTGCAGAAAAACGACAAAGTTTCAAAATTCCTCCGTGTGGACAGTGCGGTGATTGTCAATGCTCAAGCCGGAGAGAGTGTCAGATAGGCGGCCTCGAAGGTGTAAGGAAGCGCCCCTCTGTGAATGCGCTCCATATTAACCAAGAAACTAAAAAGGAACAGAAAGTTCATGTTTGAGCAGTAATTTACTAAAAATAAATTTTTTAAATTTTAATTTTTTCTGAGAAACTCTACACGGAGGATATTTAACACTTAGTCGTTTTACTGTTAAATGGTGCACGTGCAGAAAAACGACAAAGTGTCAACATTCCTCCGTGTGAACCGTGCGGTGTGTGTCTCTGCTCAAGCCGGAGAGAGTGACAGGTAGGCGGCGTGAAGGTGTAAGGAAGCGCCCCTCAGTGAATCCGCTCAACTCAAACTCTCTCAAGCTTGAGGAGACACACACACACACACACAGTCTGGAAGAATTTTTGACATTTAGACGTTTTTTGAGATATCATGCACGCTCTAAGTGTCAAAATTCCTCTGTGTGAACAGTGCGGTGTGTGTCAATGCTCAAGCCGGATAGAGTGTCACATAGGCGGCCTCGAAGGTGTAAGGAAGCGCCCCTCTGTGAATGCGCTCCATATGAACCAAGAAACTAAAAAGTAACAGAAAGTTCATGTTTGAGCAGTAATTTACTAAAAATACATTTTTTAAATTTTATTTTTTTCAGAGAAACTGTACACGGAGGAATTTTGACACTTAGTCGTTTTACTGTTAAATGGTGCACGTACAGAAAAACGACAAAGTGTCAAAATTCCTCCGTGTGAACAGTGCGGTGATTGTCTCTGCTCAAGCCGGAGAGAGTGACAGGTAGGCGGCGTGTAGGTGTAAGGAAGCGCCCCTCAGTGAATCCGCTCAACTCAAACTCTCTCAAGCTTGAGGAGACACACACACACAGTCTGGAAGAATCTTGACAGTTTTAGTGATTTTTCTGATATGAAGTACAGGGAGGAATTTTTGACATTTAGACGTTTTTTGAGATATCATGCACGCTCTAAGTGTCAAAATTCCTCTGTGTGAACAGTGCGGTGTGTGTCAATGCTCAAGCCGGAGAGAGTGTCACATAGGCGGCCTCGAAGGTGTAAGGAAGCGCCCCTCTGTGAATGCGCTCCATATGAACCAAGAAACTAAAAAGTAACAGAAAGTTCATGTTTGAGCAGTAATTTACTAAAAATACATTTTTTAAATTTTATTTTTTTCTGAGAAACTGTACACGGAGGAATTTTGATACTTAGTCGTTTTACTGTTAAATGGTGCACGTGCAGAAAAACGACAAAGTTTCAAAATTCCTCCGTGTGGACAGTGCGGTGATTGTCAATGCTCAAGCCGGAGAGAGTGTCAGATAGGCGGCCTCGAAGGTGTAAGGAAGCGCCCCTCTGTGAATGCGCTCCATATGAACCAAGAAACTAAAAAGTAACAAAGTTCATGTTTGAGCAGTAATTTACTAAAAATACATTTTTTAAATTTTATTTTTTTCTGAGAAACTGTACACGGAGGAATTTTGACACTTAGTCGTTTTACTGTTAAATGGTGCACGTGCAGAAAAACGACAAAGTGTCAAAATTCCTCCGTGTGAACAGTGCGGTGATTGTCTCTGCTCAAGCCGGAGAGAGTGACAGGTAGGCGGCATGAAGGTGTAAGGAAGCGCCCCTCTGTGAATCCGCTCAACTCAAACTCTCTCAAGCTTGAGGAGAGACACACACACACACACACAGTCTGGAAGAATCTTGACAGTTTTAGTGATTTTTCTGATATGAAGTACAGGGAGGAATTTTGGACATTTAGACGTTTTTTGAGAAATCATGCACGCTCTAAGTGTCAAAATTCCTCTGTGTGAACAGTGCGGTGTGTGTCAATGCTCAAGCCGGAGAGAGTGTCAGATAGGCGGCCTCGAAGGTGTAAGGAAGCGCCCCTCTGTGAATGCGCTCCATATGAACAAAGAAACTAAAAAGTAACAAAGTTCATGTTTGAGCAGTAATTTACTAAAAATACATTTTTTTAATTTTATTTTTTTCTGAGAAACTGTACACGGAGGAATTTTGACACTTACTCGTTTTAATGTTAAATGGTGCACATGCAGAAAAACGACAAAGTGTCAAAATTCCTCCGTGTGAACCATGCGGTGTGTGTCTCTGCTCTAGTCGGAGAGAGTGACAGGTAGGCGGCGTGAAGGTGTAAGGAAGCGCCCCTCTGAGAATTTGCACCATATGAACCAAGAAACAAAAAAGGAACAGAAAGTTCATGTTTGAGCAGTAATTTACTAAAAATAAATTTTTTAAATTTTAATTTTTTCTGAGAAACTGTACACGGAGGAATTTTGACACTTAGTCGTTTTACTGTTAAATGGTGCACGTGCAGAAAAACGACAAAGTGTCAAAATTCCTCCGTGTGAACCGTGCGGTGTGTGTCTCTGCTCAAGCCGGAGAGAGTGACAGGTAGGCGGCGTGAAGGTGTAAGGAAGCGCCCCTCAGTGAATCCGCTCAACTCAAACTCTCTCAAGCTTGAGGAGACACACACACACAGTCTGGAAGAATCTTGACAGTTTTAGTGATTTTTCTGATATGAAGTACAGGGAGGAATTTTTGACATTTAGACGTTTTTTGAGATATCATGCACGCTCTAAGTGTCAAAATTCCTCTGTGTGAACAGTGCGGTGTGTGTCAATGCTCAAGCCGGAGAGAGTGTCACATAGGCGGCCTCGAAGGTGTAAGGAAGCGCCCCTCTGTGAATGCGCTCCATATGAACCAAGAAACTAAAAAGTAACAGAAAGTTCATGTTTGAGCAGTAATTTACTAAAAATACATTTTTTAAATTTTATTTTTTTCTGAGAAACTGTACACGGAGGAATTTTGACACTTAGTCGTTTTACTGTTAAATGGTGCACGTGCAGAAAAACGACAAAGTTTCAAAATTCCTCCGTGTGGACAGTGCGGTGATTGTCAATGCTCAAGCCGGAGAGAGTGTCAGATAGGCGGCCTCGAAGGTGTAAGGAAGCGCCCCTCTGTGAATCCGCTCAACTCAAACTCTCTCAAGCTTGAGGAGACACACACACACACACACACACACACACAGTCTGGAAGAATCTTGACAGTTTTAGTGATTTTTCTGATATGAAGTACAGGGAGAAATTTTTGACATTTAGACGTTTTTTCAGAAATCATGCACGCTCTAAGTGTCAATTCCTCTGTGTGAACAGTGCGGTGTGTGTCAATGCTCAAGCCGGAGAGAGTGTCAGATAGGCGGCCTCGAAGGTGTAAGGAAGCGCCCCTCTGTGAATGCGCTCCATATGAACCAAGAAACTAAAAAGTAACAAAGTTCATGTTTGAGCAGTAATTTACTAAAAATACATTTTTTAAATTTTATTTTTTTCTGAGAAACTGTACACGGAGGAATTTTGACACTTACTCGTTTTACTGTTAAATGGTGCACGTGCAGAAAAACGACAAAGTGTCAAAATTCTTCCGCTTGAACCATGCGGTGTGTGTCTCTGCTCTAGCCGGAGAGAGTGACAGGTAGGCGGCGTGAAGGTGTAAGGAAGCGCCCCTCTGTGAATTTGCACCATATGAACCAAGAAACAAAAAAGGAACAGAAAGTTCATGTTTGAGCAGTAATTTACTAAAAATAAATTTTTTAAATTTTATTTTTTTCTGAGAAACTCTACGCGGAGGAATTTTAACACTTAGTCGTTTTACTGTTAAATGGTGCACGTGCAGAAAAACGACAAAATGTCAAAATTCCTCCGTGTGAACCGTGCGGTGTGTGTCTCTGCTCAAGCCGGAGAGAGTGACAGGTAGGCGGCGTGAAGGTGTAAGGAAGCGCCCCTCAGTGAATCCGCTCAACTCAAACTCTCTCAAGCTTGAGGAGACACACACACACACACACACACACAGTCTGGAAGAATTTTTGACATTTAGACGTTTTTTGAGATATCATGCACGCTCTAAGTGTCAAAATTCCTTTGTGTGAACAGTGCGGTGTGTGTCAATGCTCAAGCCGGAGAGAGTGTCACATAGGCGGCCTCGAAGGTGTAAGGAAGCGCCCCTCTGTGAATGCGCTCCATTTGAACCAAGAAACTAAAAAGTAACAGAAAGTTCATGTTTGAGCAGTAATTTACTAAAAATACATTTTTTAAATTTTATTTTTTTCTGAGAAACTGTACACGGAGGAATTTTGACACTTAGTCGTTTTACTGTTAAATGGTGCACGTGCAGAAAAACGACAAAGTTTCAAAATTCCTCCGTGTGGACAGTGCGGTGATTGTCAATGCTTAAGCCGGAGAGAGTGTCAGATAGGCGGCCTCGAAGGTGTAAGGAAGCGCCCCTCTGTGAATGCGCCCCATATGAACCAAGAAACTAAAAAGTAACAAAGTTCATGTTTGAGCAGTAATTTACTAAAAATACATTTTTTAAATTGTTTTTTTCTGAGAAACTTTACACGGAGGAATTTTGACACTTAGTCGTTTTACTGTTAAATGGTGCACGTGCAGAAAAACGACAAAGTGTCAAAATTCCTCCGTGTGAACAGTGTGGTGATTGTCTCTGCTCAATCCGGAGAGAGTGACAGGTAGGCGGCATGAAGGTGTAAGGAAGCGCCCCTCTGTGAATCCGCTCAACTCAAACTCTCTCAAGCTTGAGGAGAGACACACACACACACACAGTCTGGAAGAATCTTGACAGTTTTAGTGATTTTTCTGATATGAAGTAAAAGGAGGAATTTTTGACATTTAGACGTTTTTTGAGATATCATGCACGCTCTAAGTGTCAAAATTCCTCTGTGTGAACAGTGCGTTGTGTGTCAATGCTCAAGCCGGAGAGAGTGACAGGTAGGCGGCGTGAAGGTGTAAGGAAGCGCCCCTCTGTGAATTTGCACCATATGAACCAAGAAACAAAAAAGGAACAGAAAGTTCATGTTTGAGCAGTAATTTACTAAAAATAAATTTTTTAAATTTTAATTTTTTCTGAGAAACTCTACACGGAGGAATTTTGACACTTAGTCGTTTTACTGTTAAATGGTGCACGTGCAGAAAAACGACAAAGTGTCAAAATTCCTCCGTGTGAACCGTGCGGTGTGTGTCTCTGCTCAAGCCGGAGAGAGTGACAGGTAGGCGGCGTGAAGGTGTAAGGAAGCGCCCCTCAGTGAATCCGCTCAACTCAAACTCTCTCAAGCTTGAGGAGACACACACACACAGTGGAAGAATCTTGACAGTTTTAGTGATTTTTCTGATATGACGTACAGGGAGGAATTTTTGACATTTAGACGTTTTTTGAGATATCATGCACGCTCTAAGTGTCAAAATTCCTCTGTGTGAACAGTGCGGTGATTGTCTCTGCTCAAGCCGGAGAGAGTGACAGGTAGGCGGCGTGAAGGTGTAAGGAAGCGCCCCTCTGTGAATCCGCTCAACTCAAACTCTCTCAAGCTTGAGGAGACACACACACACACACACAGTCTGGAAGAATCTTGACAGTTTTAGTGATTTTTCTGATATGAAGTAAAAGGAGGAATTTTTGACATTTAGACGTTTTTTGAGATATCATGCACGCTCTAAGTGTCAAAATTCCTCTGTGTGAACAGTGCGTTGTGTGTCAATGCTCAAGCCGGAGAGAGTGTCAGATAGGCGGCCTCGAAGGTGTAAGGAAGCGCCCCTCTGTGAATGCGCTCTATATGAACCAAGAAACTAAAAAGTAACAGAAAGTTTTTGTTTGAGCAGTAATTTACTAAAAATAAATTTTTTAAATTTTATTTTTTTCTGAGAAACTCTACACGGAGGAATTTTGACACTTAGTCGTTTTACTGTTAAATGGTGCACGTGCAGAAAAACGACAAAGTGTCAAAATTCCTCCGTGTGAACCGTGCGGTGTGTGTCTCTGCTCAAGCCGGAGAGAGTGACAGGTAGGCGGCGTGAAGGTGTAAGGAAGCGCCCCTCAGTGAATCCGCTCAACTCAAACTCTCTCAAGCTTGAGGAGACACAAACACACACACACCCAGTGTGGAAGAATCTTGACAGTTTTAGTGATTTTTCTGATATGAAGTACAGGGAGGAATTTTTGACATTTAGACGTTTTTTGAGATATCATGCACGCTCTAAGTGTCAAAATTCCTCTGTGTGAACAGTGCGGTGTGTGTCAATGCTCAAGCCGGAGAGAGTGTCAGATAGGCGGCCTCGAAGGTGTAAGGAAGCGCCCCTCTGTGAATGCGCTCTATATGAACCAAGAAACTAAAAAGTAACAGAAAGTTTTTGTTTGAGCAGTAATTTACTAAAAATACATTTTTTAAATTTTAGTTTTTTCTGAGAAACTGTACACGGAGGAATTTTTACACTTAGTTGTTTTACCGTTAAATGGTGCACGTGCAGAAAAACGTAAAAGTTTCAAAATTCCTCCGTGTGGACAGTGCGGTGATTGTCAATGCTCAAGCCGGAGAGAGTGTCAGATAGGCGGCCTCGAAGGTGTAAGGAAGCGCCCCTCTGTGAATGCGCTCCATATGAACCAAGAAACTAAAAAGTAACAAAGTTCATGTTTGAGCAGTAATTTACTAAAAATACATTTTTTAAATTTTAGTTTTTTCTGAGAAACTGTACACGGAGGAATTTTGACACTTTGTCGTTTTTCTGCACGTGCACCATTTAACAGTAAACAGTGCGGTGATTGTCTCTGCTCAAGCCGGAGAGAGTGACAGGTAGGCGGCCTGAAGGTGTAAGGAAGCGCCCCTCAGTGAATCCGCTCAACTCAAACTCTCTCAAGCTTGAGGAGACACACACACACAGTGGAAGAATCTTGACAGTTTTAGTGATTTTTCTGATATGAAGTACAGGGAGGAATTTTTGACATTTAGACGTTTATTTTTTTCTGAGAAACTGTACACGGAGGAATTTTGACACTTAGTCGTTTTACTGTTAAATGGTGCACGTGCAGAAAAACGACAAAGTGTCAAAATTCCTCCGTGTGAACCGTGCGGTGTGTGTCTCTGCTCAAGCCGGAGAGAGTGACAGGTAGGCGGCGTGAAGGTGTAAGGAAGCGCCCCTCAGTGAATCCGCTCAACTCAAACTCTCTCAAGCTTGAGGAGACACACACACACAGTGGAAGAATCTTGACAGTTTTAGTGATTTTTCTGATATGAAGTACAGGGAGGAATTTTTGACATTTAGACGTTTATTTTTTTCTGAGAAACTGTACACGGAGGAATTTTGACACTTAGTCGTTTTACTGTTAAATGGTGCACGTGCAGAAAAACGACAAAGTGTCAAAATTCCTCCGTGTGAACAGTGCGGTGATTGTCTCTGCTCAAGCCGGAGAGAGTGACAGGTAGGCGGCGTGAAGGTGTAAGGAAGCGCCCCTTAGTGAATTTGCACCATATGAACCAAGAAACTAAAAAGTAACAGAAAGTTCATGTTTGAGCAGTAATTTACTAAAAATACATTTTTTAAATGTTATTTTTTTCTGAGAAACTGTACACGGAGGAATTTTGACACTTAGTCGTTTTACTGTTAAATGGTGCACGTGCAGAAAAACGACAGTGTCAAAATTCCTCCGTGTGAACAGTGCGGTGATTGTCTCTGCTCAAGCCGGAGAGAGTGACAGGTAGGCGGCGTGAAGGTGTAAGGAAGCGCCCCTCTGTGAATCCGCTCAACTCAAACTCTCTCAAGCTTGAGGAGACACACACACACACACACAGTCTGGAAGAATCTTGACAGTTTTAGTGATTTTTCTGATATGAAGTAAAGGGAGGAATTTTTGACATTTAGACGTTTTTTGAGATATCATGCACGCTCTAAGTGTCAAAATTCCTCTGTGTGAACAGTGCGTTGTGTGTCAATGCTCAATCCGGAGAGAGTGTCAGATAGGCGGCCTCGAAGGTGTAAGGAAGCGCCCCTCTGTGAATGCGCTCTATATGAACCAAGAAACTAAAAAGTAACAGAAAGTTTTTGTTTGAGCAGTAATTTACTAAAAATACATTTTTTAAATTTTAGTTTTTTCTGAGAAACTGTACACGGAGGAATTTTTACACTTAGTCGTTTTACTTTTAAATGGTGCACGTGCAGAAAAATGACAAAGTGTCAAAATTCCTCCGTGTGAACAGTGCGGTGATTGTCTCTGCTCAAGCCGGAGAGAGTGACAGGTAGGCGGCGTGAAGGTGTAAGGAAGCGCCCCTCTGTGAATCCGCTCAACTCAAACTCTCTCAAGTTTGAGGAGAGACACACACACACACACAGTCTGGAAGAATCTTGACAGTTTTAGTGATTTTTCTGATATGAAGTAAAGGGAGGAATTTTTGACATTTAGACGTTTTTTGAGATATCATGCACGCTCTAAGTGTCAAAATTCCTCTGTGTGAACAGTGCGTTGTGTGTCAATGCTCAAGCCGGAGAGAGTGTCAGATAGGCGGCCTCGAAGGTGTAAGGAAGCGCCCCTCTGTGAATGCGCTCTATATGAACCAAGAAACTAAAAAGTAACAGAAAGTTTTTGTTTGAGTAGTAATTTACTAAAAATACATTTTTTAAATTTTAGTTTTTTCTGAGAAACTGTACACGGAGGAATTTTTACACTTAGTCGTTTTACCGTTAAATGGTGCACGTGCAGAAAAACGTCAAAGTTTCAAAATTCCTCCGTTTGGACAGTGCGGTGATTGTCAATGCTCAAGCCGGAGAGAGTGTCAGATAGGCGGCCTCGAAGGTGTAAGGAAGCGCCCCTCTGTGAATGCGCTCCACATGAACCAAGAAACTAAAAAGTAACAAAGTTCATGTTTGAGCAGTAATTTACTAAAAATACATTTTTTAAATTTTAGTTTTTTCTGAGAAACTGTACACGGAGGAATTTTGACACTTAGTCGTTTTACTGTTAAATGGTGCACGTGCAGAAAAACGACAAAGTGTCAAAATTCCTCCGTGTGAACAGTGCGGTGATTGTCTCTGCTCAAGCCGGAGAGAGTGACAGGTAGGCGGCGTGAAGGTGTAAGGAAGCGCCCCTCTGTGAATCCGCTCAACTCAAACTCTCTCAAGCTTGAGGAGAGACACACACACACACACAGTCTGGAAGAATCTTGACAGTTTTAGTGAATTTTCTGATAGGAAGTACAGGGAGGAATTTTTGACATTTAGACATTTTTTGAGATATCATGGCACTAAGTGTCAAAATTCCTTCGTGTGAACCATGCGGTGTGTGTCTCTGCTCTAGCCGGAGAGAGTGACAGGTAGGCGGCGTGAAGGTGTAAGGAAGCGCCCCTCTGTGAATTTGCACCATATGAACCAAGAAACATAAAAGGAACAGAAAGTTCATGTTTGAGCAGTAATTTACTAAAAATAAATTTTTTAAATTTTAATTTTTTCTGAGAAACTCTACACGGAGGAATTTTGACACTTAGTCGTTTTACTGTTAAATGGTGCACGTGCAGAAAAACGACAAAGTGTCAAAATTCCTCCGTGTGAACCGTGCGGTGTGTGTCTCTGCTCAAGCCGGAGAGAGTGACAGGTAGGCGGCGTGAAGGTGTAAGGAAGCGCCCCTCAGTGAATCCGCTCAACTCAAACTCTCTCAAGCTTGAGGAGACACACACACACACACACACACAGTCTGGAAGAATCTTGACAGTTTTAGTGATTTTTCTGATATGAAGTAAAGGGAGGAATTTTTGACATTTAGACGTTTTTTGAGATATCATGCACGCTCTAAGTGTCAAAATTCCTCCGTGTGAACAGTGCGGTGATTGTCTCTGCTCAAGCCGGAGAGAGTGACAGGTAGGCGGCGTGAAGGTGTAAGGAAGCGCCCCTCTGTGAATGCGCTCCATATGAACCAAGAAACTAAAAAGTAACAAAGTTCATGTTTGAGCAGTAATTTACTAAAAATAAATTTTTTAAATTTTAATTTTTTCTGAGAAACTCTACACGGAGGAATTTTGACACTTAGTCGTTTTACTGTTAAATGGTGCACGTGCAGAAAAACGTCAAAGTTTCAAAATTCCTCCGTGTGGACAGTGCGGTGATTGTCAATGCTCAAGACGGAGAGAGTGTCAGATAGGCGGCCTCGAAGGTGTAAGGAAGCGCCCCTCTGTGAATGCGCTCCATATGAACCAAGAAACTAAAAAGTAACAAAGTTCATGTTTGAGCAGTAATTTACTATAAATACATTTTTTAAATTTTTTTTTTTTCTGAGAAACTGTACACGGAGGAATTTTGACACTTAGTCGTTTTACTGTTAAATGGTGCACGTGCAGAAAAACGACAAAGTGTCAAAATTCCTCCGTGTGGACAGTGCTGTGATTGTCTCTCCTCAAGCCGGAGAGAGTGACAGGTAGGCGGCGTGAAGGTGTAAGGAAGCGCCCCTCTGTGAATCCGCTCAACTCAAACTCTCTCAAGCTTGAGGAGACACACACACACACACACACAGTCTGGAAGAATCTTGACAGTTTTAGTGATTTTTCTGATATGAAGTAAAGGGAGGAATTTTTGACATTTAGACGTTTTTTGAGATATCATGCACGCTCTAAGTGTCAAAATTCCTCTGTGTGAACAGTGCGGTGATTGTCTCTGCTCAAGCCGGAGAGAGTGACAGGTAGGCGGCGTGAAGGTGTAAGGAAGCGCCCCTCTGTGAATGCGCTCCATATGAACCAAGAAACTAAAAAGTAACAAAGTTCATGTTTGAGCAGTAATTTACTAAAAATAAATTTTTTAAATTTTAATTTTTTCTGAGAAACTCTACACGGAGGAATTTTGACACTTAGTCGTTTTACTGTTAAATGGTGCACGTGCAGAAAAACGACAAAGTGTCAAAATTCCTCCGTGTGAACCGTGCGGTGTGTGTCTCTGCTCAAGCCGGAGAGAGTGACAGGTAGGTGGCGTGAAGGTGTAAGGATGCGCCCCTCAGTGAATCCGGTCAACTCAAACTCTCTCAAGCTTGAGGAGACACAAACACACACACACCCAGTGTGGAAGAATCTTGACAGTTTTAGTGATTTTTCTGATATGAAGTACAGGGAGGAATTTTTGACATTTAGACGTTTTTTGAGATATCATGCACGCTCTAAGTGTCAAAATTCCTCTGTGTGAACAGTGCGGTGTGTGTCAATGCTCAAGCCGGAGAGAGTGTCAGATAGGCGGCCTCGAAGGTGTAAGGAAGCGCCCCTCTGTGAATGCGCTCCCTATGAACCAAGAAACTAAAAAGTAACAGAAAGTTCATGTTTGAGCAGTAATTTACTAAAAATACATTTTTTAAATGTTATTTTTTTCTGAGAAACTGTACACGGAGGAATTTTGACACTTAGTCGTTTTACTGTTAAATGGTGCACGTGCAGAAAAACGACAAAGTGTCAAAATTCCTCCGTGTGAACAGTGCGGTGATTGTCTCTGCTCAAGCCGGAGAGAGTGACAGGTAGGCGGCGTGAAGGTGTAAGGAAGCGCCCCTTAATGAATTTGCACCATATGAACCAAGAATCCGCTCAACTCAAACTCTCTCAAGCTTGAGGAGACACACACACACACAGTCTGGAAGAATCTTGACAGTTTTAGTGATTTTTCTGATATGAAGTAAAGGGAGGAATTTTTGACATTTAGACGTTTTTTGAGATATCATGCACGCTCTAAGTGTCAAAATTCCTCTGTGTGAACGGTGCGTTGTGTGTCAATGCTCAAGCCGGAGAGAGTGTCAGATAGGCAGCCTCGAAAGTGTAAGGAAGCGCCCCTCTGTGAATGCGCTCCATATGAACCAAGAAACTAAAAAGTAACAAAGTTCATGTTTGAGCAGTAATTTACTAAAAATACATTTTTTAAATTTAGTTTTTTTCTGAGAAACTGTACACGGAGGAATTTTGACACTTAGTCGTTTTACTGTTAAATGGTGCACGTGCAGAAAAACGACAAAGTGTCAAAATTCCTCCGTGTGGACAGTGCGGTGATTGTCTCTGCTCAAGCCGGAGAGAGTGACAGGTAGGCGGCGTGAAGGTGTAAGGAAGCGCCCCTCAGTGAATTCGCTCCAAAGAGCCATGAAACTAAAAAGTAACAGAAAATTCATGTTTGAGCAGTAATTTATTAAAAATACATTTTTTAAATTTTAATTTTTTCTGAGAAACTACACAGAGGAATTTTGACACTTAGTCGTTTTACTGTTAAATGGTGCACGTGCAGAAAAACGACAGTGTCAAAATTCCTCCGTGTGAACAGTGCGGTGATTGTCTCTGCTCAAGCCGGAGAGAGTGACAGGTAGGCGGCATGAAGGTGTAAGGAAGCGCCCCTCTGTGAATCCGCTCAACTCAAACTCTCTCAAGCTTGAGGAGAGACACACACACACACACAGTCTGGAAGAATCTTGACAGTTTTAGTGATTTTTCTGATATGAAGTACAGGGAGGAATTTTGGACATTTAGACGTTTTTTGAGAAATCATGCATGCTCTAAGTGTCAAAATTCCTCTGTGTGAACAGTGCGGTGTGTGTCAATGCTCAAGCCGGAGAGAGTGTCAGATAGGCGGCCTCGAAGGTGTAAGGAAGCGCCCCTCTGTGAATGCGCTACATATGAACCAAGAAACTAAAAAGTAACAAAGTTCATGTCTGAGCAGTAATTTACTAAAAATACATTTTTTAAATTTTATTTTTTTCTGAGAAACTGTACACGGAGGAATTTTGACACTTACTCGTTTTACTGTTAAATGGTGCACGTGCAGAAAAACGACAAAGTGTCAAAATTCCTCCGTGTGAACCATGCGGTGTGTGTCTCTGCTGCTCTAGCCGGAGAGAGTGACAGGTAGGCGGCGTGAAGGTGTAAGGAAGCACCCCTCTGTGAATCCGCTCAACTCAAACTCTCTCTAGCTTGAGGAGAGACACACACACACAGTCTGGAAGAATCTTGAGAGTTTTAGTGATTTTTCTGATATGAAGTACAGGGAGGAATTTTTGACATTTAGACGTTTTTTCAGAAATTCTGCACGCTCTAAGTGTCAAAATTCCTCTGTGTGAATAGTGCGTTGTGTGTCAATGCTCAAGCCGGAGAGAGTGTCAGATAGGCGGCCTCGAAAGTGTAAGGAAGCGCCCCTCTGTGAATGCGCTCTATATGAACCAAGAAACTAAAAAGTAACAGAAAGTTTTTGTTTGAGCAGTAATTTACTAAAAATACATTTTTTAAATTTTAGTTTTTTCTGAGAAACTGTACACGGAGGAATTTTTACACTTAGTCGTTTTACTGTTAAATGGTGCACTTGCAGAAAAATGACAAAGTGTCAAAATTCCTCCGTGTGAACAGTGCGGTGATTGTCTCTGCTCAAGCCGGAGAGAGTGACAGGTAGGCGGCGTGAAGGTGTAAGGAAGCGCCCCTCTGTGAATCCGCTCAACTCAAACTCTCTCAAGCTTGAGGAGAGACACACACACACAGTCTGGAAGAATCTTGACAGTTTTAGTGATTTTTCTGATATGAAGTACAGGGAGGAATTTTTGACATTTAGACGTTTTTTGAGAAATCATGCACGCTCTAAGTGTCAAAATTCCTCCGTGTGAACAGTGCGGTGATTGTCTCTGCTCAAGCCGGAGAGAGTGACAGGTAGGCGGCGTGAAGGTGTAAGGAAGCGCCCCTCAGTGAATTCGCTCCAAATGAGCCATGAAACTAAAAAGTAACAGAAAGTTCATGTTTGAGCAGTAATTTACTAAAAATACATTTTTTAAATTTTAATTTTTTCTGAGAAACTGTACACGGAGGAATTTTGACACTTAGTCGTTTTACTGTTAAATGGTGCACGTGCAGAAAAACGACAGTGTCAAAATTCCTCCGTGTGAACCGTGCGGTGTGTGTCTCTGCTCAAGCCGGAGAGAGTGACAGGTAGGCGGCGTGAAGGTGTAAGGAAGCGCCCCTCAGTGAATCCGCTCAACTCAAACTCTCTCAAGCTTGAGGAGACACACACACACACACACACACACACACAGTCTGGAAGAATCTTGACAGTTTTAGTGATTTTTCTGATATGAAGTACAGGGAGGAATTTTTGACATTTAGACGTTTTTTGAGATATCATGCACGCTCTAAGTGTCAAAATTCCTCTGTGTGAACAGTGCGGTGTGTGTCAATGCTCAAGCCGGAGAGAGTGTCAGATAGGCGGCCTCGAAGGTGTAAGGAAGCGCCCCTCTGTGAATGCGCTCCATATGAACCAAGAAACTTAAAAGTAACAGAAAGTTCATGTTTGAGCAGTAATTTACTAAAAATACATTTTTTAAATTTATTTTTTTTCTGAGAAACTGTACACGGAGGAATTTTGACACTTAGTCGTTTTACTGTTAAATGGTGCACGTGCAGAAAAACGACAAAGTGTCAAAATTCCTCCGTGTGAACAGTGCGGTGATTGTCTCTGCTCAAGCCGGAGAGAGTGACAGGTAGGCGGCGTGAAGGTGTAAGGAAGCGCCCCTCAGTGAATTCGCTCCAAATGAGCCATGAAACTAAAAAGTAACAGAAAGTTCATGTTTGAGCAGTAATTTATTAAAAATACATTTTTTAAATTTAAATTTTTTCTGAGAAACTACACGGAGGAATTTTGACACTTAGTCGTTTTACTGTTAAATGGTGCACGTGCAGAAAAACGACAAAGTGTCAAAATTCCTCCGTGTGAACAGTGCGGTGATTGTCTCTGCTCAAGCCGGAGAGAGTGACAGGTAGGCGGCATGAAGGTGTAAGGAAGCGCCCCTCTGTGAATCCGCTCAACTCAAACTCTCTCAAGCTTGAGGAGAGACACACACACACACACACACACACACACACACACACAGTCTGGAAGAATCTTGAGAGTTTTAGTGATTTTTCTGATATGAAGTACAGGGAGGAATTTTTGACATTTAGACGTTTTTTGAGATATCATGCACGCTCTAAGTGTCAAAATTCCTCTGTGTGAACAGTGCGGTGTGTGTCAATGCTCAAGCCGGAGAGAGTGTCAGATAGGCGGCCTCGAAGGTGTAAGGAAGCGCCCCTCTGTGAATGCGCTCCATATGAACCAAGAAACTAAAAAGTAACAGAAAGTTCATGTTTGAGCAGTAATTTACTAAAAATACATTTTTTAAATTTTATTTTTTTCTGAGAAACTGTACACGGAGGAATTTTGACACTTAGTCGTTTTACTGTTAAATGGTGCACGTGCAGAAAAACGACAAAGTGTCAAAATTCCTCCGTGTGAACAGTGCGGTGATTGTCTCTGCTCAAGCCGGAGAGAGTGACAGGTAGGCGGCGTGAAGGTGTAAGGAAGCGCCCCTCAGTGAATCCGCTCAACTCAAACTCTCTCAAGCTTGAGGAGACACACACACACACACACACACACACACACACACACACACACACAGTCTGGAAGAATCTTGACAGTTTTAGTGATTTTTCAGATATGAAGTACAGGGAGGAATTTTTGACATTTAGACGTTTTTTGAGATATCATGCACGCTCTAAGTGTCAAAATTCCTCTGTGTGAACAGTGCGGTATGTGTCAATGCTCAAGCCGGAGAGAGTGTCAGATAGGCGGCCTCGAAGGTGTAAGGAAGCGCCCCTCTGTGAATGCGCTCCATATGAACCAAGAAACTAAAAAGTAACAGAAAGTTCATGTTTGAGCAGTAATTTACTAAAAATACATTTTTTAAATTTTATTTTTTTGAGAAACTGTACACGGAGGAATTTTGACACTTACTCGTTTTACTGTTAAATGGTGCACGTGCAGAAAAACGACAAAGTGTCAAAATTCCTCCGTGTGAACAGTGCGGTGATTGTCTCTGCTCAAGCCGGAGAGAGTGACAAGTAGGCGGCGTGAAGGTGTAAGGAAGCGCCCCTCTGTGAATCCGCTCAACTCAAACTCTCACTAGCTTGAGGAGAGACACACACACACAGTGTGGAAGAATCTTGACAGTTTTAGTGATTTTTCTGATATGAAGTACAGGGAGGAATTTTTGACATTTAGACGGTTTTTTGAGAAATGATGCACGCTCTAAGTGTCAAAATTCCTCTGTGTGAACAGTGCGGTGTGTGTCAATGCTCAAGCCGGAGAGAGTGTCAGATAGGCGGCCTCGAAGGTGTAAGGAAGCGCCCCTCTGTGAATGCGCTCTATATGAACCAAGAAACTAAAAAGTAACAAAGTTCATGTTTGAGCAGTAATTTACTAAAAATACATTTTTTAAATTTAATTTTTTTCTGAGAAACTGTACACGGAGGAATTTTGACACTTAGTCGTTTTACTGTTAAATGGTGCACGTGCAGAAAAACGACAAAGTGTCAAAATTCCTCCGTGTGAACAGTGCGGTGATTGTCTCTGCTCAAGCCGGAGAGAGTGACAGGTAGGCGGCGTGAAGGTGTAAGGAAGCGCCCCTCTGTGAATGCGCTTCATATGAACCAAGAAACTAAAAAGTAACAGAAAGTTCATGTTTGAGCAGTAATTTACTAAAAATACAATTTTTAAATTTTAATTTTTTCTGAGAAACTGTACACGGAGAAATTTTGACACTTAGTCGTTTTACTGTTAAATGGTGCACGTGCAGAAAAACGACAAAGTGTCAAAATTCCTCCGTGTGAACAGTGCGGTGATTGTCTCTGCTCAAGCCGGAGAGAGTGACAGGTAGGCGGCGTGAAGGTGTAAGGAAGCGCCCCTCTGTGAATCCGCTCAACTCAAACTCTCTCAAGCTTGAGGAGAGACACACACACACACACACAGTCTGGAAGAATCTTGACAGCTTTAGTGATTTTTCTGATATGAAGTACAGGGAGGAATTTTTGACATTTAGACGTTTTTTGAGAAATTATGCATGCTCTAAGTGTCAAAATTCCTTCGTGTGAACAGTGCGGTGTGTGTCAATGCTCAAGCCGGAGAGAGTGTCAGGTAGGCGGCTTGAAGGTGTAAGGAAGCGCCCCTCTGTGAATGCGCTCCATATGAACCAAGAAACTAAAAAGTAACAGAAAGTTCATGTTTGAGCAGTAATTAATTAAAAATATGCCCTTTGGTCTTTACATGTTTTTATATACAGTGAATCGCAACATGTTCATATCTTTATCTTGTGCTCTGTTCCTCCCTGTGAACCGTGCCGTGTGTGTCTCTGCTCAAGCCGGAGAGAGTGTCAGTTAGGCGGCCTGAAGTTGTAAGGAAGCGCCCGTCTCTGAATTAGCTCCATATGAACCAAGTGTAACCGGGTTAAAAAGGTGTTTCCACTTGCACTTTCCATATTCTCATGTATGGCCGCTTTAATAACACTCCACCCCGGATATTGAACTGGTTCCGGTAGACTAACTCAGATTCGCGCCAGCCAAGACAGTGAAAGGCTGCGGTGAGTGAGTGCTCCGTGGGAGAAATCTATTTTGTTGCTTGTGTAACAATTATATGGAGTAATGTTCCTGTATACATGCGTTTGAATGTATATTTTATTATTTGCGTTATGCTACATTGCATTTGTGGTGACATTTGAGTTTGTTTGTCATACAGTATATGTACGAGGGTGAATGTGGAGCTGATCCACAATTCGTGTGTTATTTTCAGGTACATATCTTTCAGTTGTAATGTTTCAGAACTGTTTATATAAATATTAAAACTCAGATTCGCGCCAGCCAAGACAGTGAATGGCTGCGTATATGTACGAGGGTGAATGCGGAGCTGATCCACCATTCGTGTGTTATTTTCAGAGAATAAATGCTTCAAGTGTGAATTGGTGTGCATGATGAATGAAAACACAACGCAGAAACAACCCCGTTACAATGGTGCCGTGACCGTGACCGTGACTCTGGAAACAACGTGCTGTAAAGTCTGATCGGAGATTTACGGAGGAGTTCGAGCCGTGGTGGCTAAAGTGTTCGTGTCGGAGCTGTTTGGCGCAATACCGTTTTTGCCCACAAGGAGGAGTAAAGGACAAAGTTTCACCGTTGAGAGGAGCAACGTCTGGTATTGTGGTACCTTTTTGAAGACAATCGATTTTATTTTACGACAAAAGGAGTTGAATATTGAACTTAAGTATTTTTTTTTTGTGAGAAAAATTCTGAACTGCATTTTCTTTTTTTTTCTCTGAACTTTGGACTGGAAATACTGAGAACTGATAAAATGAAAGTGGTATTTTGAGGTTCACTGAGGGTAAATTACAAAATAATCGCTTTGTCAAAATATTTTTTTTTTGAGTAGTAATTCGTTTTTTTTTTGGTTCAGTATTACTACTTTTAGTATTGGAAATGGAATCAGAGAACAGTTTTGGAAGAGGTAGAGGCCTACACATGTTCTCTCCTATGCCGTCAGTTGGGAGAGGCAGACTTGATTATGCGCCAGTCACGTCTACCCCAATGTTCGCTTTAGAGGCGATTCCAGCTGTAGATGATAATGCAAGGCCTCTCCCATCTCAGATAAATGAAGGTGGACTGAAACAACCGAGTCTAAAAGGGGATGAGTCGATGGAGTTAATGGTAGGGATGGTAGAACGAATGGGACGCTCTATTGGAGAGAGCATTGCTTCCTGTTTGGAATCTAAACTGTGTAGCTCAAGTAATGCTGACTCATCTGTTTTGAACAGAGTTCTAAAATCTGAAATCAAAGAACCCGTTTGTTTCAGGGGTGACCGGACTGATTCATACACAATACATGAGTGGGAAGCCAGAATGCTGTCATATTTAAGCAAAATGGGGATGCCAGTCGAAGAACAAGCTGATGAAGTCATGAGTAGACTTATGGGGCGGGCACGGGAAGTTGTGAGGGTGGGCTTGCGCAGTAACCCCTCTATTGATTTGTCCAAAAGTCCAGATCCTATTTTTGATTTGCTGAAACAGCACTTCAGTGACACAGCTTTTTCTAGCATGCCATTAGCTGACTTTCATGGCACACTTCCACACGTTGGTGAGGACCCCTTTGATTATTGGCTGAGGCTAAATAGAGCCATGGACATGGCTGAGGACTGCTTAAAGAGACAAAATAAAAAGACTGATGATCTGTCCCGTGAGCTCACAGTAATGTTTATCAGACATTGTCCAGATCCTGAGTTTTCACTAATTTTCAAGTGCAGACCGTTGGAGCAGTGGACAGCAGCTGATGTCCATGCACGTTTGGAAGAGTATGGTAGAGAGAAACGATGTAGATCTGTGTCAAGAGTGCCCCCAACCATTCCTCTTCTGAAACAGGAAGTCACAGTCCAGCCTTCTGAAACAAAGGTTAAGACAACTGTTAAACCTGAGTCTGCTTTATACCAAATTCCAACTAAAGAGCCCGTTGAACCCATGGACAGAATTTTAGCAATGTTGGAACGTGTCTTGGACCAAGGGCAATCCAGAAATCAGGCTGGTACAGAGCGTCATACGTTTAAAGCACAGAGAAACAGAATGAGGCCTACTCTTCCATGTGAGGTGTGCGGAGATACTGGCCGCACCACCCATTTTCACTGCAGAGCGAATCATCTGTGTTTTCTCTGTTACAAAGCAGGTCATTCACGTGTAGAGTGTCCTAAAGCCAAAGCCTGCACAGCTGCCGATAGGATGCCTGAGTTGGATGCTCTTCCACGCACGGGAAACGAATAGGCCTGCATGTGGAGGGGGTGAGTGTAAGGCCAAATGAAGATCCCCCATCATTGTTAGATTTTGATCTGGAATCTGTATATAAGAGCGTATGTGAAGAGTATAGTCCTGAATGTACAGTTGTCTTGCAAAATACACAGAAACTTCAGCCGTATGATGATCTGTTCTACACTACAGTAATTATCAGTGGAAAAGTTGAGGCAAAAGCAATGCTCGACAGTGGGTCAATGGCTTGCACCATGAGCTCCAAGATCCTACCTCGATTGTTGAGTACTGGTGTGTTGTCGAAACCTTCATTTGCCCCAACAGATGTTGTCTTAGTCGGTTGTGGAGGCAGCAGAACAAACCCTTTAGGAGTGTGCGAGCTGGATATGGACGTGTACGGCTGTCATGTCACTGTTCCGACTTTGGTAGTAGATGGCCAGAGTGATGATCTAATTCTTGGTAGCAACCTTCTGAAACATTTGATTCATCAGCTGAGAGGTTCTGCAGAGTTACTAAAAGATTTGTCTGACCGTGAGTACAATAACACTGAACAAAACAAGATCCTTGACCTGCTAGCCAATGTGGAGAAGTGGAGAAATGGTACTGTCCCTGATTTAGTGGGAACAGTGAAAATTAAAAAGGCAGTGTCACTCGAGCCCATGACTGAAAACTTAGTTTGGGGCAAACTGCAAAGCGCTCATGACATCTCAGCTGGCAGTGCTGTCATTTTGGAGCCCAGCAGAGTAAAATCAAGGCCAAGGTCAGTGCTGGTTGGAAAAACAGTAGCTTTGATACGTAAGGATGGATGGGTCCCACTCAAAGTATTAAATCCTTCTGAGAAAGCAGTGACTTTGAAAAGAAATTCTACGCTTGCTGATGCTTTTCCTTGCATGGCTTTGCAGGATTTTGACAGCTCTGAATTTCCTGATGGTTGCTCATGTGATCTACAACAAAATGTCCAGAAGACAGCTGATGTTCTAACTGACAGACAGGATGAAATGAGTGTGTGACAGATGCTCTAAGTTTACCTGTTGAATCTAGACTGAACAACTCGTGTGCTGCTGATGACACAGTAGTCTTACGTGGCTTAGGCTTAGCTGATTTGGATGTGGAGTCCTGCGATGTGTCTGCAGACTGCAAAGCAAAACTTGTTCAGCTTATTACTCAGTACCACTCTATCTTTTCCAGACATAAGTTGGACTGTGGGAAGGCAACAGGCTTTGTTCATCGCATTCGCCTGTGTGACGACAAACCATTTCGGTTTCCGTATCGACGTCTTGCTCCTAATCAATACGACAAACTTCGGGAAGCTTTGAATGAGATGGAAGAACGTGAGATCATACGAAAATCTAGTAGTGAGTTCGCATCACCTCTCGTTCTAGTCTGGAAGAAGTCAGGAGATTTGAGAATATGCACAGACTTCCGTTGGATTAATGCTCGCACGATCAAAGACGCGCATCCCCTTCCCCATCAAGCAGACGCTCTTGCTGCGTTGGGTGGAAATGCCTATTTTTCGACCATGGACCTCACATCTGGCTACTATAATGTAGAAGTTCATGAAGATGACCGAAAATACACAGCGTTTACATCACCTTTTGGGTTATACGAATATAATCGGTTACCGCAGGGCCTGTGTAACAGTCCGGCCACTTTCATGCGGATGATGCTGAACATATTTGGGGATCAGAATTTCAACAGCCTGTTATGTTATCTGGATGATGTCCTGGTGTTTGCACCCACCGAAGAACTGGCGTTAGATCGTCTGGAAATTGTGTTTAAGCGCTTGAAGGCTCATAATCTCAAGCTTGCGCCAAAGAAATGTCATCTCTTGCGGAGCTCAGTGAAATTTTTAGGCCACATCATCAGTGCAAACGGTATTGCTGCTGACCCAGAGAAAGTCAAAGCCATCGCATCCGTCACTGAAAACGATCTTATGGTTGAAGGTACTACGGTTCCCGGTCGGCAGAAAATAAGATCTTTTCTGGGCATGGTAGTGTTTTACCAGCAGTTCATTGAAGAGTGTTCGGCTATTGCCAAACCATTGTTCAATCTTACTACTGGAACCAAAGCTCCACGTGGGAAATGGAAGCGTCGAATCTATCAGAGAGAGTTGTCTTCTTCAGATTGGACTGAGGAGTGTAAGAAAGCTTTTGTACAACTGAAGCAAGCCTTGCTTGAAAAAGTCATATTGTCCCATCCCAATTTTGATGAGCCATTCTTGCTTTCAGTAGATGCGTCATGTAATGGACTTGGGGCAGTTTTGTCCCAACTTCCTGCTGGGGGAGCAGTAGCTAGGCCGGTTGCTTTCGCAAGCAAGTTGCTTACTTATGCTCAGTCACGATACCCTGCACATAGATTGGAGTTCTTCGCCATGAAATGGGCTATCTGTGACAAATTTCATCATTGGCTCAGGGGTCAGAAGTTTACTGTTTGGACAGACAACAACCCATTAACGTATATTCTGTCCAAAGCAAAATTGGATGCTTGTGAACACAGATGGGTTGCTAAGCTAGCACCTTACCAGTTTGACATTAAGTATGTTCCTGGTCCAAAAAACGTAGTTGCTGACGCTCTGAGCCGAGAGCCCTTTGTGCACCCTAGTGTACTCCATCGTCTGACGAGAGTTCCTTATGATAAATTGCTTGTTGAGGCTGAGGCTGTACAAACAGATCATATCCAAGATGTCTTTCGCTGGTCTACGCACCCCTTTGACAGTACTCCTGATACTGGAGGAGTGGCCATTGCCTGCCATACTGTTAAAGTCTCCATGCCTGGCACAATATCAAAGCAAGAAGTGGAAGCTGTTCTGCACTCTTGTAGATATAGCGCTGAGAACATCAAGTCACATGCTTTACTGCTGCCTCACCTCCCACAAGCGATAAAGCCATCAGAAGCAAAAGACATTGACGTGCTGTCCCACGAGTATCTGATTAAGAAACAACAGGAAGACAACGTTGTGAGCAGGGTCATTTGCTTTGTCGAGAGAGGACGGAGACCTAACAGAAGGGAACGGTTGAATGAGCCAACAGCTGTCTTGAAACTTGTGAAACACTGGGGTAACCTAGTGTTGAAGAACGGTGTGTTATACAAGGTTTCAAAGAATAGTTTCACCAAGAGAAAAACCTACCTATATGTCGTTCCTGATGCAGTGAAACCCATGTTGTTGAAAGGTGTTCATGATCAAGCAGGACATCAAGGCCAGCAGCGAACTCTATATCTCGCTCGACAAAGGTTCTTTTGGCATGGCTTGGAGAAGGATGTGAAGGAGTATGTGAGGTGCTGTCGTCGATGTGTGATCAGCAAGACACCAGAACCAGAGGGTCGTGCGCCGTTGGAGAACATCATTTCGACAGAGCCTCTTGAACTTGTCTGTATAGACTTTTGGTCAGCGGAGGATTCTGCCAATCGGTCACTTGATGTGCTTGTGGTGACTGATCACTTCACTAAGATGGCAAGTGCGTTCTTGTGTCCAAATCAGATTGCCAAAGCAGTGGCGCATCAACTGTGGCATAACTACTTTTGTGTTTATGGTTTCCCAGGCCGTATTCACTCTGATAGAGGAGCCAACTTTGAGAGTGCTTTGATCTCTGAGCTGTTGAATGTCGCTGGAGTCCAAAAATCAAGGACAACTCCCTATAATCCAATGGGTAATGGAGCATGTGAGAGGATGAATAGGACGCTGGGCAACATGATACGCGCTCTGCCGGCAAAGACCAAGCAGAAATGGCCGCAAGCACTCAAAACTCTAACCTTTGCTTATAATTGCACCATCCATGAAACCACAGGGTATGCTCCTTTCCTGTTAATGTTTGGGAGGATTCCTCGGCTGCCCGTTGACCTCATATTTGAAACTGTTCTGGACACTCCTGATGTTGTGAACTATGACAATTACATCCAGGCTCTTCGGAGAGATATGAAGGCGGCAATGCGTGTTGCACAGGCATCTGCCACAAAACAGCTTGAGAGACATGCTGTCTTGTACAATAGGAGAGTCAAGGGAGGACCAATTGATGTTAACGACAGAGTCTTGCTTGCCAACAAGGGAGCACGTGGGAAACGGAAGCTTGCTGACCTTTGGGAGGATACAGTGTACACTGTTGTGGGGCTCAATGCAGACAGTCATACTTACAAAATTCAGCACAGTAGAACTAATGTCGTGAAGACTGTACATCGGAACCTTATAATGCCAGTCAACTTTCTTCCAATTCCTGATGTTGACATGGAAAGTGGTACGACCAGAAACCACCTGAGTGACTCTGAGAGTGTTGATTCTGTGGTGACTGATGTGTCTGTGGATGCTTCCAATTACAGGACACAAGAGTGGATATCACAGCTGCCTTCTGAAAACATGAATGATGCAGACATGGACAATGTGGAGGAAGCTACAGATGTTCTTGAGACTATGCAAGCTATGGACACGACTCAGTCTAATGAATCACAGCATGATGTAATTGACAGCTCTGATGCAACCCAGTTCAGAACAGAGGGTTATGATGTCGAAGATGTGAGCAGGAGTGTACCTGAATCCATTACAGAGCAAGTTGAAATGTCTGCTTCTGTCTCTTTAAGTACTGAGGTGTCTAATGGTGGTCGCCTTCTAGACGCTGATTCAGTATCTAATGTAAATGTTCATGATGTTCCTTTTGAACGTGCACTAAGTCGTGTAAGATCCAGAGCTGGTAGACTGTTTAAACCAGTTACAAGATTTATTGAGATAATGAAACAAGAAAAAGTACTGGGTTAACATTGAATTGGCTGCTTGAGTTTTTCACGGTATCTCACCATTTTTTTTTTTTTTAATACTTTTCATATTTTTTTTTCTTTCTTTCAATGGAACACATTTTGCTGTATTGGGTTATGCAAATGTTATTACAATTTTCTATGTCGGTATGTTTTGGACGCTGTAAGAAAGTGTCATGTATTGAATTGAGACGGAAGTGAAGTCTCTCTGTGGAGTAACATGTAAAGGGCATGTTTGTCTAAGAGTATCTAGGGGATTGGCCACCCTCTTTCTACTTTAATTCCTGTGGGGAATAGTGTTTACACTGAATTGGACTGTGACAATTTCATGAAGTTTTGAACACTTAATACATTTTTTTTCTTTCTTTCTTATTATTACTGTATATGGTTCTTGAGGTTATGTACCTGATGTTATCTTGTGGTCAGTGTTTTCACTCTTGTCATTGATCTAGTACGCATTTTTATTTGTGAGGTTGCGGAAGCAAGTGGAAATCAGCAGGGGGGAGTGTAACCGGGTCAAAAAGGTGTTTCCACTTGCACTTTCCATATTCTCATGTATGGCCCCTTTAATAACACTCCACCCCGGATATTGAACTGGTTCCGGTAGACTAACTCAGATTCGCGCCAGCCAAGACAGTGAATGGCTGCGGTGAGTGAGTGCTCCGTGGGAGAAATCTATTTTGTTGCTTGTGTAACAATTATATGGAGTAATGTTCCTGTATACATGCGTTTGAATGTATATTTTATTATTTGCGTTATGCTACATTGCATTTGTGGTGACATTTGAGTTTGTTTGTCATACAGTATATGTACGAGGGTGAATGTGGAGCTGATCCACCATTCGTGTGTTATTTTCAGGTACATATCTTTCAGTTGTAATGTTTCAGAACTGTTTATATAAATATTAAAACTCAGATTCGCGCCAGCCAAGACAGTGAATGGCTGCGTATATGTACGAGGGTGAATGCGGAGCTGATCCACCATTCGTGTGTTATTTTCAGAGAATAAATGCTTCAAGTGTGAATTGGTGTGCATGATGAATGAAAACACAACGCAGAAACAACCCTGTTACACAAGAAACTAAAAAGTAACAGAAAGTTCATGTTTGAGCAGTAATTTATTAAAAATACTTTTTTTTAATTTTTATTTTTTCTGAGAAACCGTACACGGAGGTATTTTGACACTTAGTCGTTTTACAGTGAAATGGTGCACGTGCAGAAAAACGACTGTCAAAATTTTTCCGTGTGAACTGCGGTGTGTGTCTCTGCTCAAGCCAGAGAGAGTGTCATTTTGGCGGCCTGAAGTTGTAACGAAGCACCCCTCTGTGAATTCGCTCCATATGAACCAAGAAACTAAAAAGTAACAGAAAGTTCATGTTTAAGCAGTAATTTATTAAAAATATGCCCTTTGGTCTTTACATGTTTTTATATACAGTGAATCGCAACACGTGCATATCTTTATCTTGTGCTCTGTTCCTCCCTGTGAACCGTGCCGTGTGTGTCTCTGCTCAAGCCGGAGAGAGTATCAGGTGGGCGGCCTGAAGTTGTAAGGAAGCGCCCGTCTCTGAATTCGCTCAATATGAACCAAGAAACTAAAAAGTAATAGAAAGTTCATTTTTGAGCAGTAATTTATTAAAAATACATTTTTTTTAATTTTAAATTTTTCTGAGAAACTATACACGGAGGTATTTTGACACTTAGTCGTTTTACTGTGAAATGGTGCACGTGCAGAAAAACAACTGTCAAAATTCTTCCGTGTGAACCATGAGGTGTGTTTCTCTGATCAAGCCGGAGAGAATTAAAAATATGCCCTTTGGTCTTTACATGTTTTTATATGCAGTGAATCGCAACACGTGCATATCTTTATCTTGTGGTCTGTTCCTCCCTGTGAACCGCGCGGTGTGTGTCTCTGCTCAAGCCGGAGAGAGTGTCAGGTAGGCGGCATGAAGGTGCAAGGAAGTGCGCCTCTTGTGAAAGCGCTCCGTTTGAACAATGCAGTCATCTGACTGCTGTATATCATCAGATTAAGTCAATGAGGAAAGTTGTTGAAAAAGAATAAAAAGTAACAGAAAGTTCATGTTTGAGCACCAATTTATTCAAAATATGCCCTTTGGTCTTTACATATTTTTATATACACAGAAACGCAACAAGTGCATTTCTTATGTTGTGCTCCGTTCCTCCGTATGAACCGTGCGGTGTGTGTCTCTGCTCAAGCCGCAGAGAGTGTCAGGTAGGCGGCATGAAGGTGCAAGGAAGTGCGCCTCTTGTGAAAGCGCTCCGTTTGAACAGTGCAGTCATCTGACTGCTGTATGACTGCTGTATATAGTCAGATTATATCAATGAGGAAAGTTGTTGAAAAAGAATAAAAAGTAACAAAGTTCATGCTTGAGCAGTAATTTATTAAAAATAC
Source organism: Opsariichthys bidens (assembly GCA_037194245.1). NCBI lineage: Eukaryota > Metazoa > Chordata > Actinopteri > Cypriniformes > Xenocyprididae > Opsariichthys > Opsariichthys bidens. Next base: position 24,459,021 of record CM074284.1, on the reverse strand, counting down.
ATTTTTTTAATTTTAAATTTTTCTGAGGAACTTGTCAAAATTCCTCCGTGTGAACTGCGGTGTGTCTCTCTGCTCAAGCCGGAGAGAGTGTCAGGTAGGTGGCCTGAAGTTGTAACGAAGCGCCCCTCTGTGAATTCGCTCCATATGAACCAAGACACTAAAAAGTAACAGAAAGTTCATGTTTGAGCAGTAATTTAGTAAAATAATTTTTTTTAATTTTAAATTTTTCTGAGAAACTTGTCAAAATTCCTCCGTGTGAACTGCAGTGTGTCTCTCTGCTCAAGCCGGAGAGAGTGTCAGGTAGGCGGCCTGAAGTTGTAACGAAGCGCCCCTCTCTGAATTTGCTCCATATGAACCAAGAAACTAAAAAGTAACTGAAAGTTCATGTTTGAGCAGTAATTTACTAAAAATACATTTTTTAAATTTTATTTTTTTCTGAGAAACTGTACACGGAGAAATTTGGACACTTTGTCGTTTTTCTGCACGTGCACCACTTAACAGTAAAACGACTAAGTGTCAAAATTCCTCCGTGTGAACCGTGCGGTGTGTGTCTCTGCTCAAGCCGGAGAGAGTGACAGGTAGGCGGCGTGAAGGTGTAAGGAAGCGCCCCTCTGTGAATGCGCTCCATATGAACCAAGAAACTAAAAAGTAACAGAAAGTTCATGTTTGAGCAGTAATTAATTAAAAATATGCCCTCTGGTCTTTACATGTTTTTATATACAGTGAATCGCAACATGTTCATATCTTTATCTTGTGCTCTGTTCCTCCCTGTGAACCGTGCCGTGTGTGTCTCTGCTCAAGCCAGAGAGAGTGTCAGGTAGGCGGCCTGAAGTTGTAAGGAAGCGCCCCTCTGTGAATTAGCTCCATATGAACCAAGAAACTAAAAAGTAACAAAGTTCATGTTTGAGCAGTAATTTATTAAAAATATATTTTTTTAATTTTAAATTTTTCTGAGAAACTGTACACGGAGGTATTTTGACATTTAGTAGTTTTACTGTGAAATGGTGCACGTGCAGAAAAACGACTGTCAAAATTCTTCCGTGTGAACCGTGCGGTGTGTTTCTCTGCTCAAGCCGGAGAGAATGTCAGGTAGGCGGCCTGAAGTTGTAAGGAAGCGCCCGTCTCTGAATTCGCTCAATATGAACCAAGAATCTAAAAAGTAACAGAAAGTTCATTTTTGAGCAGTAATTTATTAAAAATAAATTTTTTTAATTTTTAATTTTTCTGAGAAACTGTACACGGAGGTATTTTGACACTTAGTCGTTTTACTGTGAAATGGTGCACATGCAGAAAAACAACTGTCAAAATTCTTCCGTGTGAACCATGCGGTGTGTTTCTCTGATCAAGCCGGAGAGAATAAAAAATATGCCCTTTGGTCTTTACATGTTTTTATATGCAGTGAATCGCAACACGTGCATATCTTTATCTTGTGCTCTTTTCCTCCCTGTGAACCGCACGGTGTGTGTCTTTGCTCAAGCCGGAGAGAGTGTCAGGTAGGCGGCCTGAAGTTGTAAGGAAGCGCCCCTCTGTGAATTAGCTCCATATGAACCAAGAAACTAAAAAGTAACAGAAAGTTCATGTTTGAGCAGTAATTTATTAAAAATACTTTTTTTTAATTTAAATTTTTTCTGAGAAACTGTACACGGAGGTATTTTGACACTTAGTCGTTTTACAGTGAAATGGTGCACGTGCAGAAAAATGACTGTCAAAATTCTTCCGTGTGAACTGCGGTGTGTGTCTCTGCTCAAGCCAGAGAGAGTGTCATTTTGGCGGCCTGAAGTTGTAACGAAGCACCCCTCTGTGAATTCGCTCCATATGAACCAAGAAACTAAAAAGTAACAAAGTTCATGTTTGAGCAGTAATTTATTAAAAATATGCCCTTTGGTCTTTACATGTTTTTATATACAGTGAATCGCAACACGTGCATATCTTTATCTTGTGCTCTGTTCCTCCCTGTGAACCGTGCCGTGTGTGTCTCTGCTCAAGCCGGAGAGAGTGTCAGGTAGGCGGCCTGAAGTTGTAACGAAGCACCCCTCTGTGAATTCGCTCCATATGAACCAAGAAACTAAAAAGTAACAGAAAGTTCATGTTTGAGCAGTAATTTATTAAAAATTGGTCTTTACATGTTTTTATATACAGTGAATCGCAACACGTGCATATCTTTATCTTGTGGTCTGTTCCTCCCTGTGAACCGTGCCGTGTGTGTCTCTGCTCAAGCCGGAGAGAGTGTCAGGTAGGCGGCATGAAGGTGTAAGGAAGTGCCCCTCTTTTGAAAGAGCTCCGCTTGAACAATGCAGTCGTGCTGTATATCATCAGTTTAAGTCAATGAGGAAAGTTGTTGAAAAAGAATAAAAAGTAACAGAAAGTTCATGTTTGAGCACCAATTTATTCAAAATATGCCCTTTGGTCTTTACATATTTTTATATACACAGAAACGCAACAAGTGCATTTCTTATGTTGTGCTCCGTTCCTCCGTGTGAACCGTGCGGTGTGTGTCTCTGCTCAAGCCGCAGAGAGTGTCAGGTAGGCGGCATGAAGGTGCAAGGAAGTGCGCCTCTTGTGAAAGCGCTCCGTTTGAACAATGCAGTCGTATGACTGCTGTATATCATCAGTTTAAGTCAATGAGGAAAGTTGTTGAAAAAGAATAAAAAGTAACAAAGTTCATGCTTGAGCAGTAATTTATTAAAAATACATTTTTTTAATTTTAAATTTTTCTGAGGAACTTGTCAAAATTCCTCCGTGTGAACCATGCGGTGTGTTTCTCTGATCAAGCCGGAGAGAATGTCAGGTAGGCGTCCTGAAGCTGTAAGGAAGCGCCCCTCTGTGAATTCGCTCCATATGAACCAAGAAACTAAAAAGTAACAGAAAGTTCATATTTGAGCAGTAATTTATTAAAAATATGCCCTTTGGTCTTTACATGTTTTTATATACAGTGAATCACAACACGTGCATATCTTTATCTTGTGCTCTGTTCCTCCCTGTGAACCGTGCCGTGTGTGTCTCTGCTCAAGCCGGAGAGAGTGTCAGGTAGGCGGCCTGAAGTTGTAAGGAAGCGCCCCTCTGTGAATTAGCTCCATATGAACCAAGAAACTAAAAAGTAACAGAAAGTTCATGTTTGAGCAGTAATTTATTAAAAATACATTTTTTTAATTTTAAAATTTTCTGAGAAACTGTACACGGAGGTATTTTGACACTTAGTCGTTTTACTGTGAAATGGTGCACGTGCAGAAAAACGACTGTCAAAATTCTTCCGTGTGAACCGTGCGGTGTGTGTCTCTGCTCAAGCCGGAGAGAATGTCAGGTAGGCGGCCTTGAGTTGTAAGGAAGCGCCCCTCTGTGAATTCGCTCCATATGAACCAAGAAACTAAAAAGTAACAGAAAGTTCATGTTTGAGCAGTAATTTATTAAAAATACATTTTTTGAATTTTAAATTTTTCTGTGATAGTTGCGTTGGATCTCTATGGTGAGACTGAAACCTCTCAGATTTCATCATAAAGATCTTAATTTGTGTTCTGAAGATGAATGAAGGTCTTACGGGTGTGGAACGTCACGAGGGTAATAAATGTCAGAATTTGCAATTTTGGGTGAACCAACGCTTTAAGGAGAGACTAAATGGGAAGCTTGAAGCTTGAAGAATGGCACAGTGATCCCTGTCACACTCTGGATTTGGAAAGTCACACTTCAGTAATACAGTGTAAAGAACAACTGAAATTAAAATGAAATGAGCTTCCAGTAGCGTATTGTAATTTTTTTTTACATGTTCTACAAAAAAAGCTGGTATCACAACTTTAGTGTGAAACGGGCACACAAATGTACAGTGTATGTGCAAATTTACTTACCTAGATGAAGTCCCATTCGAAATCCACAAGATTTTTCAACAGAGAGGCAACCTTTGGATGAACTGTTGCAGACTTTTTGTTCACCGCTTTTCCAGTCTTCTTGGAGACCACCTTGCCTCTGCAGGTCTTTGAGCCTCTTTCTGGGTTTATTCCGACAAATCGTCTAAAGACAGTTTTATAACAAATTAACATAGTATGCGAGAATTATGTCAATTCTTATGAAAATGCAAAAAAAAAAAATGCAATCAGGAAAACTAAAGTGTCCCTCCTTTGAAAAAACTCCAATGTGCAACAAGCCTCCTCTTGATACTGCAGGTTGAAGATGTAGTAAACAGCAAACAGTGTTGCAAGTGCACAAATAACACGGCCCTCTAGGCTTATCATCCATCGTACAGCATTTATCTCCTCTGCCATACCTAGAATAAAAACAGCAAAAATAGACCAAAAATGAATGTGAATGCGCATGTGTCGCACAAATGCAGTTAAAGTACTGCATGTGTGTGCACAAATTTGCAAGTAAACATTTTACCCAATATAAGAGCACAATCCAACTATCAGACACACAAGTGTTTTAACTTTGAGGAACAAGTTAAAGTTTAAATGAATTTCATCTATTATATCGACATCTGATGTACGTAGTTGGAGCGAATTTATCGAGTGAAAAACTATGCTGTTAAAATGAGCTCATATACCGTACAAAACCAACATAATAATACAATTTAGATTACCCCGTGTTGCTTTAGACGAGACTTGACATTCAATTAGTGCAGTTAATTTCAACTGTGGAATTCGCTCGTGCTAAAGAACCTAACGTTAGCTGTTCCACCATCCCCCACCGCGTAAAAAAAACGCACTGCCAAAAGGCGACATATTCAAAAAAACTACTTAATGAAAGAATCCAACGAATGCACGTATTTTACATTTCCCTCTATATTAGCTTTTGCACAATAAAAGAACAAAAATATTTGCAGCCAGAAAACAAGCACACACACACACAACTTTGAGGAACAATAAATTTAGCTACATCCACTTAAAGCACAACATTTAAAACTAAATTAACTAGATTAAAATTTCACCCGTTGTCTGCTACCTGTAAATTAACTTTGAGACGAAAACTGAGGCGATAACTTACACCGAGAAAGACGTGCGCTATGCAATTCACTCCTACTGAAAAACCTAGCTGTTCCACCATCCCCCACCGTGTAAAAAAAATATACTGCCAAAAGGCGGCAAATTCAAAAACTACTGTTTTTGGCAAGAGAGGAAGGTAGGCAAAGATATGTATTTTTCTTTTGGGACAGGAACTCAAGTAAAAACTTTAAACTCTGGGTAGAGTAGGCAGGTAGTAAGCGGATGTTTTGTTTGTTATTTTGGCATAAAACCCCTTCCGAAATTTGTTTTCATTTATTTTCTTCATTATTATAGATAATTACATATTATTAACATACTATATTAAGAGTGAAGATTAGAGGGTAAACCATTGTCTGGCAAAACACTGAGGAATGATGTGAATGGATTGATATGGAAAGTTTTTATTGTTTTTTATCACTATCATTTAATCTTTTAAGAGTTCATTTTGTATGTAATGAGCACATGCTACTGAATTGTGAAAGTTCCACTTACGACTAGAAGACGGATCGACGAGCACCTCAGTGCTTAGCAACAAGGGCTGACTCTACTGGTGGTTTAAAAACCCATTGTCAGTTACAACTCCAGACAGTACCCTAGGCAGGTCCGGGTACCTCTGGCAGCGGTGGAGCAGCCCAGATAGCGCTCCAGGCCACCGGAAGCACCTGAGAGTTCCTCTGGCGTCGTGGGATGGAAATAAGAATATATACGTATCCTACTACTGCTATTATCACTATATGGTATAATCACTTGAAAATTGATCTACTGATATAATCGAAATGCTGTAATTGATTGGAGTATGAGAGTACATTCCTCTCAAAAGAAAGTTTCAGGTAGGGAGGTGGGATCTTTTACTCCTCTCTAGCTAAACAAAGGGGGGAAATGTTTGGTCCCATTCTCCTCCGGAGCATGTCTACATGGGGAGGCCATTTGGTAGATGGTGGATGACTATCTTTGGTTAAAGGAAAGAAAGGAAGGGGCCAATCCATGGGGAAATGCTCTGGGCAAAGGTGTAGGGGTGGGGCTCTCAGAGCCCCAAAGGGGGATATGTTGGAGAAAATTTATTACAATGCTATAAAAAATCATTTATGTGCTAATCCACTGACAAGCAGGTGTATGAACTATAAAGGGACTTCATGAGAAGAAAATGACCACTGACAAGCAGGTGTATGAACTATAAAGAGAAGAAAATGACAGGGCTGTCTAAAAGTGATAAATGGCTCAAAGGAACGGGAGAAAAACTTTGGGAGGAGGCCTTAGTACCAAGAAAGTCCTGACCCTACAAGCTAAAAAGACCATCACTCACACTAACATGACGGGTGAGGGATCAGAAAAGATGAATAATGACCACTACCCAGCTAAGGAATGGGATAATTAGTTAAAAAGGTAAATCAAAGGTGACATTAAAAGTGACACAAGAGACATATTTTTTTAAAAATAAAACACGAGGTGATTGGCCACCATTATCTAATGAATATGGAAGAATTCATAAACCATAGTGGCCAATCATCAAAGAGGGGTCTAAAGAAAAAGATAAGTGCGAGAACTCCCATCGGATCTTTACGATAAGAAAAGTGTATTAAATGAGCAGACTGATACTGTGTAGATCAGATGTTAGGCTGGACGCTGAGCTGACATCTCACTTTGTTGCCGGCAATAAAGTTCATCTTTGAAGACTTGGAACTTCTGACTCTGAGAGCTTTCTTGACCAACTACTTTGACTCATCTGAAGTGACTGCGAACTGGCCACAACAATATATTCATTGATTTTTATGAAACTCCACCAGTGTGTTCATTGTAGGAAGCCGAGCACATGTATTGTGAGTCAAAGATATAGCGCCACCAGTTGGCAGCAGGAAATGTGTCACTTTCAAAATGCTTTGAGATCACCCTCTTATTTTTACCCGAATCGCTTCAAACTTCTTCATTATAAATGTCCAAACATTTCAGATGTAGACATGTGAATGTCTTTGTGATATCTTAAATATTGTTGCCATGGCAAGATGTCAAACTTTAATAATATTCTTGGGTTTTTTGAGGCTCTTCAAATTGCATGAAACTCGACACACACGTGAATATTGTCATCTAGTAGACATGGGCAAAGGCTTAAAAATGGGCGTGGTGGAGGGACTCTGTAGCGCCATCTTTTGACAATAGTTGGGAGGTTAGTTTAACCTACAGTCACCAAACTCGGCACACAAGTTGTTCTAATTTAGCCAGACAACTTTCTAATATAAAGTGATTAGCTCCGACCAACTGGAAGTCAGATATTTTGGTTTGAATATGGATATTTTGAATAATCAAGCTCTGAATTTTTAAAAATCGGTCTCGTGGCTCCCTCTAGTGGACAGTACTTTACGTGTATCACATTATTTCTGTTCACGCATAGAAGCACACGAGCCCCGAGTTTAGAACAACCACTTTCGTTTTACAACTCACGACAGTCTTCGTTTACATTTCATTCATTAAAACTTTCAAGCGATTGTATAATATACAAGCAAAGAAACACATGAAAAAAATTAATTTACTGATCGCGAGTATTGACAGAAAGAGCCACTCTAATGTAATAGACGGAGAGAAAGTTTGCTTTTGTTTTACAATTCAGGCCACTTCGTCTCATATATATATATATATATATATATATTTATATTTTAATTAATTAAAACATGCCAGCGATTCTACAATATACAAACAAATAAACCATGAAATACATTCATGTAGAGATCGCGAGCCGTGTTGTTTGACAGTTTGATGATGTCTGTGAACAAGAGTGATCACAAAATCATCTACAGGTTTTTTAACCTTGTTCATTCCAGCGATTCCATTCCATTCCAGCGATTATACAAGATTTAATCACAAGAATGTTTTAAAGAGCTTCAATTATAGTTTGGAAGATTTTCTGTCACACAAAGAGACGCGCAGCGTCTTCTAATAATGATCGCACCCAGTTATACAAATACTACATCACATGCAGGGATTTAAAAAAATAAAACTAAAATATAAACTTCTGCAAATAAATCGTATTTGGATCGTTATCATTTATATTACATTCGTGCTCTCCTCATACATTGCACGCAAACACATTCAGACAGTTCACGAGCCCTAACAGTTCTCTGTGTTTTAGTCTGGCAGGTTTAACCCTTTCATTGCTGTCTCCTTTTGTCAGCATTATAGGATAGGAAATCTCATAAAAATAAAGGCATAGAACCAGTTCAGTTGTCGTGCACTGACTACATGGTTCTATATAATTATTTTAATAATATGGTTAATAATAACGTAAAATACCTTAAGATAAATTAAATGTAACCTGGATGAATTTAAAATGAATGTACTATATTTCAGATCAACATACTTGTTTTCTTTAAAATAATTCTTCTGAATCTCTCTCTCTCTGTCTCTCAGGGTCTTCCAGGTTTAACCCTTTCATTGCTGCCTCCTTTTGTCAGGTCAAGTCAAGTCATCTTTATTTATATAGCGCTTTTTACAATGCAAATTGTGGCAAAGCAGCTTTACATTAATAAGAAAATGGTGTCATTGTCCAGCTTATTCTATATATTATTGATTCATTCCATTGCCAATATCAGTAGTTATTAGTCTAGTTAATTTAGATATAGCAGCACTGCAGAAAACAGTGACGTTAATCGTCCGGCTCAGCTCAGTTCGCATACAACGGCGCCAATGTAGGCATATCAAAAACACTGCTGAATATCAAGCAAGTGTCCCCAACTTAAGCAGGCCAAAGGCAACAGCGGCAAGGAACCAAAACTCCAACAAATGGTGGAAAAAAAAAACCTTGGGAGAAACCAGGCTTAGTCGGGGGCCAGTTCTCCTGCCTGAGTAATGGACAAGTGTTCACTGTTGGCCAGAGTTACAGGTCATTAAACCGATTTGGAATCGCAACAGTCAAAATATTTAATCTAGTTCCATCTAGTTTAGGGTCTTTTTGATCACGCCGGTATGGGATGGTTTGTTGGGATATGTGCCAATAGCTGATGAATCGGTAAGGTCTTCACAAAGGATGAGCTAATTAACACAGTCTCCGCCGACACACCCCAGGGCCACAGATAGGCACAGGTTCCCCGTCCGACCCCGACATGGCCCGGATCCAGCCAATCACGTTAATTGGTAAACCTCGGGATAAGCAGAGAGACAAAAATTAGCGTAGACGCCATTCTTCTTCAGATGTAATGAGTACATCTGGTGTTATAGGAAGTGTTCCCGGTTCCTATGCAGCCTAACAATCCTTTAACGGATATGAAGACAAAAGTTTATAGTGCGTCATGTGTATGCCAGGTTAAATAGATGCGTTTTTAGTCTAGGTTTAAACTGACAGAGTGTGTCTGCTTCGCAAACAATGCTAGGAAAATTGTTCCAGAGTTTAGGTGCCAAATAGGAAAAGGATCTACCGCCTACGGTTGATTTTGATATTCTATGTATTAACAACTGGCCAGAATTCTGAGATCGTAATAGACGCGAAGGATTATAATGCATTAAGAGCTCACTCAGGTACTGGGGAGCTAAGCCATTTAGTGCTTTGTAAGCAATTAGCAAGATTTTAAAATCTATACGATGTTTAATAGGGAGCCAGTGCAGTTTTGATAGAACCGGGCTAATATGTTCATACTTCCTGGTTCTAGTAAGGACTCTAGCTGCTGCGTTTTGGACCAGCTGTAGTTTGTTTATCGCGTGAGCAGGGCAACCACCCAATAGAGCGTTACAGTAATCTAGTCTCGAGCTCATAAACGCGTGAACTAGCTGTTCCGCATTTGTCATTGAGAGCATATGTCGCAATTTAGATATATTTTTAAGATGGAAGAATGTGGTTTTACATATGCTAGAAATGTGGCTTTCAAATGAAAGATTGGTATCAAAGAGCACACCCAGGTTCCTAACTGATGAAGACGACTGAACAGAGCAGCTATCAAGTGTTAGACAGTATTCTAGGTTTTTATGTGCTGAAGTTTTTGATCTCTGTTTTTTTCTGAATTTAGTAGTAGGAAAATGCTAGTCATCCAATTTTTTTATATCAGCTACGCATTCTGTTAATTTTGAGAATTGGTAGGTTTCGTCAGGGCGCGAGGAAATATAGAGCTGAGTATCATCAGCGTAACAGTGAAAACTAATGCCATGCCTCCTAATGACATCTCCCAAGGGTAGCATGTACAGAGTGAAAAGCAACGGTCCTAGAACTGAGCCTTGTAGTACTCCATATTTAACTTGTGATCGAAATGACATCTCTTCGTTTACTACTACAAACTGATAACGGTCAGATAAGTATGATTTGAACCATGCCAATGCATTTCCACTAATTGCAGCATAATTTTCAAGTCTATTCAAAAGAATATTGTGGTCGATAGTGTCAAAAGCAGCACTGAGGTCTAGTAACACTAATAGAGAGATACAACCATGATCTGATGATAAGAGCAAATCATTTGTAACTCTAATGAGAGCAGTCTCAGTACTATGGTACGGTCTAAATCCTGACTGGAAATCCTCACAGATACCATTTCTTTCCAAGTAGGAACACAGTTGAGATGATACTGCCTTTTCTAGTACTTTTGACAGAAAAGGTAGATTGGAAATCGGTCTGTAATTGACTAATTCTCCAGGATCAAGTTGTGGTTTTTTAATAAGAGGTTTGATAATAGCCTGCTTAAAATTTTTCGGTAAGTAACCTAGTGATAAAGATGAATTAATGATCTTAAGAAGAGGATCTATGACCTCTGGAAGCATCTCTTTCAATAGCTTAGTCGGTATAGGGTCTTACATGTTGTTGATTTTGATGATTTAACAAGTTTAGACTATTCTTCCTTTCATATAGCAGCGAATGAATGGAATTTTTCCTCAGGGATACTACAATCCACTGTCTGATGTGATACTGTAGTAGACAGTTGCATGGCTATAATTTTCTCTCTAATGTTGTCAATCTTGCAAGTAAAGAAGTTCATAAAGTCATTACTGCTGTGCTGTTTGGAAACATCAGAAGTTGAGGCTGTATTTCTCGTTAATTTAGCCACTGTATTAAATAAGTACTTAGGGTTGTGTTTATTTTCTTCTAAAATATATGAAAAATAAGCAAATCTAGCGGTTTTACGGCCTTTCTGTACTCCATTTTCTCTCTCCATGAAATCTGAAAAACTTCTAGTTTTGAATTCTTCCAGCTGCGCTCCAGTTTTCTGGCTGCTCTCTTAAGGGCCCGAGTGTGCTTGTTATACCATGGCGTTGGACTAATATCCTTAATCTTTTTAACTGCAAAGGAGCGACAGAGTGTAAAGTGTTGGAAAAGAGAGCGTCAATAGTTTCTGTTGCAACATCGAGTTCTTCTAAGCTGTCTGGTTTGCTAAGTTGATGAAACTGATCAGGAAGATTATTTATAAAGCAATTTTTAGTGGTAGAAGTGACGGTTCTAACATATTTGTGGCAGACAGGCGGTTTTCCAGCCTTGGTTAAATGTAGCACACGAGACTAGATAATGATCTGAGACGTCATCGCTCTGCTGCAGAATTTCAATGGCATCAATATCGATTCCATGTGACAATATTAGATCTAGAGTATGATTAAGACAATGAGTTGGTCCTGACACGTGTTGTCTAACTCCAATAGAGCTTAGAATATCTGTTAATGCCAATCCCAAAGCATCTTTTTCATTATCTACATGTATATTAAAATCACCAACAATAAGGACTTGATCCATAGCCAGTACTAACTCCGATAGAAAATCAGCAAATTCTTTGATAAAATCTGTATGGTGCCCTGGTGGACTGTATACAGTAGCCAACACAAATTTCAAATGAGATTTATCACTTAAATTATATAACGTTACATAGAGCACCATCACTTCAAAAGAGATATATTTGAAAGACTTTTGAGTAATGCTGAAGATATTACTATAGATTACAGCAACACCTCCCCCTATACCTTTCTGACGAGGTTCGTGTCGATAATAGTAACCTTGAGGTCTAGACTCATTTAAAGAAATGTAATTGTCTGGTTTTAGCCAGGTTTCTGTCAAACACAGCACATCTAGGTTATTTTCTGTGATAATATCATTTACAATAAGTGCTTTTGAAGAAAGGGATCGAATATTCAGCAACCCAAGCTTTATCATTTGTTTATCTTTATAATCTCTGTTTACTACTTGTTGAACATCAATTAAATTATCACCCTTAAATGGGTTTGGAAGTTTTCTGTATTTATTAGTTCGGGGTACAGACACAGTCTCTATCTGATGATATCTAGGTGAAAGAGTCTCTATGTGTTGGGATTTATCTGAATTCTGTGACGTGAGACAGCTAGCAGACGGTCGGTTAAGCCAGTCTGTCTGCTTCCTGACCTGGGCCCCAGTTAGTCAAGGTTGAGCTCTAGGACTATGTGCCATATCACTAGAGAGAAGAGCAGCACCACCCCAGGAGGGATGAATGCCATCTCTTTTCAACAGGTCAGGTCTGCCCCAAAAACTTTTCCAATTGTCTATGAAACCTATATTATTCTGTGGACACCACTTAGACAGCCAGCTAAGTGATGAGTGATGATAGTCTGTATCATATCCTCCTAGCTCGTATTACTCCTACGAGCAGGAAGGGGTCCAGAAAAATTACAGTGTCTGATATCATACGTGCGAGTTCACACAACTCTTTAATGTTAATTTTGGTGATCTCCGACTGGCGAAGTCGAACATCATTAGCGCCGACATGAATAACAATCTTAGAGTATTTACGATTAGCATTAGCCAGCACTTTTGTCAGATTTTCAGATTAACGTGATAGGCAATACAAGACAATATCAGATATATAGTGAAGATAAAGTAGACCGCAAACAATGACAATAAATATATTCAAAACAAAGCTATATGGAGCAACAGACTCAAACAATTCAGCAGCAAGGCAGACAGGAGTAGACAGGAGCAATCGATCATTATAGGATAGGAAATCTATAAAGTCATAGAACCAGTTCAGTTGTCGTGCACTGACTATATAGTTCTATATAATTATTTTAATAATATGGTTAATAACGTAAAATACCTTAAGATAAATTAAATGTAACCTGGATGAATTTAAAATGAATGTACTATATTTCAGATCAACATACTTGTTTTCTTTAAAATAATTCTTCTGAATCTCTCTCTCTCTCTCAGGGTCTTCCAGGTTTAACCCTTTCATTGCTGTCTCCTTTTGTCTGCATTATAGGATAGGAAATCTCATGAAAATAAAGGCATAAGTTCAGTTGTAGTGCCCTGAATGTATGGTTCTATATAATTAGTTTAATAATATGGTTAAAAATAATGTAAAATATCTTAAGATAAATTTAATGGAACCTGGATGAATTTAAAATGAATGTACTATATTTATATACTAGATCAATATACTTGTTTTCTTTAAAATATTTCTTCTGAATCTCTCTCTCTCAGGGTCTTGCAGGTTTAACCCTTTCATTGCTGGTCTCCTTTTGTCTGCATTATAGGATAGGAACTCTCTTAACCCTTCTCTTCTATAAATTTGTATAAAGAAATAAAGGCAAAGAACCAGTTCATTTCTATTTCACTGACTATTTAGTTTTATATAATTAGTTTAACAATATAATAAGATAAATTCAGCTGAATATATAACACTTTGAAATGCTAATGATAACTTTGCTATGATCGCTTTAAGTTTTTCTTAATATATACATTCAAATATAATACTACATCAAAGATTAATTTCTGTCACAGTATAGACTTTATTCTTAATGTTTAAAATGTAACTGAATAATCTGACTAAACTAACTTGTCAGTCTCCAAATGGAGACACAGTTTAAATTCATTTCACGTGCTGTGCCCAGTTGTCCTTAAACCACCAGCTTGGGCCCGCCCATCGCTGCTTGCAGCTATTCTTTTGCAAAATTAATCGCTTTTTTGAGGCCCTAAACATGCTCGAAAACTCACAAAACTTTGCACACGCATCAGAACTGGCGAAAATTCACATCGGATATAGGTTTCAGAAATGGGTGGCGCAAAGTGGCTCGATAGCGCCACCTATACAACTTCAGCGGTGTGCGCCTTCGGCTAAGTTTGACGTAGGTGTACGAAATTCGGTACATACATGTAAGGTCCCAAGACCTACAGAAAAGCCTCTTGGAGCAAAGTCCTAAACGCAACAGGAAGTCAGCCATTTTCAATTTCCAATGCGATTTTTGCGCAGTTTTTGCCATTTTCACCCCTCGTATTTTAACAAACTCCTCCTACAGTTCTAATCTGATCATCTTCAAATTTGGTTTGTTTAATCATAAGGCCTTTGCGCCGCGAAATTACGAAGATCTAGAGTTTTTGTCACAGGGCGTGTCCCTGGCAGCCTGACAAAGTTCGACGTTTCGCCAGGAAACAGGAAGTTGCTGTAACTCAGGCAAACAATAGGCCATTTGTCATTTTAGGTTTCAGAAGTGTGCTCTGCAGTCAATATGTGCCCTTGATGCACACTTTTGCCAAGCACGCAATAAAGCAGCCTCTGCAGCAGACTTCTTCCCGACAGGCTAAGTGGCCCTGCCGCAAAGCACTGCCACCCTAAGCACTCATGGCATGCGTGTTAATCAGCTCCATAGTTCAGTAGTCAGGGCACTGATCAGGAAGTCGGCCACATTCATTTACATGATATACTGATTAACGACCTGGGAAGCTAGGGAGATGATTGAGATGCAGGGCTGGTCATTCTACAAGTCCACACTTTTGTGATGTAACACTGCTTTGACTGTCAGGAGGAAGTCTGCTGTGAAGCAAGCTTGGCAAAAGTGCGCATCAAGGATGCATATCAACCGCAAAGGGGACACTCACGATGACCCTTCTGAAATCTAAAATAACAAATGGGACACCCTAGTCTCATGGATTTCACGGACATGCGAACGCCGCAGCCATTGTAAGTCCACAAGACCGTAAGTGCATATGAAGTGTGCCATTTGGGACAGGGCAAGAGTAAATCATGCACTGAGAGCTTGCACTCTAAATGGGCATGTGTAGTCTAACCTAAATTGAAAAATTTACATCAAGCAATGTATGATGGTCTGTCAACGTGTGTTTTTGTTTGGTTTTTGGAAAGTGAGGGACATACTCCATAAGGTCAGATTGCACATAGTTAAAACAACAATTACGATAATATCCTAGATGATATTGCATACTTCTAATTTTAGCACATATAAAGACTTTGTCATCTAGATATCATAATTTAGACTTTGTTCCCTGAACAAATGTCTCTTTCCTGGACTAGCAAACTAATACATACAAAACACTCTATTAAAGAGACACTTGATTGATGTCAAAGTAAAAGCAAATTCATAAACTACAGATTTGAATATACTACAGATTTGAATTTCCCTTAACACTTGTTAATTTTTTTTCATTTTTCATTTACTTGTTAAGCTTCAGTTTTTAAACTAGATTAGATGAAAAGCACACAAGCACTTAAAGTTAATTATATGATGGAAAAACAGACATTTACATTATTTTAGTCTACCAACAACGTTATTACAAAAAAACAAACCTTCTGAAAGTCAGAGGGGGGAAGTGTCATTGTGGTTTATAGCAATATTTTCAGTGCTTTTGTGTGACTGCACATGTGTAAATTAACCCAAATACAGACTGTGGACATTTAGATGCATTGATTCACATTCCTGTGGGGGAAATATTGTATGAGTTTGAGGTTGATTGTTGTAGCAGTATTTTTCTGTAAAATACATTAGTTGAGATACAAACACACAACACTGAACTGATAAAACAACAAACTAATATGACTGTCTGAATTGTCAGCAGCAATTACAAGAATTATCTGCCCTGTAGCAACAATTATTTTGAGTGTACACATAAGAAGAGTGAAATGTTTACGGTTTTAATGGCAAGGAACATAGAAACACACATGGACGCATGTCCTCAAGTAAAGCCTTGGGATAATAAAAGACCAGTTATAAAAAAGACAACAGTGTTCAACATTCAGCATTTAACACCACTTTTAAAACAACTGTGGGCACGTAAACCTTGAACAAACTAGTTTACTCAAATTTCTGCAAAACAGTGGAAGATTCGAGGGAAAAAAAAGAAGAGGATTATTTAGGACTATAAAAGCAGTTGGAGTTATTTGAATTATTTCCTCATCTGCGTTGCCGTCTTGACCCCTTGAATGGATCAAACTCATCCTGAAAGGAGAAAAATAGGAGGAAGATCAATTTGTGAAAAACAAAAACAAAAAAAAAACGAAACAAAATTAGTGCAGATTAATTCTACCTCATCGTCGTCGTCATCATCAAAGCATACTCCTTTCAAAGACTGGCTCTGGGAGCCTGTTTTATTGGAGCTTAATGAAGTCAGCCTATTGGTAAAGCAAAGAAGGACAATTTTTTTTTTAATAGTTAACAGTTTATAGTATTTAAAATTTCAGTCTTATGGTTTCTGTATTTAACTAAATCCAGAAAACCGTTTATGCAGATATGAATAACATATGCTGTTAAATGATATTGTCTGGTTTACATTCGTTCTATTGCTTTTGTTGTCACTAAGTTTTTAGTTTCATGCACAGTATATCTTTTTTAGGCATTAAAGGTAAAAAAAAGAATGAAAAACTTTCATCATGTAATGTTCACTTAACCAACACTTTAAACACATGCGTTTAAGGGAAGTTTAATAACGATTATTCTATTGCCAGTTTGCATGCTTTCAAATCTGTTTCAATCTATGGACAAAAACTAATACTTTTCACACGCTTGACAGTTTTTAGTCAAACAAATAATCAACCAATGAGCCAAGCCCAACTCATTTAATAAACATTTATTTCTTCACTCTTTTATGAGTCTTCAACATATCAGAGAAAACCTTTATCCATGCTAGTTAACCTGAATGACCTGGTAGAGCAAGACTAAAGAGCAAAGCAAATGTAAACATGTAAACCACTTACTTTTGTTTTGTCCTAGAACATTTTAAAAATGAAACATTCTCATCTGAGTCACTGTCTTCTATGGTGATCTGTTAAACAGAGAAAGAAAAGAAGAATAAATAAGTAAAAATGAAATCAAATTATATATCACAGAACACCAATTTCCTTCCCGAATCTTTTGAAGGCCTATGCAATCTCTTCTCTTGTTTAAAAAAATAAAATAAAAAAAATATCTGTACAGAAACAGGTACTTGTAGTTATATAGACTATCCAAATACAGTTATGATTGCAGATAACTACTTTTTGAAAAAAAGTTATAATTGCATTTTTTTTTCTGAATGAGGTTGTGGTGAACTAAAATTCTGTCATATGCGCACTCATGTCATTCTAAATCTGTATTACTGTATTTTTCTGCATAACAACAAAAGACATTTCAAAGAATTGCCTCAATGACAAATGGAGAAAAGTTAGTTCATGTGTTCATGACCTCAAGGTTAGATTATTGTAATGCTCTACTGGGTGGTTGCCCTGCACACTTAATGAAGTATATTTGTTGTGGGCTTCAATAATCTTTTTCTTTTATTTGATTTTAGAAGCTTAAAAAGGAAATTGGTTTGGACTTTGTTAAAAGGGTGGTTAATCAGCTTTTTTCAAAGGTTTGATTATGCTTATGGGGTGCACTGTAACGTGCTCATGCTTCATTTTAAAAAATGCATTATTTTTCACATAATTTACCTTTATTCTACAATGCTGTGTCCCTTTTCCTAAAAATGCTCTGTTGAGTTCCTGGTTCTATGAAGCTCCTCCCTCCGTAATGATCAGATTGGTTAGCTGGCCCAGTGTGTTGTGATTCACTAACCGCCTAGACAACCACGTTGTCCGGAAACATCATGCCCCTTACCATTACAGGCAGTTCCATGTGCTCCCATGAATTGTAAACAATGGCGTCAATATTGCCTTATCAAGTTTGAGCCCGAATCAGACCCAGAGATTATTAGTGAAGAGGATCAACCAGAACCTGTACAAACACAGCTCTTCAGAATGTTTTTTGTTTGTAGCTGTTTCATTCTTTTTAGATGCTGTTTGTTAGCTTTTTATATACAGGTTTATCCTGATTAAAGCATAAGTACAGCAGAATATATGATTGCATTGTAGCATTTTTATTATATAATTAATTTGTAACAGTAGGTGTGGTGATGTTGCTAGGTTGATGTGAGTTATATGATGTCATGGGATAGCGACAAGGAAGCACCAGTGAGCTGTATGCATGCATAACGTTGCCAAAAGAAAGTAAAGAAAACGATACTACAGTTAGAATCCAGAGTCATTATTCGAGAGACACGACATGGTGTCAGAAGTACTGTAGTTTGATATGTTACCTGGCGTGTTCCGTGAAGCCCGGACACGTTGGGAAGAACACTCAAGCTGAAATGGACGGCAAAGATAATGCGGTCGTTGCAGCGAAAGCACCGGGACTGCGCTATATTCAACATACCTGAGCTGTTTGACTTTTCTAAACAACATGACTGGACAAAATGGATTCGGACATTTGAACGGTTCCGATTGGCGAGCAACTTGCAAGAAAACTCGAAAGAAAATCAGGTGAATTAAAGTATTTACTGCATGGGAGGCTGATATTCTCTTTAGGTCACCACTGACAAACACCAACAAAAAGTATGGCGTAGTAAAAGAAGGTTATGAGGCACATTTCGTTGGGAAGAGAAATGTAATTTACAAGCATATTTCAATATGCATAAACGGGAAGAAAATAAGACTATTGATTCATTTGTGACCGCTTTATATGCTCTGGCAGAACATTGTAATTATTCAGCATTGCATAATGAGCCAATTTGAGACAGACTCATCGCTGGGTTGGCGGACAGATGGCTTCCTGAACATATGTAGCTAGATCATGAACTGACCTTGTGAAGATTAAAATTTCATTGTTTTAATATTATTTAAATCTATAATTAAATGTACAGTACTGTGCAAAAGTTTTAGGCAGGTGTGAAAAAATGCTGTAAAGTAAGAATGCTTTCAAAAATAAACTTGGTAATAGATTATATTTATCAATTAACAAAATGCAAAGTGAGTGAACAGAAGAAAAATCTAAATCAAATCCATATTTGGTGTGACCACCCTTTACCTTCAAAACAGCATCAATTCTTCAAGGTACACTTGCACAAAGTCAGGGATTTTGTAGGCATATAGTTAGGTGTATGATTAAACAATTATACCAAACAGGTGCTAATGATCATCAATTCAAAATGTAGGTTGAAACACAATCATTAACTGAAACAGAAACAGCTGTGTAGGAGGAATAAAACTGGGTGAGGAACAGCCAAACTCAGCTAACAAGGTGAGGTTGCTGAAGACAGTTTACTGTCAAAAGTCATACACCATGGCAAGACTGAGCACAGCAACAAGACACAAGGTAGTTATACTGCATCAGCAAGGTCTCTCCCAGGCAGAAATTTCAAGGCAGACAGGGGTTTCCAGATGTGCTGTCCAAGCTCTTTTGAAGAAGCACAAAGAAACAGGCAACGTTGAGGACCGTAGACGCAGTGGTCGGCCAAGGAAACTTACTGCAGCAGATGAAAGACACATCATGCTTACTTCCCTTCGCAATCGGAAGATGTCGAGCAGTGCCATTAGCTCACAATTGGCAGAAAACAGTGGGACCCTGGTACACCCATCTACTGTCCGGAGAAGTCTGGTCAGAAGTGGCCTTCATGGAAGACTTGCGGCCAAAAAGCCATACCTCCGACGTGGAAACAAGGCCAAGCGACTCAACTATGCACGAAAACACAGGAACTGGGGTGCAGAAAAATGGCAGCAGGTGCTCTGGACTGATGAGTCAAAATTTGAAATATTTGGCTGTAGCAGAAGGCAGTTTGTTCGCCGAAGGGCTGGAGAGCGGTACACGAATGAGTGTCTGCAGGCAACAGTGAAGCATGGTGGAGGTTCCTTGCAAGTTTGGGGCTGCATTTCTGCAAATGGAGTTGGGGATTTGGTCAGAATTAATGGTATCCTCAATGCTGAGAAGTACAGGCAGATACTTATCCATCATGCAATACCATCAGGGAGGCATCTGATTGGCCCCAAATTTATTCTGCAGCATGACAACGACCCCAAACATACAGCGAAAGTCATTAAGAACTATCTTCAGTGTAAAGAAGAACAAGGAGTCCTGGAAGTGATGGTATGGCCCCCACAGAGCCCTGATCTCAACATCATCGAGTCTGTCTGGGATTACATGAAGAGAGAGAAGCAACTGAGGCTGCCTAAATCCACAGAGGAACTGTGGTTAGTTCTCCAAGATGTTTGGGCCAACCTACCTGCCGAGTTCCTTCAAAAACTGTGTGCAAGTGTACCTAGAAGAATTGATGCTGTTTTGAAGGCAAAGGGTGGTCACACCAAATATTGATTTGATGTAGATTTTTCTTCTGTTCACTCACTTTGCATTTTGTTAATTGATAAATATAAACTATTAACATGTCTATTTTTGAAAGCATTCTTACTTTACAGCATTTTTTCACACCTGCCTAAAACTTTTGCACAGTACTGTATATTCTATTTGAAAGAGTGTAAATGCATGAGGGTTGAGTTTGCGTGAAAATGTTGGTGTCATATGGTATGCAGAGGCAAGGATAGATAATTTTGGCTTCACAGAAATGTGTGCACATGTATTCTGAAAGGTTGCACGTAGCACATGTTTCAGCTGATGCAGTTGCTCCATGATGTAAACACCTATCGATGTACAGTACTCCCTACAAGGAGGGTAGAATGTGTATGTATAAAGTATACATCCTATTTTAAAGAAACCAACTTGTTTTTCTCCACCTTGTAAGGAATTGTAAGATCCCTAGTCATTGTCAAGCTTGATGTAACACACTGCTCCTCAGAGAAGCACATGAAGATGGCCTGAAGACAATAGAACAAACTTCTCTCCTATCTCTGACATACAAATGATATAAAAGATTTCCTTGGCAAGGCAACTTGGTATTCGGTCCTGTGATTCAACTATAAAAGGGACAAAAGCTGTAATTTCAGATCAACACCTTGGAAAAAGCTATTGCAATGGCAAGGCAAAATGAGGAGGTAAAACGACAGCAAGCTGCACTGAGAAGTGTGATAGACACTGTGGCTGCGGATGCTGGCTCTGTCGATAGAGTGTACAAGGAGTTTTTTAAACAAAAATCACATATAAAATCTTCAGTAAGACAAATAGCAACCATAATTGTGACTGTCCGGCAAATTACATAAAATGTCACTCCTGCGGACCAAAAAAGCCCACTTCAAGCGGGTGTGTGTATCATCAAAAACTGTGTCTTAAGTGTGTGAGTGGGACTCTTTATTTCTTGGCAGCATTACAGGAAGTGGCAAACCATGGATGGTGGACTTGGACATTGGACACAAATGCGAGCCATTTAAGATTGATACCACTGTCATTCCAGTAGAACTGTTCGAGGAGATTTTCACAAAAAGACTTGCCTGCCCTCAGGGATGCAAAAAGGTAGTTGCTGGGTCCAGGGCAAGTCCCCTTAGATGTTAGACTCTACCTGTTAAAATAACTTCATGGATTATAAGAGGAATCAGTTCTCCGGCAAAAAGAACAAAGATTTTAAATCATTTGCGCACCTTAAATGCAGACATTTGGTTTTTACAGGAAACCCATTTGACAGAGACAGAGTTTGGGAAACTAGCAGCTAAATGGAATGGTCCAACCTTTCACTCCACCTTTTCATCCAAGAAAAGAGGAGTATCCATTCTAATTAGACATAACACACTGTTTCCTCATAAGTCAACAGTAAAGGATACAGAAGGTTGTTATATCATTATCAATGGAACTACAAGGAGTGCAGAATTATTAGGCAAGTTGTATTTTTGAGGATTAATTTTATTATTGAACAACAACCATGTTCTCAATGAACACAAAAAACTCATTAATATCAAAGCTGAATATTTTTGGAAGTTTTAGTTTTTAGTTTTAGCTATTTTAGGGGGATATCTGTGTGTGCAGGTGACTATTACTGTGCATAATTATTAGGCACCTTAACAAAAAACAAATTTATACCCATTTCAATTATTTATTTTTACCAGTGAAACCAATATAACATCTCAACATTCACAAATATACATTTCTGACATTCAAAAACCAAACAAAAACAAATCAGTGACCAATATAGCCACCTTTCTTTGCAAGGACACTCAAAAGCCTGCCATCCATGGATTCTGTCAGTGTTTTGATCTGTTCACCATCAACATTGCGTGCAGCAGCAACCATAGCCTCCCAGACACTGTTCAGAGAGGTGTACTGTTTTCCCTCCTTGTAAATCGCACATTTGATGATGGACCACAGGTTCTCAATGGGGTTCAGATCAGGTGAACAAGGAGGCCATATCATTAGATTTTCTTCTTTTATACCCTTTCTTGCCAGCCACGCTGTGGAGTACTTGGACGCGTGTGATGGAGCATTGTCCTGCATGAAAATCATGTTTTTCTTGAAGGATGTAGACTTCTTCCTGTACCACTGCTTGAAGAAGGTGTCTTCCAGAAACTGGCAGTAGGACTGGGAGTTGAGCTTGACTCCATCCTCAACCCGAAAAGGCCCCACAAGCTCATCTTTGATGATACCAGCCCAAACCAGTACTCCACCTCCACCTTGCTGGCGTCTGAGTCGGACTGGAGCTCTCAGCCCTTTACCAATCCAGCCACGGGCCCATCCATCTGGCCCATCAAGACTCACTCTCATTTCATCAGTCCATAAAACCTTAGAAAAATCAGTCTTGAGATATTTCTTGGCCCAGTCTTGACGTTTCAGCTTGTGTGTCTTGTTCAGTGGTGGTCGACTTTCTGCCTTTCTTACCTTGGCCATGTCTCTGAGTATTGCACACCTTGTGCTTTTGGGCACTCCAGTGATGTTGCAGCTCTGAAATATAGCCAAACTGGTGGCAAGTGGCATCTTGGCAGCTGCACGCTTGACTTTTCTCAGTTCACGGGCAGTTATTTTGCGCCTTGGTTTTTCCACACGCTTCTTGCGACCCTGTTGACTATTTTGAATGAAACGCTTGATTGTTCGATGATCACGCTTCAGAAGCGTGGCTATTTTAAGACTGCTGCAACCCTCTGCAATATATCTCACTATTTTTGACTTTTCTGAGCCTGTCAAGTCCTTCTTTTGACCCATTTTGCCAAAGGAAAGGAAGTTGCCTAATAATTATGCACACCTGATATAGGGTGTTGATGTCATTAGACCACACCCCTTCTCATTACAGAGATGCACATCCCCTAATATGCTTAATTGGTAGTAGGCTTTCCAGCCTATACAGCTTGGAGTAAGACAACATGCATAACGAGGATGATGTGGTCAAAATACTCATTTGCCTAATAATTCTGCACTCCCTGTATAGGAAAGGATAACATCACGTTTGCAAATATATATGGACCAAATGTGGACATGCCATCATTCTTCCATTTATTATTTTCTGAGATTCTGACTCACTATCATTGGTGGAGATTTTAACACAGTATTGGACTCAAAAATAGACCGCTCAAAAAACTCTACTCGCAAAATAAACTGTATTGTACAAAATAAACATTAATAACTATATGTCAGATTTTGGACTGACAGATATCTGGAGACTTAAGAATCCTAACAGTAAAATTATAGATTATTTTCTAACAAACAATTCTATAACGCACAAAATTATTCAACCACACTATTTCTATCTCTGACCATGCACTCATTAGCATTACTTTTCTTGCAGATCACCAGCCACTTCTATCACCCAGATGGAGATTCAATACCTCCCTGCTTAATGACATAGAATTTGTAAAATTTTTTGAGAAGGAATGGATATTTTTTGTCAAGAGTAATAGTACTGATGAGTATCTGCATGCACACTGTGGGAAACAGCTAAATCGGTAATGAGAGGTAAAATCATTTCCTATTGTTCATAAAAAGCAGACAGCAAGAGAAAAATTCTTACAAGAGGAGGTAGTGGGGATAGTCGTGGCCTAGTCGTGGAGTCGCGCTTGTAATCTGAAGGTTGCTGGTTCGATTCCCACGCCGGCAGGAGTTGAAAGTGGGGATTGTGAATAAACAGCACTCTCTCCAGACTGGACCTGCTGGCCTCTCAGGGGCCAACAGACTCAATCATTAAAGAACTCCTAAATTAATTAATTAATTAAAAAAAATATTAAACCAAAAAACTGATCAAATACTTCTCAAACTTGGACAACAGCAATTTGAATTTGGAGGAAAAACTAGCAAATACTTGGCAAATCAACTAAAGCAGCAAACTGAGAAATCAATAATTACATCTATAAAGGACCACTCTGGCAATACAACTCAAAACCCAGCTGAAAAAAAGATATATTGGTATATATGGTTATATAACTTAAATCTCTACTCTACGGACAAAAATGCCTCACCTGAAGAAATGGAATATTTTCTGAGGAGTGTCTCGCTGCCTCAGATAACACCAACACAATCAGAGCAATTAGAAAAACCTTTATCCATCCAAGAAATCACAAAAACTCTTCATCGCCTACCAAACAACAAATCATCTGGTCCAAATGGCTTTTCAGCAGAATTCAACAGACCGTTTTGGCAACTGCTCTGTCCTTTTAAAGCTCTCTGTGAAATTTATGAAAAAGGAACGATACCCCAACATATGAATACTGCTTACATTTCTCTAATTCCAAAATCAAACAAGGATCACACCCATTGCTCCAATTACTGTTCAATGTCATTAATTAACGTAGATTTAAAAATCATTAGTAAAGCACTGGTGGGCAGACTAGAATCTGTGATGTCAACTTTGATACACCCTGACCAGACTGGCTTCATAAAAGGGAGACTTTCCTCAGAAAATACTAGAAGGTTAATAAATATAGTGGATTTCATCCAACAATTCATCCAACACGCACAAACCACCATTTATAATTGTATCTTTAGATGCAGAAAGGCTTCTGACAGGGTAGAATGGCCCTATCTCTTCACTGCACTCAGTCACTTTGGTTTTAAGTCATATATAATCAGCTGGATTAAAACACTCTATAATACACCAACAGCATCAGTCATAACTAATGGATACCAAATCAATTTCACTTAAAAAGAGATACCAGGCAAGGCTGCCCACTATTACCATTACTCTTTACACTCTTCATTGAACCCTTGGCAGCTGCAATACGGCAATCACACAACATATTGGGAATCCAATCAAAGCATCACCCCCATAAGATAAGACTATATGTGGACGACATTCTTTTATATATCTCAAATTCTTCGATTAAATTCTGATAAGACTGACGTATTACTTATTGGACCAAAGACCTGTACACATAATCTCTCAGACTACAGCCTGCATTTAGAAGGATGTGCTGTTACTCCATCCTCGACAGTTAAAGATCTGGGTGTTTTCTAATGCTTTCTAATGACAGCAACTTGTCCTTTGAAAATCATATTTCTTATGTTACAAAAACAGCCTATATTCACCTCAGAAACATTGCCAAGATATGGAATATGTTATCTATTTCTGATTCGACTAGATTACTGTAATGCATTATTAGCTGGTTGTCCTGCTTCCTCTATAAACAAGCTACAATTAGTACAAAATGCAGCTGCTAGAGTACTTACCAGGTCAAGAAAATACAATCATATAACACCGATTTTATCATCTCTACACTGGTTACCCATTAAGTTCCGTATCGACTTTAAAGTATTGCTAATTACCTATAAGGCTCTAAATGGTTTAGTCCGTCACATTCTTTAAGATCACAAAACTCTGGACTTCTGGTTGTACCTAGGATGGCTAAGTCCACTAAAGGAGGGAGAGCGTTTTCACATTTGGCTCCGAAACTATGGAATAGCCTTCCTGATAATGTTAGGGGCTCAGACTCCCTCACCCAGTTTAAATCTAGATTAAAGACACATCTCTTTAGCCTTCACATAATGAAGGCATTTATATAATATAAATATAAATAAGCATTCACATAATGCATCTAATATCAGATCAATTGCTCATTATGACTATCTTTGCTTAAAGTTATGAACAGCAGCTACGCTAATTATTCTCCTTTTGCTTTTCTGTTTTACCTCGGGAACCCCGCCCCGAGGTGACTAGAGAGCACATCAGCTTCAGTCCGGATCCAGCCTCTTAAGACGACCTCAGATGATCATCACCTGTGAAGAGACGGCGCCAGTTCCTGCGAGGACTTCAGAAGATGCAATCATCTGGATCAACATGCACATTGCCCAATTCTATATCCTAATTGTTTATGTAATTTATTTTCCAGGAGCTCTTTGCTTCCAACTTCGGTTAAACTGCTAACTCTGATTGTAAATTAATTAACTAAATTATGTTATTTGCTAACTGCATTCTTTAAATTGTAATGTTGACATCCATTCTCTGTAAAGCTGCTTTGAAACGATATGTATTGTGAAAAGCGCTATACAAATAAATTTGAATTGAATTGAATTGAAAACCCATCTTCATCACTTCTGTCAGTCCATAATCTGTTAAGTGATTTTGGTAAAGTATCAGGATACTCAATTAACAGCGCAAAATCCAAGATTCTGCCTATTGCTAAATTGAACTGGGATGCTGAGGTAGAGACTTTCCCCTTCAAACATATATTCAAAACAATAAAATACCTTGGAATTCATATTTCACCTAATTTCAAAGACCTGTGTAAGCTCAACCATGTCCCCTTACTACAAGAAATACAAAATAGCTTGGAAAGATGGAACAATTTACCCATATCTCTAATCTGCCGTATATAATCAGTAAAAATGAATTTACTTCTAAAAATCAATTACCTTTTCTCCATGATACCCATTACTCCACCACCAGGCTGGTTCTCCTCTTTAGATAGTACAATATCTAAGTTTTATTGGAAAAAGAAAAAAGCTCGTATAAAATTATCCACTCTGCATAGGCCAAAAAAGTTTGGAGGGCCTGGAGCTCCCAACTTCTACCACTATTTTATTTCTCAACAATTAATTTACATCTACCATTGGATACATAGCTCAAACCTCCCATGGTTAAATATAGAAAATGAACTGGTACAACCATTCGATATAAAACTTCTACCATTAATAAATAAATCAATAAAAACTCTCCCTTGTTATAAAAACCATAAGACCATTAATACCTCTATGAATGCTTGGTCATGTCATGCATGTCATACTAAATTGCAATTTGGAACCATCACCCAACACACCAATATGGTATAACCCAATGTTAATAACCCAAGAGGAGCTGGGTCGTATGGAGACATTGGGGGTAATTGGCAGGGTGGAGGAACCAACAGACTGGTGTGCTGCATGCTTGTAGTCTCAAACAAGTCAGGTGCCGTTCGAATAAGTGTAGACCTCTCCAAGTTGAATGAGTCAGTTCGCAGGAAAAAATACAAGCCATCAGTTGAACAGACATTTGGAATGCTGGCTGGAGCACAGATCTTTAATATGATCTTTAGATACCAAGCTAGATTCTTTGTTCTGGTAGATATCATTGTCAGGATGCTGCACAGTATGCAACGTTCATAACCCCATTTGGCTGCTCCTCCTTCAAACAGGTTCCTTTCGGAATAACCTCAGCTCCAAAACTCTTCCTGAATAGAATGACTACAGGGGCCACTAATGGGCTGGAAGGCACAGTGTGTCACATTGACGATGTTCTGCTGTTAGGGAGAACAGAGGAACAACATGACATTTGTCTCCATGCAGTGCTGGGGAAAATGCAAAAAGAAGGCAAGACCCTCAATGTTGAGAAGTGCGAGTTGTCAAAGCGGAAAGTACACTTTTTAGGGCACATTATCGCTGCCGATGACATTAGTCCTGACACAAAGGAAACAGCAGCCGTCAGGGATATGAGACAACCTTCAAATGAGAGTGAACTGTGGAGCTTCCTGGGGATGGTAAATCAGCCCGGGATGCTTTGTTCTACGGACTAGGGGCCGTCCTTATGCAGAGGTGGCCTGAAGGTTGGAAGCCAATAGCTTATGCACTGAGAACTCTTACTCTGACCAAGCAGAAATATGCGCAAGTGGAGAAAGAAGCCTTGGATCTCACAAGGGCATGCAAAAGATTCAAGGACTTTCTCATTGTCAAGCATTTTGAATTGGTAAACGACCACAAACCGCTAATGAGTCTCTTAGGATCACAACTTCTGGATGCTCTTCCTCCTCTTATGCTTAAAATGCAACTGAGGATTTTCTCCTATTCCACCATTCATGTGTCAGGAAAGAGTTTGTGGGTGGCTGACACCCTGTCATATGCTTCGGTAAAGCAGAAACAGCTACAAGAAGAAAGAGTTTTGGGAGGACACTAACATATATGTAGATTCTATCATGGGGAATATGCCAGCAAGCACAACTTACCTGGGATAGCTGAGAGAAGAGCTAAAGAGTGACAACATATGTTCCAATGTGATGAAACTGTGTGTTGAATGGTGCACAGAGCATAGCAAGAGTGACCCAATACTGAAAAGATCCTGGGCAGAACGTACTCTCTTACCTGTGCTGGATGAATTGTTGCTGAGAGGCACAAGGCTGATCATTCCAGCTGCCATGAAAAAGTGTCCTTAAGTTGCGAGGGGAACTTGTGGACATGTGAAATCCAGAGCGCGAGCAAGCCAATAAGTTTTTGTGGTCAGGGTTAGGCATTAGCTTTCATCCTTTTCTACTTCGGATTTGTCCATGTTACTAGCAGCCCAAAATTTCCCCAAAGGATTGGAGAGGCTGAACGTGGGGTCAAGAAAGTAAAGGCTATTCTCAAGAAAGCCAGTCTAACCTTGCTCCCTGTATAGGAACCTTGCTCTCCTAGCATATCGAGCTACCCTCTTGCAGATTGGGTACGGCCCAAGATGCAGTGAGTTTTAATAAATATCACAGAGCTAGATAACTCAGCACACTACACCCAGGAGAACAAGTCTGGGTGTCTGATGCTAGAGAAAGAGGAAAGATTGGGGCCAGTCACTTTGCTCCATGGTCCTACCTTGTGGACTTAACTGTCACCATCTAGTACCTATGCAAGCAGCAGCTAAGGATGAAAACAGTGGTACACAAGATCATCCCTCCGATACAATCACTGAGCTGCACCCTGTCTCTCAGGAATCAGAGAAGCATGACATTCCCGATTTGGTGTCAACACCTAGAACTAAGTGTGGGAGACGGGTTGTGAAACCTGTAAGGTTGAACCTGTAAACAAATTGCGTTTTACTATTGCATTATTGTTACAAATGCACTACCACTTAATGTACATATTTGTAAAGAAAGAAAATTGAGAAACTGTTCAAAATGCAAAGCATAGCTTCAGGCAAAAGAGGCAGAATAATCCTTTAAGGTCTGTTGAGACAAAAGTAGTCTACCCTTTGATCTCTAGAAAGGGGAGATGTGGTGATGTTGCTATGGGGTTCTAGGTTGGCATGATTTATATGATGTCAGGGGAACTGTGACAAGGAAGTGCCAGAGTTTTATGTATGTATGACATTGCCGAAAAAAGTAAAAACGTTAATACAGTTCGAATCCAGAGTCATTATTTGAGAGACACCCGTAAGAAGTGTTTGCCCATTAACAAAATGTAGTGTACTTGCGTACAATTTTTATAAAATATTCAATTTGACCAGCAAGTATTCTTGCTACCATGGCAACCGTGTGCGCATCCTTAAAATATGAACACTGTGTTGTGACCATATTAATTGGAACACTGTTCATTGATGGAGCTGATGATCTGAGTCAGGTGTTAAAGAAGAGAGACAATCAAAATGTGCAGAGTGGGGGTCACAAGGAACAGGATTAAGAACTGCTGCTTTAGAACATTGATTTTGCAATTTGTGAATCGATTAGAAGACAGACCTGCAAGACATACGTGAGTCTATTTTTTTCCACACACTCCTAGTTTCAACAGCATCGTAAAAACACTCTACAACAACAACTCTTTCTCTTCTCTAAAGCAGCCAAACATGACCACACCCCTTTGTTGTGTGTTATGGGGTAGGGTTTATGTAAATATTAGGACTAGCGATGTCATTAACCTAGGAAGAAGCGTGTTGTAGACTTTACCAGCCGTTTGTTGTAGTCCTTAAACAGAGTTCTTTAAAAGAAAATATCTCCCTTTGCATTGAGCTGAGTCATAAACTTTGGAGATGTTATGCTCAAACAGCAACATTACACGTTAACTAAACTTAAAATTGAGAAATCATAATCAACCGCCCCTTTAAACAAAGTAATTGTCAAGGTAAGTGTAGTTGTCAAAAAAAGTAGAACACTCCCTTTATCATCATTGACCGTTTAAAGCTAAATGAAAATTCTGTTAACCCTTTTATGAGGACACACAAAGACATACAGATAGTGTACAACAGGGCTAAAGGCACACCAGAGTAAAAGGCACATTTGACTTTAATCTCTTTTAAACTACTAGATGAAAAAAAAATTCAGCTCAGTGCACTTTTCTCAGCAACCACTTGATGATGCATAAGGATATTTGGCTGATGCTTGACGCGTTTGTGAACAACAAGTTAATTCTGCACTAATTTGATAATATTTAATGCTTTTTGAAATGTTAAAGATTTATATTAGAAAATGGGAATGGATAAAATTATTGAATATATTTTGAGACAAAAGTCTTCTTAATGTTTTTAAGTTTTGTTCAAGGTAATTGTTACGTCCCATGATGTTTGGAGACTAGTATTTTGTTTTGTTCCTTTTATTTCTTTCTCTCTCTCTTTCTTTGTCTTTATTTTCGTTTCAGCAGGGTGATGCAGGTACCTGAGTGGACATCTTACATCTTTTGTAAATCGTCGTGACGCATGGTGACGACAACGCACGGCTTCACCAATGAGGGCGTTCTAATTGACGATAAAAGAGCGCACCTGTGCAGGAAGCGGGAGGCACACATTGTTTGTTTGGTGTTGACTCGCGTGCTTGTTGTCTGTACCATCCCTGTTTCATTTCTTATTGGTTGAATTTGTTTTCTTTGACATTCGTGTTAATTGAGACTCGTTTTTTTTCCTCTCTCTTAAGTTTTTCTCCGTTTCTGTTATCTAGTTGATAAACGACATTACTAAACAGGGAAAGAGATAAAGAACAGGTAAGATATCACGTGATATACATGTGCTACACCGAGTTATCAATTATGTCTAGAACACTAGTTTAGTGAGTCGTGCCACGTCTTGTATTTTTGGTTTTAATTATCGTAAAGCGTTCAGGGCGTCGTTGACGCTGAAGACTTTTTCTTTTTGTTGAATGTTGGTGGTTGAGTTAGATTAGAATTTTTATTTTTTGCTTAGTAAGATTGGTTATATTTTGTTTCTTTCTTTGATTTGACACGGTCTCGTTCTTTTCTCTTTTCCCTGTTATTTTTTTCTTTAATTATTTTTTCTTGCTTGGTTAATAAATGTCTGTAAATATCTTTTGGAATTAATTATCGGTTCACTGTAATAAACAAACATGTTGTGATTCAATTGTGCGTATTTGTTTTTTTTTTTCCAGTACATGTTCGGTATTTTAATGTTGCACCCTTACCCTAGACAACTTTAAAAAGGGTTTGTAACAGTAATTAAAGCAACCGTTGTTCAATAATGGAAGAATATGTAAAAGTATGGTATTTGGGGTAAAAGGCACAATAATAACAATAAAGAGCCGGCTGACTTTTCAATGTGTTGACACAACATGATTTAATTCAGATGGTAAATATCATAATTAGGTTGGGTGTTCACCTTAAAAGATAAATCACCATATTTATAATGAAACCATATGTGTAGGAATTGAGGACGATCCAGACAAATGAATCTGTCAGATGATTCTTTAAAACATAACTCCATACAAATCTCAAATCAAAACGCAGGACCCAAAATAAGAGAAACTTGTCAATTGCGGCTCCATCCAGTCTACCAGACCCCCCCAGCTAAGTAACTAAAGTCACTTAGTCAACTAAAAGTTGAGCCTAGCTGAGGAAAGAGGTGTCAAACTTAAGCAATCTATAAAAGACCAAATGGTTAAATGCAACTTGAGGCGTAAGAAGATAACACTTGAAACGTAAGTGTTTGATCCTCAAGACAGAAAGATAAAACAGGCCACCTTCTTCTGCGTGACTGAAAGGTGAAATGAAGTCCATAAGAAACCCCACAGACTCTTTTATATGTATGAACTGTATCAAATTTTGCCAAATTCCAATTCTAAATGGACTTGAAATCAAACATTGTTCAACTGCATAATTCTATATCATACACATTATACATGTGGGCAGTTATGCTCAGATCACTCAATTCATGTGATTGTTATAACTTTTGAATGGTTGATTGAAAGTGTGCATTGTTTGTATTGATTGTAAATCTCTATTCATAATTCAAAGTTGGGCTTGAATGAAATCTGTGTAAAATGTATCATTCTTTTTAGAGTAATACTCTACTCACTGTACCCTGTAAAGTTAAGAGACCACAGATAACATTTAATTTATGATTAGGGAAGGAGGAAAGCCCCCTGAATCAAGCATGATACCTAATTGGTCAGAACTCCTCAAAAGGGTTTGACAAACACCTCAGTTGAAATGTTCAGTACACTAGAATAAGTCAAGAATAAATCTGAATAAATTCAGATTAAGTCGAGATAAAGAATAAGACCATACAAAGAAACAGACGATGAAGAGTAGACAAGCAGTTTCATTCAAGCCATCCAACTTACTTTCACTCACTTTCCTTTCTTTTACTTTAGTTTTTCTTTATTTATGTTGAGAGTCTTGTGTTTTAAGTTTAGTTTTGCCGCATAGTTTAATCCACTCTGCAGTCTTTGCCGCCTCAACTTCAGCCACGAAGGAAACTCCATTCATTGCCATACAATTGCCAGAAAGTGACTGGCTTCCAAATACATCAATCTGGAGCAAAAAGACCTTCAGCACATCAACGAATCTGGGGAACCCCTTTCTCCAAGCCAAGGACGCCGACAAGGAATCCCCATTTAAAGACACAAACCACAAACGCAAGTACCTCCAGATTTTAAAGCTGAACTGGTGCATTGATATAAAATCTAAGCAGCAATAAAAGGGTTAAATTAATGATTGATGGTCCTTTCAGATCAGGTCTTATGAAATTCATATATTGCAAGAAACTTTCATCATTTCACTCTCTTAAAACGCATTCTTTCCTCTCTTCCTTTCTTTCTTTTCTATGTGTGCGTGTGTTCATGTTAAAAATTAGTTAGTTTCATTTATATTTTAAAGAGAAGTGTCTTGTGTTATGTGCTTTTTATTTAATGTTTAAGAATTCTTTTATCAAAACAGAAAATAGTACAAACTTTGCTAAAGTGATTGTTTTGAACAAGTATTAACTTAGACATTATAGAAAAGAAAAAAAAGAATATTTAAACTAAAGTATTTATATCATCAATACTTTGTACCTTTTGTCCCATGCTGGTGTCATATGTAGTAAAAGACCCCTCTCACCAAATCATATTTAAGACTTTTTTTAAAACCACATTTGATTTTTGTTTTCACACAAAATCTGTTGTTCCATCGATGTTCAATAAAAGCAATCAAACACTATGGCAGTAGTGAAAAGCACATTTTTCTTAACGTATGCCTTTAGCGTATACCTCCTCAGCATACAACTTTGATGTGTTTCCACGAGAGGTCCTCTGGGTTGAAGCCTGAAAGACTGTAAATAGAAGAAGAAAAAATAAATAAATAAAACACCTGTGGCTCCAGTTTAAATTGAACATAGTACAGACATCTTCCGTTTTACATCATTTAAAATAACGGATTGTCCATTTATACAAAGTACAAATAATGTTCCTTGTTGGAAAATGCTATTTACACTATCTTCGATGACCAACTGACCTTCAGAGACCACATCTCAAAGACAGCTCGGTCATGCAGATTTGCACTACACGACATCAGGAAAATCAGGCCCTTTCTGACTGAGCATGAAAAACAATTTCTCGTCCAGGCCCTGGTCATTTCTAGGCTTGATTACTGCAATGCTCTTCTGGCTGGACTACCTTCATGTGCGATCAAACCTCTTCAAATGATCTAGAACGCTGCAGCACGTTTTGTCTTCAATGAGCCAAAGAGAACCCATGTCACGCCTCTCTTCATCTCTCTGCACTAGCTACCCCTTGCTGCTCGCATCAAGTTCAAGGTGTTGACGCTTACTTACAGGTCCACCACAGGCTCTGCACCCTCCTACCTCCTCTCACTGCTACAAGCCTACGTCCCTACCAGAAGCCTCAATGAATGGAGCAGGTGGCACATCATATGAGACCTTTGGATTTGTGTCTATCGCTGACTTAAGTTGTAGTATCATGACTATGCAAACTGCGTTTTTGTATGAATAAGCATGAGGCAATTTCACACTTACGCAATAGTAAACTCTGCATCTTCTGAGTAAGAAACATAACTGATGCATTTGTGATCGTGGGCCCGAATGAACGGCCGGTGCGAGAACCCTGTTCGACTTTTAGACATGAATCAACGAGTAACGAGTAAGAGTAAGGAGTTAAACAGAAAAATCAAACACCGAAATACATAACCTAGTTAATTAATTCCTAGTTGGAAATACGAACGAAAAGTGATAATTTGAAATTGTAGTCAGATTAAGCAAGCAGTTAAAGTAAAAATTTAAACTAAATCCTAAAAATTAAGTGAACTTCACATGGGCGCTGAGAAGGCATAAACGCATTATACCTTAGCCTAGGCCGTCAGATTCCGTCCTTGGGCTGACGGGTGGTCCTTACAGCATCTAATTAGTCTAATATTTACTCTTATTGCAAAAAACTGATACTTTTACCTGGTGCAAATAGAATCTACCACTATTTTCACGTAGTGTAAATAGCATTTCGTTAATAAAATGCTGCTATTGTCACTTAGAATATATTGCCATTATCACTTGGTGAAAAGCAATTTGCACTTAGTGTAAATAGTATATATCGCTAAGAAAATATACTATTTTCACTTAGTGCAAATAGCCACTGCCTTAAAATAAACATCGAAGATAACACAAGAATCAAACAGGAAATAAAAGAAACTGAATGATTCCAAGTTTGAATTATGGGAACCACAACAGGAGGATTGGTTAAAAGAATGGATCAATGGCTCAAAGAAAGTATTCACTAGACTATCACATGGTGATCTAACAGGAAAACTTGGATGTTAGAGAGATTAGAAATACACTTAGTGTGGAAGTGGTTGTGATTTTAAGTACACCAGCTTACTTGCATCCTCTAATGTGTAATTGGTTTGAACTTCAACACCACTTGCTTGTGTGTGATCAAGTGTCAGGTGTATCTTACCATCCATTATTGACTTTGTTTTAAGCGGACTTGAGAGAGATCCTTTTTGTCCACGTCCCCCCCGTCCCGACTTTGAGGCAGCACCTGGACACATTAAAATAGATATTGGAGGCAGGGTTTGAAATTTTATTTTGACTAATAGAAGTTCTGAATGGTTGTTAGTAGCCAAACTGGCTGGCCAGTTAAAAAGTTAAATATAAGACAAACTTTGATCATTAATAATAAGGCAAATAAGTTGTGACATAGGGTATGATGTATGAAACACATACTACACATCACTTATCACAAATATTCTGAGTAAACCAGCAAGGGAAGAGAAGAAATGAAGATATTTTCTGTGTGTATGCACTAGTTTAAGAGTGTGAGGTTGTTGAGTGCTTGTGTAGCACTCCTGAAAATGAGTGTAGAATAATTAATGCGACAATGCTGGCGTGATGTCTTCACGTGTCTGCATTTTACTAGAATGAATCATAATCAATGACAGCATATGTGTACACAAACAATATATGTATATTTTTTTTCAATATATTTTACATATACATTATATACAAAGATATACATTTAACACTTTCACTGGTATGATATTAGGTTTAAATTAAAAACAGAGGTGTGTACCTTTATTGTCACACCCAAGGAAGTTGTGTAAATGGAAATAAGAAGAGGAATGAAGACTGAACCTTGATTAGCTGATGTGACTCAAACACCCCTCTTCTCCATGAAACCTTGAAAGACCTGCTAGTGAGGTATGTCTGAAGCCAATTAAATATGATTCCTGAGATGCCCAAGTCAGAGAGGTTGGCCATGAGGATCTGGTGGTTGACTATGTCAAAGGCCACAGAAAGGTCAACAGAAGAAGAACAGATGACTTTGAATTTGTTCTTGCCAGCCAAAGAGTTTCTGCAATGGTCAGTAGGGTAGTCTCCGTGGAGTGTCCACTTTTGAAGCGAGATGGTTGTCAAGTAGTTGTTCTGATTCTGGAGAGCTGATAGTTGAATAGTGGATGCTGCAGGGCAGGACTATCCTTAAGACAATTTTTTATTTGATTCAACACTTAGATGGAGAGTTTGATGAAGCGTTCAACTTCCACTGATTCATCATACACTGAAAAGGCAGCTGCAATGCCTGTTCAAGTCCTTGTTCATTCCACCTACTTGCACTCTAAATTGTGAAACCTTAAAGCACTTCTTGCTCTAAATTATAAAGCTGTTGGCCAAAGACTTTGCGGTAATGGGAGATGAAGTTTTTGAGTGACTGGTCCGACTTCATGCTAAATTGTCTGGGCCCATAGCGCTCTCTTGGTGAGTAGAGATGAATGAATAAGATTGTAACGACTGAGACAAATCAGACACGATTATTTGTCATACTTAACAAAAGATCTCTAAAAACTCACTCTGAGGTCTGTGGAACCCTCCCCCCCATGGACACCATCTGATAGGGTTTTACGACCGCAAAGAATGTGCAGAGAATGTGACTGACTTCATTCTTGTTGAGAAGGACAAATTAACCATTTTGATCCTATATATTCTATATATAACCACTCGAGAGATGTATAAACATGTATCCAATTTTTCCCTCTCATAATTTTCCTTTTATAGGGTTTGACCTATGTATTAATTCTCTCTGTTGAACTTTTTGTATTAATGTTTCAGAGTTGCATATTATAATTATTTATTATAATCACATGGGTAGCACGTTTGTTCTCTCTGGACTCCAATCTTCACTCCCAATCTGTTAATTTACATTACATTTTGTTAACTCTGACACATCAAGTATAATAAGAATCTAGAAGGTTCTTCTCTCATCCATCCAATATGATGTCTTATGCAAATATCTTGCCAGAGAACAAAGGGTTGTAAAAGTTCCCTACGAAGGAACAAATCCTTATTGTCTCAGTCACCTCCAGAGGGTGTGACAT
Source organism: Opsariichthys bidens (assembly GCA_037194245.1). Taxonomy (NCBI): domain Eukaryota; kingdom Metazoa; phylum Chordata; class Actinopteri; order Cypriniformes; family Xenocyprididae; genus Opsariichthys; species Opsariichthys bidens. The sequence continues at coordinate 24,421,960 of CM074284.1, read as the reverse complement.
CTTCACACTTAAAAAAAAAATCCCAGATCAGAAGATCACGCTCTTTTCTTCTTCTGGTACTGAGGAAACGCTGTTGTGAAGATGACGCTGAGCTAGAAGTTCTGAAGACCCCCAAGTTTGTGCCAGGCTGCGAGCCTTGTCTTTCCATTCACCAAAGATCCTCTGAATCCAACTGGTTCTCTCTCATCAAGACAACATTAACAAGATCAACGGAGCCTCCACAAATTGCATCAGGACAGTTTAATTCAAATGGGTGAGACATGCAAGTATCTGCAAGTATAATTAATTATTCATATTTCTTTTGATCTAAATTTGCTACAAGATCTTGGCATGATCGATGGGGAAGCAATGCGGCTGCATCTCTTGTGTGTGAGAAAACTGAAGCAGAAAGCAACTGCAATCCCCTGTCAAGTCTGAGTAGGGAGCTGAATTGACCATGGGAGTGGCTGTAAGATAGGAGGAGAAGCAGAGCATATGGGAGTGACAGAAGCGTCAGTTGAGATGGATGTGGATCCTGGTGTAGTGAGTGTGCGGCAAAGGGTGTCATCTGATGATCCTGATAGGAAGTATGGTGTGATAGATATATATATATACACACATACACATACATACATACAAACAGGTGCATCTCAAATTAGAATGTCGTGGAAAAGTTCATTTATTTCAGTAATTCAATTCAAATTTAATTGTGATGATTTTGGCTCATATTTAACCAAAACCCACCAATTCACTATCTCAACAAATTAGAATACTTCATAAAACCAAAATAATAATAATAATAATAATAATAATAAAAAAAACATTTTTAGTGAATTTTCTGGCCTCCTGGAGAGTATCTTCATTTAGCACTACTGGAAGTCCAGGTTTCTTTGACAGTGGCCTTCAGCTCATATGCGTTTTTGGTCTCGTTTATTATTTTCCTCTTGACAATACCCCTAGATTCTCTATGGGGTTCAGGTCTGGTGAGTTTTCTGGCGAGTCAAGCACACCAACACCATGGTCATTTAACCAACTTTTGATGCTTTTGGTAGTGTGGGCAGGTGCCAAATCCTGCTGGAAAATTAAATCAGCATCTTCAAAAAGCTGGTCAATTTCTTGGTAAATGGATGCAGTGACTTTGGCTTTTAGAAAACACAATGGACCAACACCAGCAGATGACATTGCACCACAAATCATCACAGACTGTGGAAACTTAACACTGGACTTCAAGCAACTTGGGCTATGAGCTTCTCCATGCTTCCTCCACACTCTAGGACATTGGTTTCCAAATGAAATGCAAACTTGGCCACTGGGCAACAGTCCAGTTCTTCTCCTTAGCCCAGGTAAGACGCCTTTGATGATGTCTGTGGTTCAGGAGTGGCTTAACAAGAGGAATACGACAACTGTAGCCAAATTCCTTGACACGTTTGTGTGTGGTGGCTCTTGATGCATTGACCTCAGCCTCAGTCCACTCCTTGTGAAGGCTGTAAATGGGCAATCAGCTCACAACTTCAACGAACTTTCAGCCTGTTCAATGGCCGAGACATTGGGAACCCCTGCATAGGACATCAAGGCCTGGGGTCGTCACATTTACAGCAGTTTGGAAATACAAGCACAACGGTCAAGTGAGGCATGGTCCAGTCAGAAATCCGAGCTCAAGTGGAACCGAGGTGCTTGTCCAGAGCAGTGGAACAAGCATGGGCAAAATGGGATATGCCCAAGTGTAAGATCAAGGGCAGAGTTGTGGAGACTGAAGCCCTACTGCATCTCTTTCCTACTGCGTTCCGTCTATGACACCCTTCCTTCACAGTTTCATCTGCACATATGGGGGTTGAGAGATGACCTGTACTGTCAGCTCTGTGGTCAAGAGCCAGGCCCTTCACAACCAGTCATCAGCAAAATCCAACCTGCTGCAAGCCTCAAGCTCTTGGGAAATGAGAGTCGACATCGGAAGGAGGCTGCGGTTCCCGGAAGTGGTACACACAGCTCTCCATCCAGACATCATTCTGAGGTCAGCCAAAGACTTCGAAATCATCCTAATCGAGCTGTTGTGGTACCAAGTACCACCTGATGACATCTGCTGCTGGCTGAACGCTACGGTTACCTAAACGGGTAACTGAAGAATGCACCCAACAGGTGTATTCCACAACACACACACACACGCATATATAATATACGTGTTTGTATAGCGAAACAGGAAAAATTACAACTGTAATTTCAAAGTGAAGGCTTATAATACACTATATTTAAAGCATTTTTTTTCATTGTTGAACAACCAACCAATCACAGTCTTCAAAAGACAATCATATGTACCAACGGGGTCAGCCCCGCCTCTTCAGATTGGCTCAGATTGGTCCCTAATCACTCTTAAACTAAGACATAGTTTTTAAGCTAAATTAAGAACTTTCTGATAGGATTCTTAGAAGAATATAGGCCCTGATTTTTAATTGAATCATGACCTTAAGAATAGATATGGAGGGTCACGTGACAGTCAAAGTGGATGGCTGCTTGTAGCAGCACAGTTTAAAGTTTATTTTTACTGATAATCTTAAATGGCTAACTCAACAACTTTTCTTCTCTAAGAAGAAGAGAACGGTTTTAGCTACAGAAAAAAGGCTTGTAGGCAGAAAACAGTGCAAATGAGCATGAAAAAGGCAATAAGAGATGGCGATGCAACTCAAAATGTAGCATGAGATGACAGTGCAGCAGTTTCTCCAATGGACACGGCCAAACCCGCCTGTGAGCACATTGCAAGAATCTTTAACATGTTAAAACAAATGTCAGGAAATGCAAAGCTTGAAGGAGACTGAAGGGCACCACATATATGGAACGGAAACTGTCAGTGATGAAGGAAACAATTAGCGATGTCAAAGCGAGAGTGGAATGTTAATGGTTCTGCAGTTGGTACTGAAGAAATTATGAAGAAAATACACGTACATTTGTCATTGCTATATATACATTATCTTGCAAATTCTATCTCGCCAGAAGTTTCTATATGCAACAATATTAGGACATTTGTCGATGATACATTTTTGCTAGATGCATTTTTGCTATTTGCAATCCAGAAGAGAGACTGTGCTCACACAGAGGAGCTACAGCATGCACGCAACATGAAAGCCCTGTTTAATTGTGACGATGGAAAGACTGCTTACAATTTAGGCCTGTGATATTAAGCTGATTAGGGCCCAAGCCCTGAAAGGGCTGTACATACATACATATATACATACATATATACACACACACATCATCCTCGTTATGCATGTTGTCTTACTCCAAGCTGTATAGGCTGGAAAGCCTACTACCAATTAAGCATATTAGGGGATGTGCATCTCTGTAATGAGAAGGGGTGTGGTCTAATGACATCAACACCCTATATCAGGTGTGCATAATTATTAGGCAACTTCCTTTCCTTTGGCAAAATGGGTCAAAAGAAGGACTTGACAGGCTCAGAAAAGTCAAAAATAGTGAGATATATTGCAGAGGGTTGCAGCAGTCTTAAAATAGCCACGCTTCTGAAGCGTGATCATCGAACAATCAAGCGTTTCATTCAAAATAGTCAACAGGGTCGCAAGAAGCGTGTGGAAAAACCAAGCCGCAAAATAACTGCCCGTGAACTGAGAAAAGTCAAGCGTGCAGCTGCCAAGATGCCACTTGCCACCAGTTTGGCCATATTTCAGAGCTGCAACATCACTGGAGTGCCCAAAAGCACAAGGTGTGCAATACTCAGAGACATGGCCAAGGTAAGAAAGGCAGAAAGTCGACCACCACTGAACAAGACACACAAGCTGAAACGTCAAGACTGGGCCAAGAAATATCTCAAGACTGATTTTTCTAAGGTTTTATGGACTGATGAAATGAGAGTGAGTCTTGATGGGCCAGATGGATGGGCCCGTGGCTGGATTGGTAAAGGGCAGAGAGCTCCAGTCCGACTCAGACGCCAGTAAGGTGGAGGTGGAGTACTGGTTTGGGCTGGTATCATCAAAGATGAGCTTGTGGGGCCTTTTCGGGTTGAGGATGGAGTCAAGCTCAACTCCCAGTCCTACTGCCAGTTTCTGGAAGACACCTTCTTCAAGCAGTGGTACAGGAAGAAGTCTACATCCTTCAAGAAAAACATGATTTTCATGCAGGACAATGCTCCATCACACGCGTCCAAGTACTACACAGCGTGGCTGGCAAGAAAGGGTATAAAAGAAGAAAATCTAATGATATGGCCTCCTTGTTCACCTGATCTGAACCCCATTGAGAACCTGTGGTTCATCATCAAATGTGCGATTTACAAAGAGGGAAAACAGTACACCTCTCTGAACAGTGTCTGGGAGGCTGTGGTTGCTGCTGCATGCAATGTTGATGGTGAACAGATCAAAACACTGACAGAATCCATGGATGGCAGGCTTTTGAGTGTCCTTGCAAAGAAAGGTGGCTATATTGGTCACTGATTTGTTTTTGTTTGGTTTTTGAATGTCAGAAATGTATATTTGTGAATGTTGAGATGTTATATTGGTTTCACTGGTAAAAATAAATAATTGAAATGGGTATAAATTTGTTTTTTGTTAAGGTGCCTAATAATTATGCACAGTAAGAGTCACCTGCACACACAGATATCCCCCTAAAATAGCTAAAACTAAAAACTAAAACTTCCAAAAATATTCAGCTTTGATATTAATGAGTTTTTTGTGTTCATTGAGAACATGGTTGTTGTTCAATAATAAAATTAATCCTCAAAAATACAACTTGCCTAATAATTCTGCACTCCCTGTAGTGTCCAACCTACTCTAATACTGTTATAGCCCGTTTACATGTGAACAAGGGATCTACAATATGAAGAAAGACAATATAACATGAACATGAAAAATCTATAAAAAAACAAAATAGACAACTATGGGACACAGCCGTGCAGCATCAAGCATCAAAAAACCCGCCCCGTTTCTATGCTCAACAACCCATGCGCTCTCACACTACACATCATGTTCTCCCGCAATGAAAACTGGACACTGACAACGTTTGAAATAGTTTTATATTTAAAATACTGTATTTTTTTAAAAGTTTAAATAAAAAATAGCGTATAGTGTCTCTTTAATGTGTCGTGACAGATCGCTGTAGCTCCGATCATCTCTTCATACTAGTTCATTTATAGCATTAAATAAATATGAATGAACATCAGAAGCAATGTTGTTTCACTGACCCTGATGAAAGTATACATAGCCTATAAAATGCCTTTGTGTGCAAAAATGGCCATTTTAAGCATGATTGTTTGGATTTATATGAAATGGAAACACTTTACAATACCATTTGTAACATTAAAGGTTAATGAAAGTGTTGTTCATTGTTAATTTTAATGTTTACATTTTAAAGTTGCCTCTTACGTTAATAAAAATGCACTATGAATTAACATGACTGATCAAGGCATCATTTTTTGCCATTTTTTAAAAAAATTCAAAGCAAACAAAATGTAAGAAATACAGTTAAAACAATCTTGCTGCTCAAACTGTGTATAGAACAATTTTTTAATACTATTTTCTGGTCCTTTTGTATTTTGCATTTACTTGTACTTTTACTTTTAATACTTAAGTATATTTAATATTTAAAAAAAAATACTTTTCATACTTAAGTACAAAAAATATCACATACTTTAAAACTTTTGCTCAAGTAATATTCTAAACAGTGACTTTAACTTCTACCAAAGTCACTTTCTGGTAAGATACTCAAGTATTGCTTACAAGTTCTTTATACACCACTGCTCTTTCTTATTCTATGTGTGTGTGTGTGTGTGTGTCTTCTCTCTCTGTGTGTTTTAGTCTTGCAGGTTTAACCCTTTCATTGCTGTCTCCTTTTGTCTGCATTATAGTATAGGAAATCTCTTAGCCCTTCTCTTCTATAAATTTATATAAAGAAATAAAGGCAAAGAACCAGTTCATTTGTTTTTCACTGAGTATTTACATTTTATATTTTAAAGTATATATTAAGACAATGTCTTAATTTCTGTCACAGTATAGACTTCATTCTTATTGTTTAAAATGTTATTGAATAATCTGACTCAACTAACTGGTCAGTCTCCAACTGGAGACACAGTTTAAATTCATTTTGCCCACCGTGCACAGTTGCCTAGAAGCCACCGGGTTGGCGGTGCCACCGGGCTTGGGCCCGTCATCGCTGCTTGCAGCTATATTTAGGGCCCATGCCCTGAAAGGGCGAAGGCCCTTTTGTTTTCCTTAGGATTACTATTAGTGCCCAAGCCCTGAAAGGGCGCAGGACCCTATTGTTCTTCTAAGGATTATTATTTTTTTTTTTCAACCGTTCTGGGCTTTTTGGGGCCCTTAACATGCTCAAAAACTCTTGAAACTTTGGACTTGCCGTGTACATGGATGTGACTAGTATGAGTCAAAGATATAGCGCCACCAATTGGCAGCAGGAAATGTGTCACTTTCAAAATGCTTTGAGATTACCCTCTTATTTTTACCCAATTTGCTTCAAACTTCTTCATTATAATGTCAAAATATTTCAGATGTAGACATGTGAATGTCTTTGTGATTTCTTAAATATTGTTGCCATGGCAAGACGTCAAACTTTAATAATATTCTTGGGTGTTTTTGAGGCTCTTAACAAAAACGGTCTCGTGGCTCCCTCTAGTGGACTCATTTTAATTTTTGGACATTCATTTTAAATTCATCAATGTTCCATTGAATATTGTAAACATATTATTAAACTAATTATATAGAACCATATAGTCAGTGCAAGACAACTGAACTGGTTCTATGCCTTTATTTTTATGAGATTTCCTGTCCTATAATGCACACAAAAGGAGGCAGCAATGAAAGGGTTAAACCTGGAAGACGAGAGAGAGAGAGAGAGATTCAGAAAAAACATTTTAAAGAAAACAAATATATTGATCTGAAATATAGTACATTCATTTTAAATTCATCCAGGTTCCATTGAATTTATCTTAAGGTATTTTACGTTATTTTTAACCATATTATTAAACTAATTATATAGAACCATATAGTCAGTGCACGACAACTGAACTGGTTCTATGGCTTTATTTTTATGAGATTTCCTGTCCTATAATGCAGACAAGGGACACAGCAATGAAAGGGTTAAACCTGCCAGACTAAAACACAGAGACGTTTGGGTTCTTGAACTGTTTGTGTGTGCGTGCGTGCAATGTATGAGGAGAGCACGAATGTAATATAAATGATAACGATCCAAACACGATTTATTTGCAGAAGTTTATATTTTAGTTTTATTTTTTTAAATCCCTGCATGGATGTAGTTCTTTGTATAACTGGGCGCGATCATTATTAGGAGACGCTGCGCGTCTCTTTGTGTGACATAAATCTTCCAAATTCTAATTGAAGCTCTTTAAAACATTGTTGTGATTAAATGTTGTGTAATCGCTGGAATGAACAAGGTTAAAAAAACACGTAAATGATTTTGTGATCACTCTCACAGAAATCATCCAACTGTCAAAAAACACGGTTCACGATCTCTACAGGAACGTCTTTCATGTGTTTATTTGCGTGTATATTGTAGAATCGCTGGAATGGAATCACTATTAAATATAGAAATTAGGTGTGTATATTTCAATTATTAATGAATAATTGACAACTTCCAAATTCCCTTTTTGTTCTTAATTTAAACCTTCGCCATGGCAACACCCTTTGAGATGCACTACAATCGTTCGCAATTTAGCATCTTCAGTATGTTGTCATCATGTGCAGAAGTTTATTATTAGTTATTTCATTTTAGTTTTATATCACTGCATGTGTAAAGTTATTTGTATAACTGGGCGCGATCATTATTAGGAGATGCTGCGCTGCACAGAAAATCTTCCAAACTGTACAAGAAGCTTTTTAATATGTTCTTGTGATCGAATCTCGTCTAATCGCTTGAAAGGTTTAAAAACACTTAAAATCAAGTGGCTTTCACGCGGTCACGATCACTGCTTTCAGAGAAACGCGCGGCTCTTTGTTTAATCCATTAGGAAACGAAGTTTGCACAGATGCCACACAGCGTCAACACATTAACACAGTCATACACATAAAAATTCAAACTTCAATTTCAAAGAATTGAAAAGAACATTAAAAAGGAATGATAAGATTCTGAAAGACGCGAGAAAGAACGAGCCTCGGGAAGCAAAGGTTCTCAGACGTGGCACGTCTGTAATTGTCACAGAACACCTTCCAAACTAAAATTAAGCTTTTTCATACATTCTTGTGATTAAATCTTGTGTAATCGCTGGAATGTTTTAATTCAAAGGAACATTAAAAAGGAATGACAAGATTCTGAAAGACGCGAGAGAGAACGAGCTTCGGGAAGCGTTCCTTCTCAGCCGCGGCGCGTCTATAATTGTCACAGAACACCTTCCAAACTAAAATTAAGCTTTTTATGACATTCTTGTGATTAAATCTTGAGTAATCGCTGGAATATTTTAACTTATGAGTTTAAAAAACACAAATTAGTTTGTGATCATTCACAGACATCATCAAACTGTCAAACAAGGGGCGTTGCTTCTATGGGTGAACAGAAATAATGAGATACACATACTGTCCACTAGAGGGAGCCACGAGACCGTTTTTGTTAAGAGCCTCAAAAACACCCAAGAATATTAATAAAGTTTGATGTCTTGCCATGGCAACAATATTTAAGATATCACAAAGATATTCATATGTCTACATCTGAAATGTTTTGACATTATAATGAGGAAGTTTGAAGCAAACCGGGTAAAAATAAGAGGGTGATCTCAAAGCATTTTGAAAGTGACACATTTCCTGCTGCCAATTGGTGGCGCTATATCTTTGACTCATAATAGTCACATCCATGTGCTCGGCGTCCTACTACGAACACACAGGTGAAGTTTCATAAAAATCAATAAATGTATGCAGACGTTATAACACACAACCTGTTTCTCTTTTCTCGCCATTAATTCGTTGCCTCGCCACAGGCAAACCGTGTGAGATATCAAAAATCCCCTGGCAATTTTGCGTCATCAATGTCTTGACTTCATGCTGACCGAGTTTGGTGGTGATCGGATTAAGCCTAGGAGGAGTATGTCAAATTCCAGAGCATGCGCTTTTCAAACAACCCATAATAGCTCACTTCCTGTTGAGGCGGCGTACAACTTAGAGCACGAAAGTTGTCAGGCCCTATGAGATCTTCATGTGTACGGAGTTTCATACTAATATGTGCAAGCGTGTTTGATATATGGAGCAAGATTTCAGACCCTATTCAAGGGGGCGCTGTCGAGCCCCCCTGCCACGCCCGGGTCCCAGCCTCTGATGCATGTGCAAAGTTTCAAGAGTTTTCATGCATGTTAAGGGCCCCAAAATTGCCAAAAACCTAAAAAGAAATAATAACAATAAAGAATAATCCTAACGAAAACAATAGGGCCTTCACCCTTTCAGGGCTTAGGCCCTAATAAAGAAAAAGATTAAGAATAATCCTATGCTATAATGGTGCTCGGGCCCTAACTAAATATACATTTCTGCAAATAAATCGTATTTGGATCATTATCATTTATATTACATTCGTGCTCTCCTCATACATTGCACGCACACACATTCAGACAGTTCAAGAGCCCGAACGTCTCTCTGTGTTTTAGTCTGGCAGGTTTAACCCTTTTATTGCTGTCCTTTGTCTGCATTATAGGATAGGAAACCTCATAAAAATAAAGGCATAGAACCAGTTCAGTTGTCGTGCACTGACTATATGGTTCTATATAATTAGTTTAATAATATGGTTAAAAATAACGTAAAATACCTTAAGATGAATTCAATGGAACCTGGATGAATTTAAAATGAATGTGCTATATTTCAGATCAGTATACTTGTTTTCTTTAAAATATTTCTTCTGAATCTCCCTCTCTCTCTATTGCAGGTTTAACCCTTTCATTGCTGTCTCCTTTTTTCTGCATTATAGGTTAGTAAATCTCTTAGCCCTTCTCTTCTATAAAGTTGTATAAAGAAATAAAGGCAAAGAACCAGTTCATTTGTATTTCACTGACTATTTAGTTTTATATAATTAGTTTAACAATATAATAAGATAAATTCAGCTGAATATATAACACTTTGAACTGCTAATGATAACTTTGTTATGACATGACCGCTTTTAGTTAGTATTATATTTGAATATATAAATTAAAACAATGTCAAAGATTAATTTCTGTCACAGTGTAGACTTTATTCTTACCCTTTGACACGTACGATCACACCGGTGTGATCAGTCTTGGCTGGTCCCTGGAGCGTACGATCACACTGGTGTGATTAAAACGTTCAGTGCATCACGTGATCAACTGCCACTGCTGAGCCAGTGACAGATGCGCTCAGCGCTGTCAATATATCACAAATATGCAGTGTTTTCAACCACATAATGTTTATTTTAGGTTTAAGACATTTAAATGTACATAAGTACTAACAAATCAATACATTTAGAGTTTGTAAAATACACATTTGATGTCTATGGAAGCAGCAATAACAATCATTTCCATAATAATAAGACAGCACGTTTTATTCATATCAGATACACATTGTGTAAGTAACTTTAAAGTTTACTCTCTTCTTCTCTCAGTTCACCGGCTCACTTACTTTCATGTATTTCGGGAGAAGGATGAATTCACGTGCTGTAAATCCAACAGACGCGATTCTCTGTACTGCAGGGGAAAACTAACATGGCGGCGCCCGTCGCGCGTATATCTGAACTAACGCGATCATTATAAAGGTGTTTAAACAGCAAAATACATCCACTTGCACATATTTGACAATCGGAATATCAAATATTTCATGCTATAGTCATCAAATTTGTTAATATTTTGAATAAAAAAGGAAAAATTAAATAAAACCAGATCATCAGTTGTACAGCGCTATTGTGGTTGCCATGTGTCACGTGACGAGCAATGACGCGTCACCATGGAAACAGTAAAGTGACACGTTCTAAATAACGTCGCCTTGAAAAACTCACGCTGGGCGCTCAGCCATAATATTTTAAACTTACGTGCGAAAGGGTTAAAATGTTATTGAATAATCTGAGGCTGGGAACCGGGCATGGCAGGGGGGCTCGACAGCGCCCCCTTGAATGGAGTCCGAAAACTTGGTCCATATATCACGCACGCTTGCACATATTAGTATGAAACTCGGTACACATGAAGACCTCTTCGGGCCTGACAACTTTCGTGCTCTAAGTTGTACGCCGGCTCAACAGGAAGTGAGCTATTATGGGTTGTTTGAAAAATGCATGCTCTGGAATTTGATAAACTCCTCCTAGGCACTTAATCCGATCACCACCAAACTCGAGCAGCATGAAGTCAAGACATTGATGATGCAAAATTTCCAGGGGATTTTTGATATCTCAAACGGTTTTTTCTGTGGCGAGGCAACGAATTTATGGCGAGAAAACAGACACAGGAAGTGTGTTATAATGTCTGAATACATTCATTAATTTTCATGAAACTAGAGCTGTGTGTTCGTTGTAGGAGGCCAAGCACATGGATGTGAGTATTGTGAGTCAAAGATATAGCGCCACCAACTGGCAGCAGGAAGTCTGTCACTTTAAAAATGCTTTGAGATCACCCTCTCATTTTTACCCGATTTGCTTCAAATTTTATCAGAATAATGTGAAGACATGGCAAATGTAGACCTTTTAAAATATCTTTGATATTTTAAACACTGTTGTTATAGCAACAGATACAAATTTTAGATAAAAAATATTTGTTTTGGATACTTTTGAGACTCTTATCATGCTTCAAATTGCATGAAACTCGACATGTCAGCATTGTCATCCAGTAGACATGGGCAAAGCCTTAAAAACAGGCGTGGAGGAGCGCCATCTTTTGACAAAAGTTGGGGGGTTAGTTTAACCTACAGTCACCAAAATCGTTACACATATTCTCACATATACACATGTTCTCATTTATCCAGACAACCTTCTAATTTACAGTCATTAGCTCCAACAGGAAGTCAGATATTTTGGTTTGAATGTGGATATTTTGAATAATCAAGCTCTGAATTTTTAGCTACTCCTCTTAGGGGATTCATGTAATCGCCAGCAAACTTTCTGAACATGATGACTGTGACGGGTCTCCCGTTACTCCTGCTGTGTTGGCCGGTGGGTGTGGCTTGAAGACTCATTGTTAGAATTGCCGGCACCTGTGCTTCACTTATAAAAGGGACTGTGTGAGCCTGGAGTGGGTGGCTTGGTCATTGCGGTTTCAGAATTGTTTGTTTTCGTTTAGCTTGATTTGTTTTTTGTTCATTTTGCTTTTGTTTTTGCTTTGAACTTCTGTCTGTCATGTTTGCCATCATGCGTCAGACAGAAGTTGGAACTAATGTTTTGTGTTGATTTTCTGTTATTTATATATTTTTTTCTTTATGTAAATAAAATATATCTTTCTTTCAACCTTACCAACCCTAAGGTCTCCTCTTATTTGTCACGGCTTTGAGCCGGTCGTGACAAATATGGGGGCTCGTCCGGCCGTTTTGTTAGTCTGACAATTTGTCCGTCATTTGTTACTTGATGAATATTTGCCCGGTTTGTTAATTTATAGTTACTTATTAGTTGTTAAATAATTTCGTTAAACTGATTAATAATTCATTAAGTATATTGTTTTGAGATAGTATTCGTTACGTGAACTTGTGGAGGTTTTAGTGGTTGGGTTGGTTGATTTGTTAATTGCTTCGCGGGAGTTTAATTCGGTAAGTACTGGCTACTGTTAAAGAGTAGGTTCAGCGGGATGTCCTTAACAGGATTTTCCGATTTTTTTAATTTTAGTTTATTTTTTTTTGTACGGTGAAAGCAGTTAGAGAATTTGTCTCGGGTACATGTCCGTGTTTTTGTAATAGTGACTCGTTAATCGGTTGCTATTGTAAACACTGGTTTACAGTGTATAAAAACCCACTGCAAGTAACTGTATGAAGATTAGGGATGAGTTTAGATAGTTTGTTAAAATTTAGTTAGTGGGAATTGCTTATTCCAATTTGTTTTTTTTTGTTTTTTAAATTTAGTAGCCATACACTTGTCAAAATGGCTTCAAAAGTCCAAGAATTTATTATTGCGCCGTCTGAAAGTTTATTAAATGACTTGACCGAGGATCAATTATTAGAACTTGCAGAACACTACAAAATTAATCTGATGAGTCAAGATAAACGTGTAAAAGAGAACATTAAAATCTTGGTAAAGACAGACATGGGCTTTTGCCTCAATTTTCAGAAGATGCGTCAGCTTTTGTTAATGTGACGTCAACATCTCATTTAACGTTTGAAGAACAAAAGCAGTTGTTGTTAATTCAAACTGGGATGAAAGAGAAGCAGTTAGAAATGTAAAATCGTATTGAATTTTCTAAACACCAGTTACAACAACAGCAACTTGAACGCTATCGTTTAGATTTTATAAGAGACGGAAAACTTTAACGAGAGAATTGGAAGGCAGTTCAAGTTCGTGTAACTCTGATATTGTGAATAATTTTGAGATTGATTCTTAAACTTGATGAAAAAGAGGTTGAGCGTTTTTTTTTTTATTGTTTGAACGTGTTGCGGATGCTCGAGGTTGGCCAGAAGAAGAGCGCACACTAATGTTGCAATCGGTTTTAATAGGCAAAGCCCAAGAAGCATATTCTTCACTTAGTGTGGAAGATGCTTCTGACTAGCAGTAAAAGGAGCGGTCTTAAGGGCTTATGAGCTGGTTCCAGAGGCCTATCGACAAAGATTTAGGTCCTGGAAGAAAGGTGAAAAACAAACGTATGTTGATTTTGTACAAAAGATTTCGGTCGATTTTAATCGTTGGTGTGTAGCCTCTGATGTCAAAACATTGGATGATTTAAAAGAATTAATGGTGCTTGAACAATTCAAGAGTTCCATTTCCGATCGTATTGCAATGTACATTAACGAGCGCAAACCTGCTACGGCGTATAAGGCGGCCGTCATGGCTGATGAGTTCTCGTTTACTCATTAAACAGTTTTTAATTACAGATCTGATGATGAGAATTTTCAAAAAGAACCATGGCAAAAATCTAGCCAACTTTCTAAATTTGTGCGCGAGTCACCCGTTAGACAATTGCATAGCTCTGTTGAAGAAAAAGAGAGAGCAAATATGTGTAACTATTGTCATAAGTTTGGTCACTGGAAGAACGAATGTCCATTGTTGAAAGCAAAAGCTGATGGTTCTAACACGAATTCGAAATTTGTATCTTCTGTAAAGTCTGTTGCTTTGACTGTGACTACTTCAGCAGTGAATAATGTGCATACTAATTGCTCGTCGTGTGTTTCAGCTTTTTCTCCATTCATTACGGAAGGTAAAGTTGGAATGGTAGACTCCACACAAGTTGTACCAGTTAAAATTTTACGTGATATGGGATTGTCCGAAACTTTTGTACTGCAGTCTATATTGCCTTTTTCATATGGCTCTTATACTGGAAGTAATGTGTTGATTAAGGGCATTGGCTTGACTGTTATGTCTGTACCAGTTCATAAAATTATTTTGCACTCTGAGTTGGTCCAGGGAAAAGTGGAAGTGGCTGTTCGTTCCTGCTTGCCGGTGGAAGGAATTCAGGTAATTCTGGAAAATGACTTGGCTGGTGATCATGTTTGGGGAAGTGAATCACCACATCTGGTGGTTACACCGTGTCCAGTGACCTTGAAACCTGAAGATGGTGAAAAGTTGACCTGCTCTTTGAATGTGTTACCGTCTAGTATGATAACACGTTCGATGGGAGAAACACAAGCTAAATCTAACAAGCCGGTGAGTAAATCTTTAGAAATCCCATCAATTTTGTCTGTGTCTCGTGATGAACTAATTGAAAAACAGAAAATTGACTCGACTCTGGTTGAATTGTTTGACCGGGTTGTCTCATATGACACGGTTGTGAATCTTTCATCTGGGTATTACCAAGATGAAGGTTTCTTGGTTCGGAAATGGGTGCCACATGGAGAGTTTGCAATTGGTGATTCAATGGTACAAATTGTAATTCCTCATTCTCTACGGCAATTAGTGTTACAGACCGCACATGATACGTCTGGCCATATGGGAGTAAAGAGGACATACAAGTTACTTTTGAAATGTTTTTTTTTGGCCAAAATTGAAGCGTGATGTGTCTAAATATATTAAAGCATGTCTCACATGTCAGCTTACTGGAAAGCCAAATCAGACCTTGAAACCTGCTCCTCTTTATCCCATACCAGCTATTAGTCAACCATTTGAGTATCTCCTCGTAGACTGTGTCGGGCCGCTGCCTAAATCAAAAGCAGGTAGTGAATATTTGCTTACGATCATGTGCCAAGTAACTAGATATCCCGCTGCATATCCTTTACGTTCTGTAACAGCTAAACAAGTCGTAAAAGCACCAACTCAGTTCATTTCAGTGTTTGGGATACCTCGGATTATTCAATCTGATCAGGGAAGTAATTTTACTTCTAATTTGTTTGGTCAAGTGTTGAAACTACTTCACATTCAACATAATCTCTCCAGTGCTTATGCCCAAAGTCAGGGAGCCCTTGAGAGATTTCATCAAACATTAAAATCTTTGTTGAGATCATACGCTGTTCAGATGGGCACGGACTGGGAAATTGGTCTACCTTGGTTAATGATGGCAGCTTGGGAAGCTGCGCAAGAAAGTACTGGTTTCAGTCCGAACGACCTAGTTTTTGGTCACGATGTATGAAGTCCTTTGGCTGTTTTATCTGCAGACTGGGAAAAGCCTGATCCTCCGAAAAATGTCTTATCATATGTTGGTGATTTTCGTAGAAGAATTTATGAGGCATGCCAGTTGGCCAAGTCATCTTTGAATAAAGCTCAAGATCGCATGAAACGACTTTTTGATCGTCGAACAGTGTTGCGTTCGTTTCAACCTGGTGACCAGGTACTGGTATTGTTGCCTATCGTTGGGTCACCGTTTCAGGCTAAGTTTGCTGGACCATATACTGTTGCTCGTCAGATTTCTGATCTGAATTATCTGATTAATACACCAGATCGAAGAAAAAAGACAAGATTGTGTCACGTAAATTTGTTAAAGCCTTATTATGCTTTTAAAGATTCCGATGACCTTATGACAAATGAAGACAAGGTTACTTGTGATTCTTGTAATAAATTAAATTCTTTGCTTGCAGATTCTTCTGCGGATAATGACACTGTCGAATTGACAACTTCAACTCCGGTAGGTGGGGAGGAAGATGAAATCTATCTGGGAGATTGTGTTCTTTAAGGTCGTCTAAGGAATTCGGAAGCATTGAGTTCTATGCACTTTTGGCTTAATCATCTAACGGATGGACAGCGTACCGATTTGATTAGTTTGATAAATGAATATGTTACGTTGTTTTCTGATACTCCTACAAATTTAGTTGAGCATGACATTGATGTGGGAGGATCAAGTCCGATTTGTCAACGTTATTAACGAGTGTTTGCAAATAAGAAAAAACACCTAGATGACGAAATGGAGTATATGATGAAAAATAATACTGCTGAACCCTCTTTTTCTAGCTGGGCCTCTCCGTCTTTGCTAGTGAATAATTACGCCTTCAGGGTTGTTTTCTTACAAGGTCATGAGTTTTGGATTGCGAAACGCTCCTGCAACTTTTCAACACTTAATGAATCGCGTTGTATCTGGGTAGAGGGGCTGCGCTGTATATTTGGATAATGTTGTTGTTTTTAGCCAGACTTGGGAAGAACACTTGAGTCAGATTAGAGCACTGTTCGATCGTTTAGTAGCAGCTAATTTGACTGTTAATTTGTTAAAATGCGAATTCGCCAAAGCTACCGTTACTTATTTGGGGAAGGTGGTTGGCCAAGGCCAAGTACGTCCCGTTCGTGTAAAGGTAGAGGCAATAGATAAGTATCCTGCTCCCACTACAAAAAGAGAGCTAATGCGATTTCTTGGAATGGTAGGATTTTATTATTGTTTTTGAAAGAACTTTTCTATGGTTGCAGTGCCCCTGACAAACTTGTTGCGGGGAGGAGCGAAGTTTTGCTGGACGCTAATGTGTCAGCAAGCGTTTGAAAGGATAAAAATGCTCCTTACAGAGGCTCCCGTTCTGGCAGCTCCGAGATTTGATCAAGCGTTTAAATTACAGGTCGATGCCAGCAATGAGGGGGCTGGTGCCGTCTTGTTGCAAACGTCTGAGGATGACGTTGATCATCCCGTCGGATTCTTCTCTAGAAAATTTAATAAATATCAGCTTAATTATTCTGTGATTGAGAAGGAAGCGCTTGCTTTGATTGGGCCTTACAACACTTTGAAGTGTATCTTAGCTCGTCAGAGGGACCTCTAGTTGTCTATACGGATCACAATCCTTTAGTTTTTCTGCACTCATTACAAAACCCTAATCAAAGACTGATGAGATGGTGTTTATTTTTTAGTTACTTGTTGGATATACACCATATTAAAGGCATAGAGAATATAACTGCTGACTGCAGTGCTGATATACATAAATTAACTAGACTAATAACTATTGATATTTGCAACGGAATGAATCAATAATATATAGAATAAGCTGGACAATGACACCATTTTCTTTGGGAGCTGCTGTGCAGCCAAAATTATATGCCAATTATTAATGTAAGGCTGCTTTGCCACAATTTGCATTGTAAAAAGCGCTATATAAATAAAGGTGACTTGACAAATGGTGCGCTTAGAGGGGCAAACTCAGTAATGACCAGATCGAGAATGTTCCCCTTGGTATGTATGGGAACATCTACATATTGTTCGAGGTTTAAGCAGTCCAGTAACTCCAAAAATTCTGTAGCAAAGTGACAAGAAGGGTTGTTGACATGAATGTTAAAATCTCCAAGTATTAAAATGCTGGAAGAGGACGCACAGAAAGTTAAAAGGAGATTGTACAACTCTGAAATGAAGCATGAGTTTGATTTAGGTGGCCGGTAGATTAGTAGTACTGTTATTGAGACAGGCAGCTTACAATTAAATGCCAAACATTCAAAAGAAGACAGCTCAGGGAGGGCCAAAGAGGGTAAATCCAAATAACTGCGGTAGATAACAGCCAGGCCACCACCACGGCCAGAGCTACGGGCTTTTTGGCGATAGCAGTAGCCAGGAGGACATGTCTCATTTAAAACAGAAAAAAACATCTGGTTTCTGCCAGGTTTCTGTGAGGCACATTATGTCCAATCCTTTGTCCAGAATATGGATCATGTAGAAAGCAGGATTTGTTTGTGCCGGATTGAGTGTTAAACAATTCAATTTTAATGTTGGATAAAGCGGCGAGCCTCTGTACTGGCCGAAGCAGGCTGAAATCCACTCCATGTTTTCTGTCCATCTCCATGTGTGGCGCTGTTGCAGTATCTCCAGTGCTACTAATCCTCAGTGTGTCAGTGCTCTGATGACGTCGAAGAGAAGCGACAAGGCGCACAGCTGTCCAGATGGAAGGGATGACATCACCAGACCGGGAGTAAACAAACTTTCGCCGAGCGCTTCTGTGGATGTAACCTGGCTGACGTAGGAGTCCAAGTTCTTTAATGACTGATAAACATGATGGAGTGTTGTAGTTGTTATAGTCCATCAGCTGAGTGGCCGATTAATTCATCATGCCAGGCACACGGACTCCACGTCTGTTGTTAACCATCAGCCATAGAGGTAATGTACAGAGCAAAAGAAGAACTCTGCCCCAAAAAAACAGTGACGTAGCTGGAGAAATCGAAATCAGGAAAAGTGGACCGCGGCAAGCACCACAAAGGAACCTTGAAATGCTAGGGATGCAGGCAGAGCCAGAAAAAGCCATGGGCAGCCGGCTACACAGCTAGCCGCAAAAGAGTCATCAAAGTCGGCAAAATCCGCAAAACAGACCCAGTTCTGTATATAATAGCGTCAGTAATCTAACGTAATGACTATTAAAACAATTACTATAACAGTTAAAACTCTTGCGGAGAAGCGGCGAACAGACAACGCCAGCGTCCTCTCCTTTCTCAGGATGAGTAAGGAGAGGTCACCGAATGCATCACTTAGTGAATAATCACCAAACAGGCAAAGTGGAGTTGATGCGGGAGTACAATACAATAACAATGAGTTGGTATAATATAATGCAATTTAATGGAGAACTATTAGTCAAGTCAAGTCATCTTTATTTATATAGCGCTTTTTACAATGCAAATTGTGGCAAAGCAGCTTTACATTAATAAGAAAATGGTGTCATTGTGCAGCTTATTCTATATATTATTGATTCATTCCGTTGCAAATATCAATAGTTATTAGTCTAGTTAATTTAGGTATATCAGCACTGCAGAAAACAGTGACGTAATCGTCCGGCTCAGCTCAGTTTGTATACAACGGCGCCAATGCAGGCATATCAAAAACACTGCTGAATATCAAGCAAGTGTCCCCAACTTAAGCAAGCCAAAGGCAACAGCGGCAAGGAACCAAAACTCCAACAAATGGAGAAAAAAACCTCGGGAGAAACCAGGCTTAGTCGGGGGCCAGTTCTCCTCTGGCCAACAGTGAACACTTGTCCGATACTCAGGCAGAGTTACGGGTCATTAAACCGATTTGGAATCGCAACAGTCAAAATATTTAATCTAGTTCCATCTAGTTTAAGATCTTTTTGATCACACCGGTATGGGACGGTTTGTTTGGATATGTGCCACTGGCTGATGAGTCGGTAATTACTCAGGGATACCTTTACTTAAGAGGTTTCATGCAACTGGGCACAGATGGCCTTTAAGGTTTGAAAATATTGGAATAGATAAACCTTTGAATTACAAAAGGATATCCACATTTTTGGCTCTAAAGGATGTCTTCACAAGTTTTTGTGATATACAGTGGGTACGGAAAGTATTCAGACCCCCATCAATTTTTCACTCTTTGTTATATTGCTGCCATTTGCTAAAATCATTTTTAAGTTCATTTTTTTTCTCATTAATGCACACATAGCACCCCATATTGGCAGAAAAACACAGAATTGTTGACATTTTTCCAGATTAAAAAAAAAAAAAAAAAAAAAAAACTGAAATATCATATTGTCCTAAGACCCTTTGCTCAGTATTTAGTAGAGCACCTTTTTGATCTAATACAGCCATGAGTCTTTTTGGGAAAGATGCAACAAGTTTTTCACACCTGGATTTGGGGATCCTCTAATATTCCTCCTTACAGATCCTCTCCAGTTCTGTCAGGTTGGATGGGAAACGTTTGTGAACAGCAATTTTTAGGTCTCTCCAGAGATGCTCAATTGAGTTTAAGTCAGGGCTCTGGCTGGGCCATTCAAGAACAGTCATGAAGTTGTTGTGAAGCCACTCCTTTGTTATTTTAGCTGTGTGCTTAGGGTCATTGTCTTGTTGGAAGGTAAACCTTCAGCCCAGTCTGAGGTCCTGAGCCTTCTGGAGAAGGTTTTCATCCAGGAAATCCTTGTACTTGGCCGCATTCATCTTTCCCTCGATTGCAACCAGTTGTCCTGTCCCTGCAGCTGTAAAACACCCCCATAGCATGATTCTGCCACCACCATGATGCTACCATTACCATGCTTCACTGTTGGGACTGTATTGGACAGGTGAGGAGCACTGACTGGCTTTCTCCACACATACCGCTTAGATTTAAGGCCAAAAAGTTCTATCTTGGTCTCATCAGACCAGAGAATCTAATTTCTCACCATCTTAGAGTCCTTCAGATGTTTTTTTTAGCAAACTCCATGCAGGCTTTGCACTGAGGAATGGCTTCCGTCAGGCCACTCTACCATAAAGCCCCGACTGGGAGGGCTGCAGTGATGGTTGACTTTCTACAACTTTCTCCCATTTACCGATTGCATCTCTGGAGCTCAGCCACAGTGATCTTTGGGTTCTTTACCTCTCTCACCAAGGTTCTTCACCCCCAATAGTTCAGTTTGGCTGGACACTCAGCTCTAGGAAGGGTTCTGGTAGTCCCAAGCCACTTCGATTTAAGGATTATGGAGGCCACTTGTGCTCTTAGGAACCTTAAGTGCACCAGAAAATTTTTTGCAACCTTGGCCAGATCTGTGCCTTGCCACAATTCTGTCTCTGAGCTCTTTATGCAGTTCCTTTGACCTCATGATTCTCATTTGCTCTGACATGCACTGTGATTTGTAAGGTCTAATATAGACAGGTGTTTGGCTTTCCTAATCAAGTCCAATCAGTATAATCAAACACAGCTGGACTCAAATGAAGGTGTAGAACCTTCAAGGTTGGATGAAGGATGATCAGAAGAAATGGATAGCACCCGAGTGTCATAGCAAAGGGTCTGAATACTTAGGGCAATGTGATATTTCTGTTTTTCTTTTTTAATAAATCTGCAAAAATGTTAACAATTCTGTGTTTTTTTGTCAATATGGGGGTGCTGTGTGTACATTAATGAGGAAAAAAAATAACTTGAATGATTTTAGCAAATGGTGGCAATATAACAAAGAGTGAAAAATTTAAGGGGGTCTGAATACTTTCTGTACCCACAGTATATAGATAAAGAAATTGAGTATTCAGTGTCTGCAAATATGTAGATACCTCTCGCTCTTCCTCTTTTGCTAATACTAAGATCTCGTCCTCCTCTGGAGCCACGTCCCCTTCCACTGATCGAAGGAACAGATGTGGACTCTTCATCAGACTCCATAGCAATGTCAGCTGGCTCATCTGAAAGGTTGAGGTCATCTCTCACAGTTTCACTACGAGCTTTTGCACGGATTATAGCCTGAAACAGAATGAATGTCATGTTGATGGAGTAATGAATATAAAAAGGAGTGAATGACATGTATAGTGAGCAAAAGAGATAAAAAGAGACCTCTTGAACTTCCTCATCTTCTGTGGTGTTTCTCTTCGAGTCTCGAAATTGTCGAATCTAATGACACATGCAGGTAGACATGACAGACCATGTGCATTTAAATCACAAGTTTCATTTGGTAAGTGGTACAAGCAATGTTGTTTAAGGGGTGTGCAAAAGGCGATTTAGGAGGATGAAACGAGCTGCCGTGCGGCACATTTAACGGTAACTTTTATTATGAAAGTTTATGTCGCAAAGAAAGTTTATGTCGCACATTAGCTCATGAGCAGAGCAGTTCGGCATGGAGCAAACAGCACATTGTATAAGCCTCTGCACATATCAGTGGTGTCGCATTCGACGGATCACATTGGTTAGCAGTGTCAGATTGAGTGTATTGTGCTACTGTGTGTCCAATACGAGTGGGTAAAGGAATATTATTTTGTTTGCTGTTGTACACCTGTTGATGTTATGACGCAGTTAGTTGAGGTGTAATGTTACGGCATGATTCTAATTCCTATTGACGATTTATCTGTGCTATATCTCATAACTTACATGCCGATCTGCAGTGAGATAAGTTATAATGTTATGACCATTTATGTTGATAAATAATGATAATAATAAAACGATGGAAGATGTGATAGTGAGTTAATGTGAGTGATATAATGGTGCTCATTATGTGATTATATTACATGTTCACAAAAACTATGTTCATTTGTGAGGGGAGGAGTCAATAGTTTGTACAATGTTGTTATAATGTGTTTATTTTGTATTAGAGTGCTGCTCTTTGTCTGTTACAGGGAAACCACACCAAATATCAGCATAAGTCCTTTACACTCCCCTCTGATGTACATTTCCATACATTGCCTTATTAAAGTAATTCTTGTTTATCACTCCCTCTCTGTCGTGTTCTGACAGAGGACCTGGTACACTGCTATACCTACCTGACACCAGTCATTACCAGCTTCGAGGTAGCCTTCGCTAGAAGGGGGTAATTGAGTTTTTAATCTATGTAGTTTGCTTAAACTAATTTTCTCAAAAACCGACAGTAGCGGCACATGTGCAGGTAAAGAACTAAAACTGGCCACCTTTCAGGTATTGTGAATTTGGTTTATAATTTGGTTTATTGCCTTGTTTACTTGAGGTGCTCTTCCTCTCACCTCTTCATCAATCTTCTCCTCTGTGGCTTCCACCTGTCGTTCTCTAAGGTAGCGCTGGGTTTTCTCCAGCTGGTAGTTTATGAGTTCTTCAATAGCATCTCTCTCCTCTTTATCCACAAATTCCTGCACTGCCTTTCCCATGCCTTGCTCAGTCAACAAAGACAACTGCACATTCTACACGTACAAAAATAAACACCATTACATGCTGAAATATTAACAGTGGGCAGTTAACATTTCATGTTAAATATTTTAAACAAAATTATACATATAGTTTTCCTAAACCTATTACACTCAATATAATCATCCATCAGTTTCTAAAAAAAAAAAAAAGACTGCACATTACAGATAGATGCCCAAGCTAGTTTTTTTTTACCCCAAGACAAACAATTGGTTTCAGATTATAGGGGTACCCCATGATGACTTGAAAGTAGTTTGTTTAAAATCTTTGCAAATTTATTAAAAATAAAACAAACAAACAAACAAACAAACAAAAAAAAAATCACACGTACATGAGTATTCACACCTCTATTGGCACATCTATTTTTGGGCAGTTTCTCCCATTCTTCTTTGCAGGATCTCTCAAGCTCCATCAGGCTGATGCAGTCTTTTTAAAATCCCTCCAGAGATGTTCAGTCAGGTTCAAGTCTGGGCTCTGGCTGGGCCACTCAAGGACAGAGATGTCCCCTAGCCACTCCTGTGTTATCTTGGCTATGTACTTAGGCTCGTTGTCCTGTTGGAAGATGAACCTTTGCCCCAGTCTCAGTTCCAGGGTTCCAGCAGATTTTCATCAAGGACATCTCTGTACATTGCTGCTCTTTCCCTCAATCCTGACTAGTCTCCCAGTGCCTGCCGCTGAAAAAATCCCCACAGCATGATGCTGCCACCACCATGCTTCACTGCAGGGATGGAATTGGCCAGGTGATGAGCAGTGCCTGGTTTCCTCCAGACATGACACTTGCCATTCAGGCCAAAGAGTTCAATCATTGTTTAATCAGACCAGAGAATGCCTTTTGCCTTTTTGGCAAACTCCAGGCGATGTGCCTTTTACTGAGAAGTGGCTTCTGTGTGGCCACTCTACCATACAGGCCTGATTGGTGGAATGCTGTAGAGATGGTTGTTCTTCTGGAAGGTTCTCTCTCCACAGAAAAATGCTGGAGCTCAGTCAGAGAGTTTCTTGGTCACCTCCCTGAATGAGGCATTTATGGCCAGTGCTCATTGGGACCTTCAATGTTGCAGAAATGTTTCTGCACCCTTCCCCAGATCTGTGCCTCTATACAATCCTGTCTCGGAGGTCTACAGACAATTCTCAACTTCATGGCTTGGTTTGTGCTCTGACATCCACTGTCAACTGTGGGGCCTTATAGATAGGTGTGTGCCTATTCAAATCATGTCAAATCAACTGAATTTACCACAGGTGAACTATAATCAAGTTGTAGAAACATCAAGGATGATCAGTGGAAACAGGATGAACCTGAAAAAGCTGTGAATACTTATGTACATGTGATTTTTTGTTTTTTTAATTTTTAATAAATTTGCAAAGACAAAAAAATGTCAAACAAACTTCTTTCACAATGTCCTTATGGGGTATTTGTTTGTAGAATTTTGAGGAAATAATGACTTTAATCCATTTTGGAACAAGGCTGTAACAAAATGTGAAAAAAGTGAAGCACTGTGAATACTTTCCAGATGGGCTGTACAGGTGCTGGTCATATAATTACAATATCATCAAAAAGTTGATTTATTTGACTAATTCCATTCAAAAAGTGAAACTTGTATAGTATATTCTTTCTTTACACACAGACTGATATATTTCAAATGTTTATTTCTTTTAATTTTGAAGAGTGTAACTGACAACTAAGGAAAATCTTAAATTCAGTATCTCAGAAAATTTGAATATTGTGAAAAGGTTCAATACTGAAGACACCTGGTGCCACACTCTAATCATTAAATGAACTCAAAACACCTGCAAAGGCCTTTAAATGGTCTCTCAGTCTAGTTCTGTAGTTTTAGAGGTGAGCCTTTTACTCTTACTTCCCTCATATCATCTCTCTATTCCTAAACATTTTTCTTTAATAGGGCTTAAATGTGTCAGTGCAAGATTTTGTGACAGTTACAACTTCTTTGACAGTTGGGTGTGCATATCTATATAACCCTTATAGTTAAAATATACTTGTGCCTTGTCTTTAAGCTGTTATGCATAATAATGGGCCAGATATTCACATTTGCATTAATGTCATTATTATACTTGTTAATGGAAGAAAAGCTGGACAGTATAGACTGTCATTCACGTATTGGTAATGCTGCAAAAGAACAACATTAGTTAACTAGCAAATAGGGCCACATTTTAAAAAACACCAACAACAGCATTACCTTAAAAGTGATTATTTGTTAACTTGATAATCAAAGAGTGTCTAGTGAGTGGTTCACAATTGTCTCAACTTATTAACAATACACATGTTGTCTTGTTTTCTGTCTTTCAGGTGGAGACAAGATGAGGGAGCATTTCTTCTCTTAGATGAGGACACTATCAAAAATCCTGTCCCCATTTTTTCTATTTTTTCTTTCTAATGTTATTAGTTTGACCTAAAATAAATAGGTCCAAATGCGTTTTTTATATGGAGTTTGATTTAATTTAATGCAATAAAAATGTAAACGTGCTGGAAGTGTGTAAGTGCGTAATTATTATTATTAATTATTTTAACCCAGATATTGGGGTTGTTCTTTTGGGTTATATTAACTACAATATTGGGTTATTTTAACAACATTTGGGTCAGGTATTTAGTCCAGAAGGTGGGTCAAAGAGAATAACCCAGAAATTAGTTGGTCCCTTTTTAACCCAGGATTTGGGTCAAAAATAACCCATAATGGGTTATTTTTGACTCAGGAGTTTTTAGTGTGTGGGTTTCAGTTGACGCATTGTCTGTTGTTCAAGAGTGGCTTGACACAAGGAGTGTCAGAAGCGTCTCGCCTAGGCTAAAGACAAAAAGGACTGGATTGCTACTGAGAGGTCCAAAGTTATGTTCTCTGATGAAAGTAAATTTTGCATTTCCTTTGGAAATCAGGGTCCCAGAGTCTGGAGCAAGAGAGGAGAGGCACACAATCCATGTTGCTTGAGGTCCAGTGTAAAGTTTACACAGTCAGTGATGGTTTGGGGTGCCACGTAATCTGCTGGTGTTGGTCCACTGTGTTTTCTGAGGTCCAAGTTCAATGCCACCATATACCAGGAAGTACTTCATTCTTCCTGCTGCTGACCAACTTTATGGAGATACATATTTCATTTTCCAACAGTACTTGGCACCTGCACACAGTGCCAAAGCAACCAGTACCTTGTTTAAGGACCATACTATCCCTGTTCTTAATTGTGAACAGGGATACCACAATGCCACAGACTGATCGACTCCATGCTACACCGCATTGCTGCAGTAATTCAGGCAAAAGTAGCCCCAACTAAGTATTGAGTGCTGTACATGCTCATACTTTTCATTTATAAAAATCTTTTCTTTGTATTGGTCTTAAGTAATATTCTAATTTTCTGAGAGACTGAATTTGGGATTTTCCTTAGTTGTCAGTGTTAATAATCAGGTTAAAGAGATGCGTTTTTAGTCTAGATTTAAACTGACAGAGTGTGTCAGTGTGACCCCAAAATTGAAAGCATAATTGTAGAAAATATATACATTTTCAATAATACAAATAATATATCATTTTTTTTTGTTTACTCCTCATCTATGCATTAATGCAGTGTTTTGGGAGATTTGAAGAACTTTTGTTCCCATTTACCACAAAAATATGCAAATACATCATTAGCTTGCATATGAAATATCATTTTTTTATGAAAAAAATCACTTAAATTACTGTCTAAATTTAATTTAAATTGTTTCTGGTTATTGATCTAGGTGTTAGGTGTATAATACTGCCATCTGGAGGTGAGTGAAAAAACTAAGATGATTAGTTTTTAAGCAATAACTTATTTTGACCAGCAGAGGGCATTGAAAGCCATTCATTTTACTGGATTTTGGAACTGCCAAGTCACACCTAAAGGACAAAACTCAAGAGTCAGACTGTAGTTTCATATTATTTAACAATTTAATGATTCAAATGTGAAAAAAAAAGATAAATTTAGAATGTAAACAAAATTATTATTTTTTTTATTTTGTGTGTGTGTGTGTGTGTGTGTGTGTGCGCACATTAGGTCTCACCCCTTTATATCTTTTTTTTTTCCCTGTATTTGTGGCTGATTTTATTTGAAAAATCTTATTTGCCAAATTCTATACAAATGCTCTGTGTGGCAGTCATGTGTGTGTGCGTGTGTGTGTGTGAGCATGTGTTTTCCACATTGCAAGTACCAGGCCTTAATTTCTGTGAGAAAATTTTCAGATTTGTGTTGCATTTATTGATTTATTTTTTTGGAAAAATGGAAAAAAAAAACCACATTTTTTTTGCATTTCCCATTCATTTTCAATTGGGGTCATATTGACCCCAAAGACAAGATTGATAAACAAAATTTTTCAGAAACTTCAGAACGACCGAATCAAGCCCAGTTTTTTTGTGCATGTATAGATAGATAATGTAAGAAAAGTTCCAAAATTTTATTCCTTTGAGATGAAGGGAACCCTTTTTTTTAACGAATGAAAAGTCGATTGGGGTCATATTAACACCAAGGATTAGGGAGCGCAAAGGAGCAACAGAGTCTAGAGTGCTGCAAAAGAGAGTATCAGTTGTTTCTGTTGCAACAGAGTTCTGATTCCATGTGACAATATTGGATCTAAAGTATGTTTACAATGTGTGGGTCCTGACATGTGTTGTCTAACTCTAGGTGAAAGAGTCTCTGTGTTGAGACTTCTGTGACGTGAGACAGCTAGTAGAATATAATATAAAGAATATAAACCCGAATATATAAATGTAAATCTTGAATATATAATTATAAAGCTGAATATATATAAATGTAAATCCTGAATCTATAGTTATAAATCTGAATATATAAATATATTATAATATGTATATAATTTTGATATCCTATATATTATTAACTGGTAAATGTGACTATCTCACAATTCTGATTCTGTTTCTCTACAATTGTGACATATAAACTGGCAAATGTGAGTAATAAAGTCCAAACTGCAAGATGTAAACAGTGGTGAGGAAAAAAGTCTGAATTTTGAGATAAAGTTGAAATTATTATTATTATTCTAATTCTGTGGTGGAAACATGCTTCCACACCTTCATGTTCACTGGGGCCACAAAATTCTGGCCAGTTAATAATATATGGGATAACAAAATCACTCTTCTTAAATAGCACGCAAATACGTCAGAACATAATTTAGGCACCTGTAGTGTATGAATAATTGGTGGCAGGAATTTAGCATATTATAAGAATGGAACTAATGGGAATCCTGTAGTAAAATTCAGGCGCTAGACAGCATATGGATTTATATAGTCAGAGTTATAACTGTGTTTGGATTTACACGTATATATTCAGGTTTATAACTATACATTTAGAATTTACATATATATTCAAGTTTATAACTATATACTGTATATATATATTTGGATTTACATTTATATATTCAGGTTTATAACTATTTATTCAGATTTACATTTATATATTCAGGTTTATAACTATATATTCAGTTTTACATTTATATATTCAGGTTTATAACTATATATTTAGGATTTACATTTATATATTCAGATTTACATTTATATATTCAGGTTTATAACTATATATTTAGGATTTACATTTATATATTCAGATTTACATTTATATATATTCATGTTTATAACTATATGTACATATTTACATTCAATTATTTCCTGTTTGGTCCCTGTGAAGGAAATTTTAATATTAAGGGGTTTGCTAAGAGTTAATGTATGCTTTTCTATCTGCTGTGAACCCACATTTGGGATGAAGGAAAGCAGCAGCAGGGATGAAGGAAAGCAGCAGCAGGGCTGAAGGGAGTCTGCTCATGACCTGGGGGTCATCCTGTCCTAAATCTAGGGAGTAAGGCCTAAAAATGTTCATCTTGTATTAGGTTGTAACAGATAAGATGTTACATGTTTTGTTTTGTTTTATTGTAGGTCCATTATTTTTCTTGTTTTCTCGGTGTGTAGTGGGTAAATCACTGTCACTACCACTAGGAGCAGCTTGGGGGCGCTAATGCCCAAAGGTAACCAGCATATAAGCCTGGCCACCGTAGAAGTAGTTAGCTTGTTTGGTAGCATAGACATATACACTAGACGTCGCCTGGCTATGGAATTTCATTGGAACGAATGCGTCAATAGCGCCGCCATCTTGGAACAGGGGACTCTTTAATGCATCAGCGTCAATGTAGGCAAAGGTCTAACAGAAATAAAATCACCATAAATCGTCATGAATGCGATTTTCTAGGGGTTTTTTTTGGTTCGTTCCAACGGTCAGACATGTATTTATCATTGAGTCCAGAGAAATTTAAGGTTTTGATTATTAAGATTATCTACTTTTTAAAAATATAATGCATAATGCTCGTACCCCTAAGTTTAATAGTCACATTCTTCCACTTGAGTAAACTTCGAATGAGCTATCGCTACTTACCTTAGCCTACTGCATGCAAAATTGCTACAATGTTAATTTAAACATTCAAATTGTATTGGTTTATTAAATATGATACACAAAGCAATTTGCTGGTGGAAGCAAATCACAAATTTGAGAGGATCGTTTATCCTTGACGTCTCTGTTTATCATTTGGGAATCTACAAACCAATTCAGAGTATTTTAGTTAATTATTATTAGTATTGAATTACAAAAACACAAATATCATATAAATACAATAAAAACAAAACAAATAAACAGCAAGTCATATTATACAATTTTTTTTTTAATTAACATGATAAAAAAAATCCAAAACCTTTTCAGGCATAATCTCATTAAATATGTGCTTAAGTGAAGTAACTTCATAAAAGAGCATCTGCTTGTGTTCAGTCCAGGACAATCTACTAAAATATGTTTGACAGATAAGGGAATCTTACTAAACATACATAAAGTTGGGTCTTTAAGTAAAAAAGCATGGGTCAATTTTTAATGTCCTAATTAAGAGCTTCGGAATCTACAAACAAAACAAATCCAAGTCCATAGTATTTAGTGTACTTCCAGGGACACAGAGCAGAGTAGAGGCTGGCTGAAAAGGTTTGTTCCCAGTTTTTTGTTGTTGTTTTGTTGTTTTTTCCTGTCGCGTCGTATCTCATCAGATACAATTGGGGTAAACAGCCAGAACTAGTGTGTTTGGTTAAACTTGTTTATTTGTTTTATCTTAAGATAGCTCCGTTAGCCCAGAATGCTATCTGGAAATAGACGGAGACTGAACTCGGACACACAGCGCCAGTCGGAGAAACTATTGAATAGAGACCAAATCAGCTGTCCACATTTCCAACATCTTACGATCATATTGCATTGATATAAATACATTTTGTTCATTGTCGGTTTCGCTAACTGTCAAAAACTAATGGGTAACTAGCATGGATTAGCTGCGGTCATTAACCAAGGACTGAAACAAACCAACGTAACCAGAAATATAATTTCGTAACATTCAATATCATCAAACACATTCTCACTTGTGAAATGTAATCCCTTGCTGTCTGGTTTTAAGATTTCTTTCGTCTGAACACCCATACGCAGCACAAAAGTCCGGTATCATCCATGAATTCAAAAGTACAGGCGCAGACAGCAGCGTTACCGAGCCACTTCCTATGACAAGAACCCTGTTCCAAGATGGCGGCGCTTTTGACGCATGCTGAGAACCCACAGGCGACGTCTAGTGTATATGTCTATGGTTTGGTAGAGGGAAGCCTCAAGGTTGGAACTTAAGCTACCTGCTTGCTAAATTGATGTCCTGGTTTGCGAACTTTAAGTTTATGCTCAAATGTAAGTATGCTTTGATTTCCTGATGTTTTTATTTTGATTTAAGCTTACTAATTTAAGTTATTTGCTTGCTGTCTTTCTAGAAAGGACTGTTTTATGGCATGTATGATATGATGTTCATTGTGAGAGCACTTCCTAGTTAAGGCAGCACAAGGCCTTAATCTATAGGGTGGAGCACTCTGGAAACATTGTGGAAAGATCATCTTTCATTGTGGATTAGGACATCAAACATTGCACCGCACTCAAATAACAAATTGGATTTAAAGCTCATTTCACTCTTCAAAAGACTGGACTAAGGTTAAGTAACTTCATTTCACTGACTCATTTAAAAAGGGACAATTTTTTTTTAAGTTTGTTTATTCATTTTTTTTTCCGTTGTACTTGTAAATAGGCACTGGTGACTGGTAATAATAATAAATTAGGCTTAAAACATCATTTGGTTTGTGAAGAAATGTATCAGTATTCAGTACACGTTAAAAATCTGCTGAACCCCTCAGATTGTAATCTGAAGATACAAAAGAAGGCCTTATGTCATGGAACAGTGTCTTTTCTTTTTACCATGTGTGGAAAAGTACTGATGTTAAGGTGTGTAATCTTGAAGGGTACGGGGGTATAAAAGCTGTGGAAACCCGGCCTTCTAGGTCGCACTCAGCAGTAACCGGTGTTTCTGTATGACTGTTGGACCTTCCTTGCATGGAATAAATTCTTATAAAGACAATTTTCACTGAGTTTGTCTCCTACGTAGTACGAGTTAAATTTCTGCCACAACAGTCCCCCATAATTATATATATATTATACACTCATATTTATGAATGGGTGATAATAATTCCTGCCCACAAGTGTACTGGCTAATCTATCTTGGAAAATAAGCTCTTTTTAATGCTATGTGAGGATAAGAAAGAACATTTTTGAGACCGTTAATATCATTTTATATCAGATTTTGCTGGAGATTTGAAATATGCTATTTAAATAGGAGTTCAGCAAACAGTTCTTGAGATTTCAGAATTCCCCCATTCAAGTAGATAGGACAGTCTTGTATGCCCAAAATAGCTGCCCGGGGGTGGTGCAAATATGGCCGCCAAGTTAATACTTTCTTTGAAAGGACTTTGTTTTAAAGCAATAGAGCCATTAGAATAAGAGTTACAAAGAAAATAATGAGAATCTTTCAAAAGAGTTCTATTACTTGACCAAAAATCTGTGGAAGGTTAGAAGAGGATTGAGAGGAATTCAAAATTTATCTGTATCCTTCACAACACATAGACAAACTTCAAACCTTCTCAGCTGTTTTGAAGTACTCCTTGACAAGATCTTCCACTCTCAGCTGTAAGACCTCAGAAGTGGGACGAGAGAGAAGTGCTCCAAAATCCATACCTCCTTCTGCAGAGCACACAGAACGATTCTTTTTGAATTAAAATTTTTCCTGTGCAGATTTTCAAATAAGCATTAAGCCACAAGCAATGATGGACATTAGCATCACTTGAAAAAGTGAAACTGTCATCACTTACTCATCCTCATGAAATTCCAAACCAATATGACAGACTTCCATCAAACAGTTTAAGAAATGTTATTGTATTGGTTGCAATTTTTCATGTAATTATGATGAATGGGACTTTCAAGCTTCAAAAGGAAGCAAAGCAACAATACATTTGTCTCTGAAGTGTCTAAATATTCTCTCAAACACGCCTAGAAAAGACACCTGCAATTGTCAAGTGTTCTTTGAAAGATTGAAAGCCAATCTGTATAGAATTCACAATCTAGGTCAGGATACTGTAAATTCATACACATGGACAAGAGCAACCAGTTTTCTTTAAACTTTCTGCCCATACAGGTTTGGGAGGACAAGGAGGAGGAAAATATTTATTTTGGGTTATCTATTCTTAAAAAAAATATTACACATAACTCCCACATAACTTTCCTTTTCAGTAAACAGTTCTGGTCTACATGCTGACAGAAAAGTCAATTCAGAATTCCAGACACTGTTGGCTTTGACTTGAACACTAGACTTTAACACTTGAACAATTACAATATAAGTATATTGCATATACTTATGGCATTATGACTTTCTCAATTAGTATTAAACTTCTCAGTTAAACTCCTAAAGTCTAGGCAATATGAAACACTTAAACCCGGATATGCATAATTTAAGTCATACACATCACCTAATTGTAACTAGGTTTGTCACTACACTACATATTATAAATTGAAATGAAAAACCTTATGACTTACTGACTTCAAATGACAACTATTACAAATATATCATAACTTTACCCACACACTATACATTGCGGTTTTATAAAGTGATGTATATATGTATATAGCAAATCTCAACTGTACATGCATGCTGGAATTCAGCAATACTGTAATTAATTATGTAATAATTAATTAATAATTATTAATTAACAGCAAAAATTAATAACAGTCTTTCTCTGAACTCACAGCATCTATATTCCCATCAAGCATCTAATGTCTGTCTATCTGTTCAAATTTTGTGGTGATCAGATAAAGTTTTCAAAAGTTACAGCATTTGGAACAACTTTTTTTTTTTTTTTTCCTTATTTATGACATGCACCGAAATAATGACTCATAACTCCAAATCTCTTACAAGGAGAGTCAAAAGATTGGTATCATTTGAAACAATTTTTTACTTTTTTTTTTTTTTTTTTTTTACTTTCGGACAATGTCTTGCTGAGAAACCGCTAAAAAAATACAAAACTTAAAGTTCGCTCATCTCATATTTAAAATATTTCATATTTGATATGCAATAACTCAGAAATAAAATGAGGTAGGTGGAAAATTCCTCTATATGAGACCTGTATCTGAATATCTAATTTGTGGTGATCCCATAAAGTATGCAAAAGTTGGAGCATTTGCAATCAAGGTGGCCTTTTTTGTTTAGCCCTCGTTGCCCCCTAGTGGGTATTTTTAAAATCGCACTTTCATTTTCCACAGTCAATGCCTGTTTCATAAAGTTATATGCTGAAATGCCACTTGATAGCAACATTTTAGTTTTAGCTAGCAGCTGTGCGCCTGTGGGGGTTTGTGTCATAATTGTGTGACCGATATCTCGTGATCGCTTCATTGGATTATGAGAATGTTGGATTCATTTTAATCATGAGAATCTGCTGTAAATAATGATGCCCAATTTCCCACAATCGGTACATGTTTCATGACGTTAGGAGCCAAAACATGACATAAATGCTGCATCAGTTAATTTTTACATTTGGTCTTGTGGGGTTTCACATACAAAAAAAAAAAAATCACTCAAGTTTAGTCAAAGCCCAAAACAATTATGCTCGTTGTATTCTACTCCATGAGACCTTTCAAATGATATAACACATGATTATCTGAGCTATATGATGCTTTTGACAGATTGGTGTACATAATAATAAAACAAAATCATAAATTATGAAAATATATATTTTTTTACTTTTCAGTAAATAACTCTGCAGTACTTAGGATTTATTCAAAGTGCTTACATTCATTGTAAAATTCAGATTCTAAGATTTCAAATGACACCTATTTTGTGATGAAGAAGGCTGGAGTTTTGAAAAATATGACTATTAATATTTTTATAGGTAGGATGCGCCCGTGGGCGGTACACTCCGTTTTAACTCAGCTTTTTAACCCAGTCATTGCTTTCAACTCTTAATGAGTGCTGAGTTTCTAAGCTTTAAAATGCTACCTATTTTGTGTTTTGTGTCATTCCTCTTAAATTTTTTCACGTGGGGGGGGGGGGGGATTCGGGTTTAAAGGATTAATATTTGTCAAGCAAGTCTCAAGTCCTAAAATTTGCGACTTAAGTCTGACTCGAGTGAAGTCATGTGACGAGTCCCCCACCTCTGGATACTACAATCCACTGTCTGATGTGATACTGTAGTATACAGTTGCATGGCTATAATTTTCTCTCTAATGTTGTCATTACTACTGTGCTGTTTGGAAACATCAGAAGTTGAGGCTGTATTTCTCGTTAATTTAGCCACTGTATTACATAAGTACTTATGGTTGTTTATTTTCTTCTAAAACATTTGAAAAATAAGCAGATCTAGCAGTTTTTAAGGCCTTTCTGTACTTTATCATTTTCTCTCTCCATGAAATACCAAAAACTTCTAGATTTGATTTCTTCCAGCTCCGCTCCATTTTTCTGGCTGCTCTCTTCGAGTGTGCTCGTTATACCATGGCGTTGGACTAATATCCTTAATCTTTAAGCGCAAAGGAGCGACAGAGTCTAGTGTTGGAAAAGAGCATCAATAGTTTCAGTTGCAACATCGAGTTCTTCTCAGCTGCCAGGTTTGCTAAGATGATGAAACTGATCAGGAAGATTATTTATAAAGCAATCTTTAGTGGTAGAAGTGATGGTTCTAACATATTTGTGGCAGAGAAACAGTTTTGCAGCCTTGGTTAAATGTAGCACACATGAGACTAGATGACGATCTGAGACGTCATCGCTCTGCTGCAGAATTTCAACGGCATCAATATCAATTCCATGTGGCAATATTAGATCTAGAGTATGATTACGACAATGAGTGGGTCCTGACACATGTTGTCTAACTCCAATAGAGTTTAGAATATCTGTTAATGCCAATCCCAATGTGCAGAATGTGCTTTTTGCGTAGCTGAGCTACCGTTTGCGCACCAATGCACCAAAAGGATGCTTTAATTTAATTCCAGTACGGGTTGTATCCGATGAAAAAATCTAATTATGAAATTAACAAATGGAGCCAAATGAGCTTCCCCGATGAAAAATTATTATAAACAGCCACATTTATAAAATTGTGTGAAAGTTATTATTTTTAATAAAATTTAATTACATAAATAAATAATTAAAGACATCTTTGTCATACGTGATGCTCGCCAACACCTTGTGTAACGCCCATGTCTAGAAAACACACACTCCCTCCTACACTCCTTCCGGGCCTGTCTGAGGCCCCGATCACACTGAACGCATTTTGTGCAGTGAGGCACCTTTATTTGAACTGTTTTCTATGGCAAAGTGCGTTCTGCGTGCCGTTTTTGCGCCCCGGCACCACGCGTTTTAACCACCTGCTGGGCCTGAAATAGAAAAAAAATAAATAAATCAACTCTGAGTGGAAAAGTGCCCAACGTCATTCGCGTTTTCTTTCCATTGGCCAATCGAATGAATGGAGAAGGTTTTCCGTCGTGCTGATGAATGTTCACAGTTCTTTGGGCACTGCAATGATTGAGCCCGTTGCTTGAAACACTTTTTTTCTTTTTAAGTTTCTGCTAATATGAAAGTTTAACAGCAAACCAAAGAGCGCTCAAGCTACAGGGAAAGGACAGCTGATTCAGTGGTTGCCTAGCAACATAACAACAGCACACTGCTTTTTTTTTTCTAAAATCAACAAAAAAGGATAGTGCAGTGCAGCTCGCATTTTCAGAACTGAAAAACATTCAGTGTGATCGGGGCCCAAATCAGCACATGAAATCACAGATCTTGGGTGATAAGAATTGAAACTCAAACATCATTTAGAATACTTGTCCTGTCCGGATATTAATATAGTGTCATAGTTTAATTTCAAATGAGTGTGAAGTTATCGTTAGCAGTTCAAAATTTTTATAAGTACATCAGTATTTATCTTAGGTTAATTAAAAAAAAAAAAAAAAACAATTATCAAACTAATTATATACTCCTATGTTGTCAGTGGTCAACAAATAAACTGTTTTGATTAACTGCCTGGGTTGGGGAGTAACGAAATACACGTAACTTATGTATTTAAAAAACAAAATTTGAGTAACTATTTCATTAGCTACATTTTAAATGGGTGGTAATCAAATAACAGTTACATCCGAAAAGTATTTTAGATTACCAAAGTGATTACTTCGAATTTTAATGTCATTTAAACATTAATGTAAACTGTGACAGGCAATTAATGTAAAACTGTTTCATTTCTGTTCACAAGTTTCATATGAATAAGACATTTCACATAACAGATGTTTACATGTACTCCACAAGACAAACTGGATTTACAAAAATTACCCTATTTAAAAAATGTATATACCCTTGAATCTTTACTATCCTGCCATCACTGGATGATCCATGACTGTTCATGTTTTGTGATAATTGTTTGTGAGTCACTTTATAATTATAAAAAAGGTAATTGTGACTATCTACCAATTTGACTTTTTCTCAGAATTGGGAGATTTAAACTCATAATTGCAAGTTATAAAATTAGAATTGCGAGATAACTTGCAATACTGAATTTTTCTTGCAATTGCGAAATATCAACTTCTTTGCTAGAAATTCTGATTTTTCTCAATATTGTTAGTTTATATCTCACTATTCTGACTTTATAAATGACTTTTTAAAGCATGCATTTTGTAATCTGTAATGCAATACAGTTTAAAAGTAACCTTCTGAGCCTTGTTAACTGCTTCAGCTGTGTTTGACTAAGGTTGGAGCTAAACTCTGAAGGACAGTAGGTGTCCAAAGGTTTAAAGAACTTATCAAGGTTGTAAAACACACACACTTTCTAACTCTGTAAGTACAGTGAGGGATGGTAAGTACAGTGAGACAGAGATTCAGAAGATTTAACAACATTTTAAACAAAAATTTAAATCTCAACGTGACAAAAAGTAGTCTTTGACAATAACTAAATATATATGCCAATAGAGTATGGGAAAAACATTGATTATAATTACAAACTATTGTACTTTAAAGCTGTTCAGAATTGTATCTAACCTTGTTTAAAAATAACCCTATAGTGGTTTTCGTTTTTTAAAAATGCATTAAATTTCTTTTTAATTCTTGTCCTCAAACAGATGGGCTAATTTTTAGTTAAACATACTACATTGATTTAAAAAAAAAAACATTTTAATTTCTTATTATTGTATAAACAAATAAACGATGTATAATTCAGAGGAGAATATTGTTTAGTGTCATGAATTAATCTCAAAATACAACATTTTAAAGAAAATAAATGTATTGCTCTGAAATTTGTATATTCATTTTAAATTCACCCAGGTTCATAAATTAAGATTGTATATTTGGTAAAGTCAAACAATGGCATTACAAGACATGAGAGACTTTTTTTTTTAAAGTTTTTTTTTTTAAACGGTCTTCTCAACCCTGTTTAAAAATAGGTATATGCTGCCCTCTAGTGCTCATTCAATATATGAAAATTCAATGTTACTTGAATCATTGTAATCAAAGAGTAGTTCTCTTTTATTTTAACTTACAGATAATGTAATATGAAATAAAAAATGCATTTAAATGTGTTTATTTGTACTACAGGGAGT
The DNA here is from genome assembly GCA_037194245.1 of Opsariichthys bidens. Taxonomy (NCBI): domain Eukaryota; kingdom Metazoa; phylum Chordata; class Actinopteri; order Cypriniformes; family Xenocyprididae; genus Opsariichthys; species Opsariichthys bidens. The sequence continues at coordinate 24,384,000 of CM074284.1, read as the reverse complement.
GCAGAATTATTAGGCAAGTTGTATTTTTGAGGATTAATTTTATTATTGAACAACAACCATGTTCTCAATGAACACAAAAAAACTCCTTAATATCAAAGCTGAATATTTTTGGAAGTTTTAGTTTTTAGTTTTAGCTATTTTAGGGGGATATCTGTGTGTGCAGGTGACTATTACTGTGCATAATTATTAGGCACCTTAACAAAAAACAAATTTATACCCATTTCAATTATTTATTTTTACCAGTGAAACCAATATAACATCTCAACATTCACAAATATACATTTCTGACATTCAAAAACCAAACAAAAACAAATCAGTGACCAATATAGCCACCTTTCTTTGCAAGGACACTCAAAAGCCTGCCATCCATGGATTCTGTCAGTGTTTTGATCTGTTCACCATCAACATTGCGTGCAGCAGCAACCACAGCCTCCCAGACACTGTTCAGAGAGGTGTACTGTTTTCCCTCCTAGTAAATCGCACATTTGATGATGGACCACAGGTTCTCAATGGGGTTCAGATCAGGTGAACAAGGAGGCCATATCATTAGATTTTCTTCTTTTATACCCTTTCTTGCCAGCCACGCTGTGGAGTACTTGGTGATGGAGCATTGTCCTGCATGAAAATCATGTTTTTCTTGAAGGATGTAGACTTCTTCCTGTACCACTGCTTGAAGAAGGTGTCTTCCAGAAACTGGCAGTAGGACTGGGAGTTGAGCTTGACTCCATCCTCAACCCGAAAAGGCCCCACAAGCTCATCTTTGATGATACCAGCCCAAACCAGTACTCCACCTCCACCTTGCTGGCGTCTGAGTCGGACTGGAGCTCTCTGCCCTTTACCAATCCGGCCACGGGCCCATCCATCTGGCCCATCAAGACTCACTCTCGTTTCATCAGTCCATAAAACCTTAGAAAAATCAGTCTTGAGATATTTCTTGGCCCAGTCTTGACGTTTCAGCTTGTGTGTCTTGTTCAGTGGTGGTCGACTTTCTGCCTTTCTTACCTTGGCCATGTCTCTGAGTATTGCACACCTTGTGCTTTTGGGCACTCCAGTGATGTTGCAGCTCTGAAATATGGCCAAACTGGTGGCAAGTGGCATCTTGGCAGCTGCACGCTTGACTTTTCTCAGTTCACGGGCAGTTATTTTGCGCCTTGGTTTTTCCACACGCTTCTTGCGACCCTGTTGACTATTTTGAATGAAACGCTTGATTGTTCGATGATCACGCTTCAGAAGCTTGGCTATTTTAAGACTTCTGCATCCCTCTGCAATATATCTCATTATTTTTTACTTTTCTGAGCCTGTCAAGTCCTTCTTTTGACCCATTTTGCCAAAGGAAAGGAAGTTGCCTAATAATTATGCACACCTGATATAGGGTGTTGATGTCATTAGACCACACCCCTTCTCATTACAGAGATGCACATCACCTAATATGCTTAATTGGTAGTAGGCTTTCCAGCCTATACAGCTTGGAGTAAGACAACATGCATAACGAGGATGATGTGGTCAAAATACTCATTTGCCTAATAATTCTGCACTCCCTGTATTTGTATTATTATATACTGAAAAATAATGGCATAATTTTATGTTTTTTTTTCTTACTTTAAACCTCTTTGCAACACTATTCGAGATATACTATAATCGTTTGCAATTTAGCATTTTCAGTATGTTGTCATCATATTCAGAAAGTTGTGGCGGCGATTGCATGAATCCCCTAAGAGGAGTAGTTAAAAATTCAGAGACTGATTATTCAAAATATCCACATTCAAACCAAAATATAATGACTTAATATAATGAAATTTAAAATGTAATGAAATATAATGACCAAAAAGGTAATGACTATGAATTAGAAAGTTGTCCGGCTTATTGAGAACAATATGTGTACTGAGTTTGGGGTCTAGGTTATGCTAACCCCCTCAGTTTTGTCAAAAGATAGCGCTATAGAGCCCCTCCTCCACACCCGTTTTTAAGGCTTTGCCCATGTCTAGTGGATGATAAACCTGACATGTGTGTCGAGTTTCATGCAATTTGAAGCAGGCTAAGAGTCTCAAAGTCATCCAAAACAACTATTGAACTTTGATCTGTTGCTATGATAACAGTGTTTAAAATATCAAAGATCTTTTAACAGGTCTACACTCGCCATGTGTTGAAATTATTCTGGTGAAGCTTGAAGCAAATCGGGTAAAAATAAGAGGGTTATCGCAAAGCATTTTGAAAATGACATTTCCTTCTGCTAGTTGGTCACGCTATATCTTTGACTCACAATAGTCAAATCCATGTGCTCAGCCTCCTAAAACGAATACACAGCTGAAGTTTCATAAAATTCAATAAATGTATGCAAAAGTTGTAACACTTCCTGTTTCAGTTTTCTCGCCATAAATTTGTTTCCTCACCATGGGCAAACCGTTTCAGATATCAAAAATCCGCTGGCAATTTTGCATCATCAATGTCTTGACTTCATGCTGACTGAGTTTGGTGGTGATCGGATTAACCGTCTAGGAGTATATCAAATTCCAGAGCATGCGTTTTTCAAACAACCCATAATAGCTTACTTCCTGTTGAAGCGGTATACAACTTGAGGTCTACCCGATGAGGTCTACATGTAAACCGAGTTTCATACTAATACATACAAGCGTGTTTTATATATGGACCAAGTTGTCGAGCCCCCCTGCCACACCTGGGTCCCAACCTCAGTGACGTCCCCCTGAACCTTGAGCTGAGACTTGAACTCGGATCCCCTGAAGCATAGTTACGGAATATATTGTTGTGCTGCCCACAAGGATATGGTCTAGTATGGTTTATGCAAAACCTAATTCAAATAGCCAATTAGAAAACTATGCTAGCACTCTTAAAACTCCCATGCAAATGTGTAGCCTATATAATTAATTTGTATAGTTTTTTTTATTTTAATACAAGGAGAAAATGACATTTAACTGCTGCAGTAAAAAACGCATTCTGGTTGAGTACCATCTGTATAAACTAAGGATGTAACGGTATTATCAATATCGTGGTATCACGATAGCATAATCGTCTCTATATCACCGTGGTCACACGACTATGAAACGATATGTCTTCCAGGCAAAAAGTATAGTTTTTTTCAGCCCAATGGAGCAGAACGGAGGAAAGTAGAAACTAAGGTTGGGAACTGGTTCTTATCCAGAAATTGTGTTTGCGAGGAGCGTATCCTTTAATAGAGACGTCTCATCTCATGAATATTATAACAATGAATGCATTGAAAAGCCCTCGCCCTACTCATATACAACAAATATCAATGCACACACACAGGGAGAGGGAGAGAGAGAGAGAGAGAGGGAGGGAGGGAGAGAGGGAGAGAGGGAGGGAGGGAGAGAGGGAGAGAGAGAGAGAGATACGGACAAAGCTGGACAATTAATCTTTAAAAGATCACATTCTCGATTTCATTACCTACATGATCTAATTCCTCAATGACAACAATTCACCTGTGTATATTAAACCTTTGACAAAAATACAATTGCAACATTCAAATCTGCATTTGTGTTGCCATTGATCTAGAGAACCTTGTTGGAGGTACTGAACCCCACCAGTTGCATATGCGCATTCACCGAACCCAGAGTTGTCACATTTAGATATAAAAAGCTTCACAAACAATCTTTTCAAACACACAGTATCATTATTTCTGTCATAAATAGTCCAATTATCACAGAAGTATACAAAAGTTTATTATTCAGACAAACACTGATGTCTATGTTACCGATCAAAACAGAATTAATCACCTTTTGAAAGAACTTCAAATAATGACTGTACCGATTGCATTGTCATGCCACTAGGAGACAACAAATTACTGTTAAAACTGTATCTATCACTGACACATTCTTTCAGATACAAGTCAAGTCTTTATGAATCCAACTTACAAAAATATTCAGTTTCACCTGCCTGTCTCTGTCTTACATGTGTGTTTAGGCATCCTATGCTTGTGTTGAATTTGTGGTAAAACTTTACAATAAGGTTCATTTGTTAACATTAGTTAATGTATCAACTAACATGAATTAACCATGAGCAATACATTTGTTACTGTATTTGTTAATAAAAATACAGCTAGTTAATACATAGTTTATTAATTTTACTTCATACAGTGCATTAACTAATGTTAACAAATACAACTCTTAATTTTAATAATGCATTAGTAAATGTTGAAATTAACATGAATAAAGATTAATAAATGCTGTAGAAATGCAGTTCATTATTAGTTCATGTTAATGTAGTTAACTAATGTTAACTAATGAACCTTATTGTAGGAGCCTATTTTGATTCGAGTCAGTTTTTAAATATTTCTGTTTGAGTTGGCTTCATTTGTGAGTTTACTTTGCTTGTGTTTATCATTTGGATAAATATTATGTTGAAACATGTAACATGTTAAAATTGTGTACTGGCACTTTAAGAATCACGACTGTGAAGCTTGGGCGGTAGTGCGCTCTTTAGAATACAGTGGAGTCGCACAGTTTTCTTTACCACATCCGTGATATTGAAGATTTAAGATCAAAAATTGTTTTGTTAATTTCATTTGTTTTATTTAACTAACAAGCAATATTACAATACAATATTGGAAGACATTTTACCAGAAACGGACTACGTGGATTGTGTTATTGGACACGGAGCGAGTGAAATTAAAAACGAAACTAAATGCGCACTCACACTTATAGTAAAATGTCAGTAAATTTGTTGAGATTAGCAGTCTGTTAAACTCATTTTACAAGTATAATAAACACAAGAGTTGAGTTTTGTGCACTTTTCCCGCTTACTACTATTTTTTTTTATTGGGTTGTTTAATATTCAACCTTACTATGAAATCTGAAAACATTACACTGGAAGTTCCTGTTTTTTTTTATTAAAAATATAATAAATATCGTACTGTGGACTTTATGCAGAGGTATTATAGTACCGTGAGATTTTGATATCGTTACATCCCTAGCATATACACATGCTTAATATATATTTGTAAACATTTTAAGGAACACTCAATATACAAGTGCAATTAATGTCCAATGAAGGTTGGTTTAAAGCACTTTTTAAGACATTTTAAGACACCATCTATTATTTGAAATATTATGACAATCTAAAGTGAGAACTGCTGTATTTACAGGAAATAAGTTTATTTAAATTTAAAATATTAAAAAACATTATCTAACTCCTTACATAATGTAAAATAATACATTAAAGTTAAATAATAATAATTTTGTTTACTATAGTGGCAATGAATGAAGAAATCACTATTTGTATATATCCTGTTATATTAAAAATGTAGAGACTACAATATATTAACTTAGAACAATAAACTAATAGTTTGCAAAAGATTTGTAAGTACTTTATTACCATTTATTATACTTCTAAAGCATTACCAATCTGTGTGACTTACCTTTAATGCCATCTTTGGCCTCTCTGTGTCTGATGAAATGCAAGATGTCTTTGGGATTTGCCACTCGATCTACAAACTTCTGACTAAAGCGCATAGTGTTAAAAACTTCAAAACCCCCACTATAATCAACCTGGGGAGAGAGGCACGTAGAAGATGAATTTCTTTTATTTCACCCAATATTTCATGAACTAAGAAAATCAGTTTTAAAAAAAAAAAAAAAAAAAAAAAAAGTAAATCCAGGCAATGAGAGGGTGTGTGACTGATTCATACTCTTAGTCTGATGAGAGGTTTCTCAGGAGTAAGGGGATTTCCAAGTCTCTCTCTTTCTGCCTCTTCAAGCATCTCTTCAACCTAAAAGAATGAAAGGGCAAAATAAAAAAAGTAGTGCTTTCAAAATTTTGTGTTGTTTCTACATTAATTTGGAGAAATTAATGTGAAATTATTAAAGTATAAAATATATTAAAAGAGTAATCACAATTACAGAAAAAAAGCAATGTCCAGTTATTCCTGTGTGAACATTTACACTCGCTGTAGCTCAATGGTGGATTAATATTGAAATCGAGAGAAAACAGCTCTTACAACTCAGTGACTAAACAGTGTCTTTGAACTTTGTTCAAAGCAAAATTCATTAACAGGCTTTGATGTAACATAGGTCAGCTTATTTTTGCTGTTCAGTTCTGCATCATTGTCAATCACATTGATAATGACAATTCCAATCAATTCCCGATGGTCAAAAAAAGTCACACTTTTCCTTGTTTGAGGAGTCTTCTCACAAAATATCCAATTTTGCTTTGGATAAATGCATATTTGATACTGAAAAAATATACATTTTCCAATTGTTTTACTAAAAAACACATTTAACAACCACAGATTCTTGTGCAAGTTCTTGAATACATCAGTTGCCTGTGTGTGTGGATCTGTACCTTCTCCTGGCAGAAAGCCAGGACTTTGAGCATGACGTTGGGTTGCTCAGGGCAGAAAAGCTCAGGGTGATCTGAGAGTGTTACATCCTGAATGAGGAACTGCCTGACTGTCTGTAAGGGAATTTTCTGAAGATTCATTTTTTTCCCTTTCACTCTCAATAATCCAATGTGCCTGTGGTAAAAAAAAAAAAAAAAAACCTATTACATTATCCTTAAACTTGAAATGTCCAAAAACAGTTTTTTAAAATAAAAACTTGAAGTAATACATTGAAATAAATTGACACAAGGAGGACCAATAATTCTGCATTAAAGTACCATTTAAGTACACTCCACTGTTACTCTCAAATATTGTTCTCCATTCAGCATTTACTGGAGCATGTGGCAAGTGAGAATTAATACCACCAATGGAACTTATTAAATCTGAATGCAGACACGAATATGATTTCTGACATTGTTGGAAGGGAAGGTTATTATTGAAAACTAATTAAAATGTAGGTTTGTTCCACTCCTTAACTTTTCACATGAATTCAGAAGACTTTAAATTTATTGCAAAAGTAATATATAGACTATTGTTTTGGTCTTTAAACTGTCATTATATGGAAGGATTGAGTGAACATTCTGAAATTCTTTGGTGCGCAACAAAAACGAACAACATGAGGGCAAGAAAGGGCGAACTATTTTTTTTTTTAAATCAAAAAGAAAACAGGTTAAAATTACATGTTCATGACAATTTTACAGTTATATAAATAGTAATGTCTTTTGTGGTCATTTTTGAGATGATGCCAGTTGCATTTGCATGAGAGAGTGTGACAAACATGAAATTAAAGCTAATCTTTTGTTTGCCGGAACATCAGAATTGGTTTCTGGCATTCCGTTGGTATGCCAACCAAAAAATAACAGCAAAGTTTGTCTTACAACATGACAATGGTGTAGCCGCAGAGCTAGACTACACTTACAAGGAAGCAACAGAAATGTAAGAGGGTAGCATGCACAGCTTTATTATGTGTCATTATCCCCACCAGTCAGAAAAATTCTAAGAGGTGTGTGCACCAGGCTGACGTAGCCCTGAATGTCCGCAGTAGTGCATATGACCATGTCTATTAGACAGTCCCCTGTGAAGGCCTCGTTGACATGACAGCCATTGGCACACATCCTCAGCAAAGGCCACAAGAACCGGACAGGTCCTCCACACAGACCCCTATGGCAACCTTCAACTCCATACTAGTGTGATTAATCCGATCTTCAAGCAAAATGAACTGAATGAATATTTTTGAATGCTTCAGATCCAGATCTGAATTCGGACTTGTGGAGCCTGAATCATAATCACACCACGTTAATTTGCTGGCCAGGAGAGAACTGGCCCCCTGACTAAGCCTGGTTTTTTCCAAGGTTTTTTCCTGGATCCTGGCCACTGTTGCCTCTGGCTAGCTTAGTTGAACTCCAGGGATGGCAAGATTCACCAATTCACATTGGCGCATTGGCATAAAAGTTAACGATGTGTTGCATCGATTTAAAAAGTGTGCATCATATACAAGTTGGTATTTGTATCATCGTTATTTGCATCAATAAAACAATTATTTATATGTAATTATTAGTAGATGCGCTATACTTTTATTATTTAGAATGTAAACAATAATTTGTGACCAGTATATTATATGTAGATTGATTTCTCCTCTGCAAACTGTTTCTCAAGTGTGTTCTCTTGTCTGCTAGGTTTTGGATGAATAAATCAAAAGTATTAATACTTATATTTAATAAATAAAAGTATGGGTACACTTAAATCAAATCCTGACATGAACTAGTGTCCGTGTATATTAAAATGCCAAATAGATATTTGAAAATGATTCCAGCGTGAATGGTGCAGACATGCAAATGTTTACAACACATACTTAAGCATGCATGACACTCGTGGTGTTTTTTCCAGTCTTCATCTGACTATGACATCTGCTCTGAGAGTCATTTCATGAGCATTTCACAGTTTAATTTGAGAAAAATTGTTATATATACACACACACACACGGCAATTCGGCAAATTAAAACTTTGGTTTAACTTATGACAGAAATAGTTGTCGTGGCCTAGTGGTGAGGGAGTCGGGCTTGTAATCGGAAGGTTGCCGGTTCGATTCCCACGCCGACAGGAATTGAAAGTGGGGATTGTGAATAAACAGCACTCTCTCCACCTTCGATACCATGACTAAAGTGCCCTGAGCAAGACACCTGACCCCTAATTGCTCCCCTTGTAAGTCACTTTGGATAAAAGAGTTTGCTAAATGATGAAAAATGAAAAAGATAGTCCTATTACTATTGTAGTACTACGTACTACTATTGTATTACTATTGTATGGTATAATGTATGTTTAATGTAATACTACTAATAATAATAATACAATAATTAAGATTTTTGAAGGAATAACCACAATTATTCATCCATGTTTTAATTTTAATTGTAATTTGGGGAAAAATAAAAACAGAATGAGAAAAATAAAGTTTAGAGCCCTACATATTAAATTGTATAGCATCATATTGCATTGAATCGCATTATGTTGAATCGAAACGAAATCGGATCGCACTACATTGTAATGGGGGTGAATCGGTAGCTGCTTCATATGCATCTTTAATATATCGTAACGTTGGCTATGCAACGCGATGCGTATCGCATCAGCATCAGTTATGGAGATGCACACCCCTACTGAACACACTTTCATTTCACTGGCTGGCAACAACCTGTGACATCATAAGTGGAGTGCCCAAAGTATAAGAGGGCGTATATATTACACTTCATCAGCTTTTTTGTCTTCAAGAGCTGTTTGTGTTGTTAGCACGTGGAGAAGGCAGTATCCAGAATGGACCCTAGCAAGTATTTCAGGAAGTATATATAAATATTTGACACCTGAGGACACAGGAACTGTGCATTTATTGTCTAGGTGAGGAGAATGCACATTGTGAGAAATGCTCAGGCCCCACTTAGATGGTGGGCATTGCAAGTCGAGCTAGCAGAGGAGTTATAAAAAGGTTTCTATTAGGGGTGTGACGAGACCACTATCTCCCGAGACATGACGAGACACGAGATTGGGTTCACAAGACGAGATTTTTATAGTATTTTTAAGAAATCCTCAATAATGAAATGTATGAAGGGAAAATAGTCTTCAACTAATTCAACTGAAAATCATAAAATGTTGGTGCATTTTGAAATCAACTTGTAATGCATGTCATTTTACTTCTATTTTAATGAATTATTTGCAGTAAAACAACATGCAAACACTGCTAAATGTTTTGCCACAAAAATCAACCAATTGTTTTCTGCCCTGTATAATTTCAAAAGAGAAATCTCACTGAACTTCTTTCTATAGATTGAACATAAAATAAACAGTATAAATAAAATATACATAAAAATAAAAAATCAAAATTACATTTTAAGTGTCACTTTAACTGCAGTACAAAGTTGACCATTTCCCAGTCACTATTGATTGTGTGGGCTGTAAGTGTTATATAGTTAGTATATACACCGAGAAGTACAACCGTTAGCAGTAATAGCAATGCTTTTTTTTTTTATCGCGCCTAATAAAGCGTGGAAAGCACGGCCGCGTCGCTTCCTCCTTTTGCAAGCGTTCGGGAGCTCACGCTTTTGTAGCGTCTGTCGTTGCTATGCAACCATAAACTGTACTCTCCACGACCATTGCTTGGTTCTTGTCACATGACCTGCGGCATTCTGAAATGTTGAGATGTTTTCTTCTGGCCGCGGCACAGGGGCGCCAGGAAAAACGAGCGCGTCGCGCCCGCGTCGCTTCCATTTTGCAAATGAAAATGCGCGCGATATGTGAATGGCCCCTAAGAGTCTGTACAACATTGGCCGAGGTGTACGGCATAGTTTTCTTACAATGTTTACACATTGTGTCTTGTGTGTTATACTTGCGCCAAAAACCAAAATGTTTCCACAAACGATTTGAAAGTGGCGGGGGCATCTTGAATAATTTCACCCTCACACTGATAGCATGAAGAGACAACTTTTCACCTCGACGAGAAATCTCACGTTTAAAAAGAAAGTCACGTTTTAGTCTCGCGAGATCTTGTGGTACGAGATCTCGTCACATCCCTAGTTTCTATATATTCTATATATTTTTATTTTCAAGCAAGTGTCCCCAACAAAGCAAGCCAAAGGCAACAGCGGCAAGGAACCAAAACGCCAACAAAATGGAGAAAAAAAAACCTTGTGAGAAACCAGGCTTAGTCGGGGGGCCAGTTCTCCTCTGGCCAACAGTGAACACTTGCTTGACATTCAGGCAGAGTTACAGGTCATAAGTCCGATTTGGGATCGTAACAGTCAAAAAATTTAATCCAGTTCCATCTAGTTTAAGATCTTTGTGATCATGCCAGTATGGGACAGTTTGCTGGGGATCTGTGCCACTGGCTGATTGACACAGCCACATTGACCTAGTTGACACAGTCTCCGCTTCACACAAGCGCAGGTTCTCCATCCAACCCGGACATGGCCCGGATCCAGCCAATCACGTTAAATGGAAAAATCTCAGGATAAGCAGAAAGACTAAAATTAGTGTAGACGCCATTCTTATTCTGATGTAACGAGTACATACGGTGTTATAGGAAGTGTTCCCGGTTCCGGTTGACCTGATCTATGCAGCCTAACAATCCTTTAATGGATATGAAGACATAAACTGATAATGTGTCGTGTATGCCAGGATAAGGAGATGCGTTTTTAGTCTAGATTCAAAAACTGACAGAGTGTGTCTGCTTCCCGAACAATGCTAGGAGGATCATTCCAGAGTTTAGGAAAAGAATCCACCGCCTGCGGTTGATTTTGACATTCTAGGTATTAACAACTGGCCAGAATTCTGAGATCGTAATAGACGTTAATGTATTAAGAGCTCACTCAGGTACTGGGGAGCTAAGCCATTTAGTGCTTTGTAAGTAATTAGCAAGATTTTAAAATCTATACAATAGGGACCCAGTGCAGTGTTGACAGAACCGGGCTAATATGGTCATACTGCCTGGTTCTAGTAAGGACTCTAGCTGCTGCGTTTTTGCCCAACTGTAGTTTGTTTATCAAGCATGCTGGGCAACCACCCAGTAGAGCGTTACAGTAATCTAGCCTTGAGGTCATGAACGCATGAACTAACTGTTCCGCATTTGTCATTGAGAGCATATGTCGTAGTTTAGATATATTTTTAAGATGGAAGAATGCGGTTTTACATATTCTAGAAATGTGGCTTTCAAATGAAAGAGAGGTATTAAAGAGTACACCCAGGTTCCTAACTGACGAAGACGACTTAACAGAGCAGCCATCAGATGTTAGACAGTATTCTAGGTTATTATGTGCAGAAGTTTTTGGTCCAATAATTAGAATCTCTGTTTTTTCTGAATTTAGAAGTAGGAAATTACTAGTCATCCAATTTTTTATATCAGCATTATATCAATTGGTTTATTAAAGGTTTCGTCAAGGTGCGAAGAAATATAGAGCTGAGTATCATCAGCGTAACAGTAAAAACTAATACTTCCTAAAAAATGCCATACTTCCTAATGATATCTCCCAAGGGTAGCATACAGAGTGAAAAGCAATGGTCCTAGTACTGAGTCTTGCGATTGAACTTGTGATCAAATTGATTCAAATCTCTTCGTTTACTACTACAAACTGATAAAGGCCAGATAAGTATGATTTGATCATAATGAATTTTGCCAATGCAATTCCACTATTGCCAACATAATTTTCGAATCTACTCAAAAGAATAGTGTGGTCGACAGTGTCAAAAGCAGCACTGAGGTCTAGTAAGACTAATAGAGAGATCCAACCACGGTCTGATAAGAGCAAATCATTTGCAACTATAATGTCTAGTTTTGGTTTTGTTCATGTTTTATGTCCTGTTCATTGTTCATGTTTCATATCTAAGTCATTTTCTTGTTTCATGTTTATCCATGTGCTCCTGCTGTCATGTCATGTGATTCCCCAGTTTGTCATGTGATCCTGCCATGTGCTCCTTGTCATGTGATTCCCCTGTTTCATGTCTAGTTCTGATTGGTTCACTGGGTATAATCATTGTTCACAGGTGTTCATTGTTTGTGCTCAGTCAGTGTATATAAACCCTCATGTTTCCCTTGTTCATTGTCGATGTTTGTGGATTTTATCCCTGTAGCCACTGTGGTGAGTTCATGTTGTTCATGTTTTGTTTATGCCAAGTCAAGTCATGCCAAGCCATATGAAGACCATGTTGGATTTATGTTTCAAGTTGGATATATGTTTTGATTGATGGCCAATAAAACTGCATTTGGGTTCACTTCTAACTCACTTACAGTGGATTATTACAGTAACTCTAATGAGAGCAGTCTCAGTACTATGGTATGGTCTAAATCCTGACTGGAAATCCTCACAGATACCATTTCTTTCCAAGTAGGAACACAGATATTGCCTTTTCTAGTATTTTTGACAGAAAAAGGTAGATTGGAGATCGGCCTGTAATTTACATTTTCTAGGATCAAGTTGTGTTTTTTAATAAGAGTTTTGCTAATAGCCATCTTAAAAGTTTTCGGAAATTAACCTAGTGATAAAGATGAATTAATGATCTTAATAAAAGGATCTATGACCTTAGTCGGGATAGGGTCTAACATACATGTTGTTGATTTCGATGATTTAACATGTTTAGACTATTCTTCCTTTCCTATAGCAGCGAATGAATGAAATGTTTCCTCAGAGATACTACAATCCACTGTCTGATGTGATATTGTAGTAGACAGTTGCATGGCTATAATTTTCTCTAATATTGTCAATCTTGCAAGTAAAGATGTTCATAAAGTCATTACTACTGTGCTGTTTGGAAACATCAGAAGTTGAAGCTGTATTTCTTGTTGATTTATCCACTGTATCAAATACTTAGGGTTGTGTTTATTTTCTTCGAAAAGATTTGAAAAATAAACCAGATCTTGTGGTTAAGGCCTTTCTGAACTCAATCATTCTCTCTCTGCATGAAACACGAAAAACTTCTAGTTTTGGTTCCAGCTGCGCTCCATTTTTCTTGCTGCTATCTTAAGGGCCAGAGTGTGCTCTTTATACCATGGCGTTGGACTAATATCCTTAATATTTTAAGTCTAGATTGCTGGAAAAGAGCGTCAATAGTTTCTGTTGCAACATCGAGTTCTTCTAAGCTGTCTGGTTTGCTAAGAAGCTGAAAATGATTAGTAAGATTATTTATAAAGCAGTTTTAGTTGTAGAACTCCTCCGACTTTACATAGCCCTAAACCTAACTATCTCTGCCCCGTGGGATCTTGTGTGTTCTGCAGTGAGGGGCTACTGGAACTAAAGGCAGTTTCACACTGCAAAGCATGAGCAGCACATATTTTTTTCCAGTGTGCATGTTAACCAATGACTGCGTTCACACAGGGAGTAGGAGTAGCGTGAGAGCATCAACGTTGACGTAGCGTGAACGTTGGAAAGCTTTGATGATGGCCTACAAACCCAATTCATTTTTGTAGTAATGTTACTGTCCATTTTGTTTTCACATTTCGAAGAAAAAAAAAAAAATCACAAATCGTCGGGAAGTGAGACCATCCGTGAAGCGCGTGAGCACAGCAACTACACTTGCGCTGACTGCAGTGCAGCAGGTGGTCTACCGTTAGCTTAGCTAGCTAAATTAAATGCACTTAAATTAAAATGCCTAAAACTAAACTCTCCAAAGTGTGGCTATATTTCACCAGAAAGGATTCCGACACCGCAACGTTTTACAACAGTTGCGTGTAAAGGGAGAAACACGTCAAACCTAATGAAACATTTGAGGGCACATGAAATATGCACCGTGTTTGACAGCTAGCGGACATCAGCTGGCACTATCAGTGTGGTTGACCCCAGCCCCAGTAATCGGGACAGTCTTCCCATATTGTCTGCACTTTCAAACAGGCCTCATCGACACCATCTTAGAGAGTTTTCTCCTGTGCAGGACATGCAATAACTCAGGAGATGTGTCGTATTTTGCCAGAGAAGGCAAATATGGTCATTATTCTGCAAAAAAATTGCTGAAATTTGAAGCTGTTAAGTTATTGTAGTTGAGCTAGTTGGCTTATGTTTTACTGTTGTTGTGTTTTGTATTTACTTATATATTCATGTATACTTTAAACTTTTAATATATTTGTAGGAATTGAGGACGAACCAGACAAATGATTCATTCAAAAAATAATTCCATATAAACTCATCTCAGTTGTTCAAAGCGTCACTGACCCAAGATCAATCAACGTATTCGTGGCTCCAGTCCGTCTAAAACCCCCCCAGCTATGCCCAGCTGAGGTGAGAAACCAAATGGTTGAAGACAATGCAACTGGAGTCACAAGAAGATAACACTAGAGTGCGATCCTCAAGGACGGAGATGAAACAGACCACCTTGTGTGAACTCTTGAGTGTCACAATCAACATCCACAGAAAACTCAACAGTGACTCCTATTTACAAACTGCTTAAATGGTTCCAAAACCATTCCAAACGGACTTGTAATCGAACTGCGTTCGATTGCATAATTCCACGTCATGCATACACACTATACATGTGATCTGCTATGCGCAAATCACTCACAATTCATGTAATTGTTATAACTTTTGAATAGTTGATTGAAAGTATGTGTTGTTTGTAATGAAACTGAATCCCCTCTCATAACTCAAAAGATGGTTTGAATGAAATCTGTGTAAAATGCATTGTATTTTTGTCACAGTAAACTAGACTAAACTGTACTCCCCATACACCTCTCAAAGTTCAGATAACAGCTCGTAAACGACTTGGGGAGGGGACAGTCACCTCTGAAACAAAGACCGCGTCTAATTGGTTAAAACCCCTAAAAGAGGTTGGACAAACCACAGTTTAAATGTTCTGTACACTAGAGCCTTTAGCTGTTAGCCTTTAGCTGTTCTCTTCTCGCTCTTTTTAGCATTGTTTGTTGGCTTTTAGCCTTTTTGTTGTTTGCGTTTATTTCTTTTATCTTAAGTTATTTTATTATTAATATTTTAAGTTACAGCTTAGCAGAAGTTGTCTCATAGAACAAGATTAGAACGAATTAATTTAAATAGAGACAAAGACCAAGAAACAGACGGTGAAGAGCAGGCAGTTTCATTCAAGCCATCCAACTGACTCGCTTTCACTCTCACTCGCTTTCCTTTCTTTTACTTTAATTTTCTTTCTTTCCGTCGAAAGTCTCGTGTTCTAAGTTAAGTTTGTTGCAAAGTTAAACGACTCTACAGTCTTTGCCGCCTCAACTTCAAACTTCAGCCACGAGGGAAACACGAGGGAACAAATTTCATCTGCAGCAATCAGGACCAGAAAGACCTTCAACAGATCAACGAACCTGGGGAACCCCTTTCGCCAAGCCAACGGACGTCGACAAGGAATCCCCGTTTAAAGACAGTCTACACGTGCAAGTACCTCCAGATTCTATAGCTGAACTGGTGCATTTATTTAAGATATAATAACCCGCCTAAGCAGCGATAAAAGGGTTAACTTAGTGATTGATGGTTTGTACAGGTCAGGTCTCATGAAATGCATATATTGCTAGAAACTTTATTCATTTCACTCTCTTGAACTCATTCTGTCCCCTCTTTCTTCCTCTCTGCAACTGTGTGAATGTGTGTATGTGTGTGGTCGTGTTAGATATTAGTTTACGTGTTAGTATAGTCAATAAAGTGTCCTGCATATTTTAAAGAGAAGTGTCTTGTGTTATGTGCTTTTTAATTTAATGTCTTAAACTGCCGATCTATGTTACCTTGCTAAAGGGTGTTTTTAAGATAGTTGAAGTCGCTATAGAGCTTATTTGCGGCCCGCGCAAGTGAACGCTGGACGATTCGGTTGCTCGGTCGGTAAAATGAGTGACTCGTTTAGAATTTCATATAAATAAATTAATTAATAATTACTTTGAGCTTAATTCGGTTACATATTGTTCAATTTGAAGAACTTTTTTTGTCCACTAAAAAGGTATTCTTGACTGAGTCATCCACCATCATTTTGTGGCTTTTTTAAAAGTATCAGTTCAGGCACCATTTTGGGACCGGTACCATTTTAAAAGTATCGATTCGGCACCGGTATCAAAAAACCCCCAAACGATACCCAACCCTAGTGAAGAGGGGGTTTCAGCGGCGAGTCTATTTTTGCTGTGCTGCTGACACTCAATTTAACTGTGTTTTAACAAAAATATGGAGTATCAAAAATATTTAAAGAAGATTTACCCACTTAACTTGTTTTTAATTTTTCAGTTTGAGTTAAAGTACATAATAAAAAACTAAAGTAAACTAGCCAGAAAATAAAATGTATAAACATTTTTTTTTAGTTACTACACAGATAGGTATACCCAAATCAAACCCGAGTTTGCGGTCTTGTAAACGGTTAAGCTCACGTGCTGCACACGCTTGCAGTGTGAGAACTATGAACTATGTACTGTATGTGTTTTTATATGAGTGCAGGCACACAAACTTTTTAACTGCTTCTCCTGGTGACAGTGAGGTAATGACAGAGCTGCCAGGCTGTGTGACATAGAAGAGCTGTTGTTCGTTACGGACTGGAGCAATTTTACACTCATGCTCATGACCCCACACCACCAAATCCAGGAAATCATCCAAAAACTGTTCCGGAATGTAGTTAGTCGCCCCGTGCTTACTCCTGAAAAAATAAAATAAAAAAATGTTACAGCACTCTTAAAAATATCTTAAAAGAAAGTTATAACACTGGAAAGTAATTACATTTGGACAGGGGAACAATCTGCGTACACATGCATAATTTAAACACACCTAGCATGAAATTTTACAGCAATCATTTTTATGTGGCAAATAGGCCTTTAAGGGTGTGTTCACACTTGGCACGTTTAGTTTGATTAAAATTGCTCGGTTAGTGCAGTTCAATTGAATAAGTCTGAACGCTGGTGCTCACCAAACAAGCAGACTAGGGCCGCTGAAAAGGAGGGTCTCGTTCTACTTCCGTCATAGTCGCATGTTGCCCATTACAGTTTGGTACAGGGATCAGAACTGCATCTGCGATATTTGTTGGTGTGCGACAAAAGGATTCCTGCCATTGTTTTTTGATACCTTTACACATTTAATAAGCTCTTCATGAGTTCTCAGCTTGTTAAAATACCACCATATGTAGGGAATTATTCAGACATTCAAATTGATGCCTTTCTTATCCAGCCCTCATTTGTCATTCACTTTTAGTTTGCATTTCCCTGTTTTGGTGTGTTTTATTGCCGTTCCCTTTGTTCTAGTAACCAGCTTGTTTCCTTGAATACTTATCACCTGTGTCCTGTTTAGTTATATTTGTTTAGATAGCATAGTTGTAGAGGTTAAGTTGCGCCCCCTATGAACAGAGTTTGATGAAACTTGGTATTTCAGATTGTCAGATTGTCCTGTTGTCTATGTGTCAATTTTTGTTACGTTCAGACATTGTGTTCAGCAGATATTGATCAACTGCAAATGGCCATCACCAGACCCATAAATTAACATATCTTTGCAATTATTTGATGAATCAAAATTCTTTTGCTAGCTTTTACGTTATTAGCTAAAACATAAAGCAGTTAATATATAGGGCATCCTTGCGGCTAATTTTCACAAAATTTGATACACATATTCCTTTTCACACAATGTATGAATATGTCGATTATTTTTTAATGGTAGGCCATTTTATGTTTTTAGCAAATGAAATTTGATTAGCTGCTGGTGGTTATTTTTTAAAAGTATCTGATTCAATTCATCCACAAAAGACAATGCATACCAAGTTTTAACTTGATGCATGCATCAGTTTGTTTTTTTTTACCAAAAAAACTGGGCAAACCGTTTACACCACTCACATAAATATATTATAAATCTTGAAATCAGGTTAAAGGCTTAGAACAGGAATTTAACTGGGTTTCAGGTGCTTACAACATGCTGTGTGACATGGAATAAGCTCCTGACTTCTAAGATACTGCGTGACGTAAATTGCATACAAACAATACACACAAAGATGAAATTAAACATGGCCAATAGTTTGAGACCTCCAGGAATCAGAAGAAAAAAAATAATTCTTTAGCCATGATTTGGAAGTAATAATTAGGAAATTAGGTAATAGCAAAGATAAAATCTGATTATTATAGCACCACCTATTCTCAGATAGAGATCTGTTTGGGACCATTCCACCATGTCTGGGCTCGATAAGATGATCCACTTTTATGCCTAAAATAATACTTAAAAAAATGTAAAACACAAATGAGTTCTGAACCTGTTTTGATGGATGACAAATAAATTGAACCAGCCATCTTCGTCCTCTCGTGGCCGAAGCATTGTCACCTGGTTATTGATGAACATCCGGTAGAGTCTCTCATCTGGAATGGAACCTGCAAATACAATACATTTTATTCTTCAAAATGTCCAGCAATTTTTTTTTTAAATTCATTTAAGGTCAAAAAAATATGCTAAGAAATTTAAAAAACTATTCTTAGACAACCATACCCAAAAATATTTCTTCAGGGATCTGTCTAAATTTAGAATATTATTTTCTGGTGTGTGAAACTTGACATCCCGTCAAAACTCATGTATACAATGCAAAAAAAAAAGAAATCAATTACACCCAACCCCATTGGTTCTTGGGTGCTATGCGACTTAACATCATGATGTTTCATATAACTAAAAAAAATCTGCCATATTTGGGTTGGGCTTTTTTGATCAATGATTCGATCTGATCTGACAGTGAATAACCACTTGAATTTGGACCATTGAAAGTTATCGTCTCGTTCCATAAAACATTTTTTTCTTTTATACTGTGAAAGTGAATGTTCTCAAAGAGTAAAATGAAAAAGCACAATGTTACTCAAAGCATACATCTACCAGAAGGCAATCAAAAATGCTATGCAAAACAATAACCGTACATGACTCATACATACAAACCTTGACATGCATTAGACACACTCTGGGGGTTACTCAGAACATGTTGAAATTCCCACAGTTACAGACATTCATGAAGAAAGTCATGCTGGTTTGGACCCCCCCCCCCCCAAAAAAAATCCCTGAAACACCCCTAATGTATGGACCCACACTTGCTGCACTCGTAGTAACATATAGAGCTGCATTCACCAATCCACTCTGAGACACTGAAAACACCGGATCTTCAGCGGTTTGTGAGTTTAGGAACAAAGTGCCGGTGTCCTGATTTCATCAGGTTTGTCCTATCCGGGCTTAGTGTGGATGTACACATCAACATTGCATAATTTGTGTCATGAAAATTAGCACAAAATTACTGTATTTGCATTGTCGCAAGGATAGGTTCAGGGTTGGAGTAGGTGTAGAAGTTAAATAAAGCACAATCTGATTGGTAGCAATTTTTGCTGTATATTTGCACTTGTTCTAACAGGTAATGCTATATCAGATATATGCTATATCAGTGTGCCAACACCACTATACATGCATTATTGTAAGGGTAGGTTTAGGGTTGTTGTAGGTGTAGATGTTCATAAAGTTTATAAAATTATTAATGTTTCAATGGGAGGTAGCACAAATTGTCGGATCACCAGGCTTCTCTTAAACAGGCAACATGGCGGAAATAAGTAGGCTACTCAAGTCAACTTTTTTTTTTTTTACTAAACCATTCCAATGCAGCAATTCACATGACATTTTGACCAGACATTGGTATTAACTAATGAAATCTGCACAAATAAAGAAATCATAATATTACAATCCAGAAATAAGTTATACTAAATAGAAGTGGAATGACACATACACAAACAAAAGTATTGAACACAATAAAAAATATAGCTGATAGCAGCGATGTGCGGGCCCAAGCCGGTGGCACCGCCACCTCGGTGGTTTAAGGACAACTGGGCACGGCAGGCAAAATGAATTTAAACGGTGTCTCCAGTTGGAGACTGACTAGTTAGTTGAGTCAGATTATTCAATATAATACTAACTAAAAGCGATCATATCATAGCAAAGTTATCATTTGCAGTTCAAAGTGTTATATGAATTGAAAGTTGTCCGGCTTAATGAGCACAATAGGTGTACTGAGTTTGGTGACTGTAGGTTAAACTAACCCCCCAACTTTTGTCAAAAGATGGCGCTATTGAGCCCCTCCTCCACGCCCGTTTTTATGGCTTTGCCCATGTCTACTGGATGACAATATTGATGTGTGTGTGGAGTTTCATGCAATTTGAAGCATGTTAAGAGCCTCAGAAACACCCAAGAATATTATTAAAGTTTGACATCTTGCCATGGCAACAATATTTAAGATATCACAAAGACATTCACATGTCTACATCTGAAATGTTTTGACATTATAATGAAGAAGTTTGAAGCAAATCGGGTAAAAATAAGAGGATGAACTAAAAGCATTTTGAAAGTGACACATTTCCTGCTGCTAATTGGTGGCGCTATATCTTTGACTCATAATAGTCACATCCATGTACTCGGCCTCCTACAACGAACTCACAGGTGAAGTTTCATAAAAATCAATAAATGTATGTAGACGTTATAACACACTTCCTGTTTCTCTTTTCTCGCCATGAATTTGTTGCCTCGCCACAGGCAAACCGTGTGAGATATCAAAAATCCCCTGGCAATTTTGCGTCATCAATGTCTTAACTTCCTGCTGACCGAGTTTGGTGGTGATCGGATTAAGCGCCTAGGAGGAGTATATCAAATTCCAGAGCATGCGCTTTTCAAACAACCCATAATAGCTCACTTCCTGTTGAGGCAGCGAACAACTTAGAGCACGAAAGTTGTCAGGCCCGATGAGATCTTCATGTGTACTGAGTTTCATACCAATATGTGTAAGCGTGTTTGATTGACCAAGATTTCAGACCCCATTCAAGGGGGCGCTGTCGAGCCCCCCTGCCACTTCCAAATGGGTTCCAATGCGTGTGCAAAGTTTCAAGAGTTTTTGAGCACGTTAAGGGCCCCAAAAAGCCCGAACGGTTGAAAAAAAATATATATATATAGCTGCTAGCAGCGATGTGCGGGCCCAAGCCGGTGGCACCGCCACCTCGGTGGTTTAAGGACAACTGGGCACGGCGGGCAAAATGAATTTAAACGGCGTCTCCAGTTGGAGACTGACCAGTTAGTGGAGTCAGATTATTAAATATAATACTAACTAAAAGCGATCATATCATAGCAAAGTTATCATTAGCAGTTCAAAGTGTTATATATTCAGCTGAATTTATCTTATTATATTGTTAAACTAATTATATAAAACTAAATAGTCAGTGAAATACAGATGAACTGGTTTTTTGCCTTTATTTCTTTATACAAATTTATAGAAGAGAAGGGCTAAGAGATTACCTATCCTACAATGCAGACAAAAGGAGACAACAATGAAAGGGTTAAACCTGCAAGACCCTGAGAGGGGGGGGATATTCAGAAGAAATATTTTGAAGAAAAAATAAAAAAAGTATATTGATCTGAAATATAGTACATTCATTTTAAATTCATCCAGGTTCCTTTGAATTTATTTTAAGGTAGTTACGTTATTTTTAACCATATTATTAAACTAATTATATAGTAATCTTTATTTATATAGCGCTTTTTACAATGCAAATTGTGGCAAAGCAGCTTTACATTAATAAGAAAATGGTGTCATTGTGCAGCTTATTCTATATATTATTGATTCATTCCGTTGCAAATATCAATAGTTATTAGTCTAGTTAATTTAGGTATATCAGCACTGCAGAAAACAGTGACGTAATCGTCCGGCTCAGCTCAGTTTGTATACAACGGCGCCAATGCAGGCATATCAAAAACACTGCTGAATATCAAGCAAGTGTCCCCAACTTAAGCAAGCCAAAGGCAAAAGCGGCAAGGAACCAAAACTCCAACAAATGGAGAAAAAAACCTCGGGAGAAACCAGGCTTAGTCGGGGGGCCAGTTCTCCTCTGGCCAACAGTGAACACTTGTCCGATAATCAGGCAGAGTTACGGGTCATTAAACCGATTTGGAATCGCAACAGTCAAAATATTTAAATCTAGTTCCATCTAGTTTAAGATCTTTTGATCACGCCGGTATGGGACGGTTTGTTGGGATATGTGCCACTGGCTGATGAGTCGGTAAGGTCTTAACAAAGGATGAGCTAGTTAACACAGTCTCCGCCGACACCACAGGGCCACATTGCTGCCGCACACAGGCACAGGTTCCGCGTCCGACCCGGACACGGCCCAGATCCAGCCAATCACGTTAATTGGTAAACCTCGGGATAAGCAGAGAGACAAAAAATTAGCGTAGACGCCATTCTTCTTCTGATGTACCGAGTACATCTGGTGTTATAGGAAGTGTTCCCGGTTCCGGCTGACCTGATCTATGCAGCCTAACAATCCTTTAACGGATATGAAGACAAAAGTTTATAGTGCGTCATGTGTATGCCAGGTTAAATAGATGCGTTTTTAGTCTAGATTTAAACTGACAGTGTGTCTGCTTCCCGAACAATGCTAGGAAGATTGTTCCAGAGTTTAGGTGCCAAATAGGAAAAGGATCTACCGCCTGCGGTTAAGTTTGATATTCTAGGTATTAACAACTGGCCAGAATTCTGAGATCGTAATGGACGCGAAGGACTATAATGCATTAAGAGCTCACTCAGGTACTGGGGAGCTAAGCCATTTAGTGCTTTGTAAGTAATTAGCAAGATTTTAAAATCTATACAATGTTTAATAGGGAGCCAGTGCAGTTTTAACAGAACCGGGCTAATATGTTCATATTTCCTGGTTTTAGTAAGGACTCTAGCTGCTGCGTTTTGGACCAGCTGTAATTTGTTTATCACGCCAGCAGGGCAACCACCCAATAGAGCATTACAGTAATCTAGTCTCGAGGTCATAAACGCATGAACTAGCTGTTCCGCATTTGTCATTGAGAGCATATGTCGCAATTTAGATATATTTTTAAGATGGAAGAATGCGGTTTTACATATGCTAGAAATGTGGCTTTCAAATGAAAGATTGGTATCAAAGAGCACACCCAGGTTCCTAACTGACGAAGACGACTTAACAGAGCAGCCATCAAGTGTTAGACAGTATTCTAGGTTTTTATGTGCTGAACTTTTTGGTCTAATAATTAGAATCTCTGTTTTTTCTGAATTTAGTAGCAGGAAATTACTAGTCATCCAATTTTTTATATCAGGTACGCATTCTGTTAATTTTGAGAATTGGTAGGTTTCGTCAGGGCGCGAGGAAATATAGAGCTGAGTATCATCAGCGTAACAGTGAAAGCTAATGCCATGCTTCCTAATGACATCTCCCAAGGGTAGCATGTACAGAGTGAAAGGCAACGGTCCTAGAACTGAGCCTTGTGGTACTCCATATTTAACTTGTGATCGAAATGACATCTCTTCGTTTACTACTTCAAACTGATAACGGTCAGATAAGTATGATTTGAACCATGCCAATGCAATTCCACTAATTCCAGCATAATTTTCTAGTCTATTCAAAAGAATATTGTGGTCGATAGTGTCAAAAGCAGCACTGAGGTCTAGTAACACTAATAGAGAGATACAACCATGATCTAATGATAAGAGCAAATCATTTGTAACTCTAATGAGAGCAGTCTCAGTACTATGGTACGGTCTAAATCCTGACTGGAAATCCTCACAGATACCATTTCTTTCCAGGTAGGAACTAAGCTGAGATGATACTGCCTTTTCTAGTATTTTTGACAGAAAAGGTAGATTGGAAATCGGTCTGTAATTGACTAATTCACCAGGATCAAGTTGTGGTTTTTTAATAAGAGGTTTGATAATAGCCTGCTTAAAATTTTTCAGTACGTAACCTAGTGATAAAGATGAATTAATGATCTTAAGAAGAGGATCTATGACCTCTGGAAGCATCTCTTTCAATAGCTTAGTCGGTATAGGGTCTAACATACATGTTGTAGATTTTGATGATTTAACAAGTTTAGACAATTCTTCCTTTCCTATAGCAGCGAATGAATGGAATTTTTCCTCAGGGATACAACAACCCACTGTCTGATGTGATACTGCAGTAGACAGTTGCATGGCTATAATTTTCTCTCTAATGTTGTCAATCTTGCAAGTAAAGAAGTTCATAAAGTCATTACTGCTGTGCTGTTTGGAAACATCAGAAGTTGAGGCTGAATTTCTTGTTAATTTAGCCACTGTATTAAATAAATACTTAGGGTTGTGTTTATTTTCTTCTAAAAGATTTGAAAAATAAGCAGATCTAGCGGTATTTACAGCCTTTCTGTACTCCATTTTCTCTCTCCATGAAATCCGAAAAACTTCTAGTTTTGAATTCTTCCAGCTGCGCTCCATTTTTCTTGCTGCTCTCTTAAGGGCCCGAGTGTGCTCGTTATACCATGGCGTTGGACTAATATCCTTAATCTTTTTTAAGCGCAAAGGAGCGACAGAGTCTAGAGTGTTCGAAAAGAGAGCGTCATTAGTTTCTGTTGCAACATCGAGTTCTTCTAAGCTGTCTGGTTTGCTAAGTTGATGAAACTGATCAGGAAGATTATTTATAAAGCAATTTGGTAGAAGTGATGGTTCTAACATTTATGGCAGACAGGCGGTTTTCCAGCCATGGATAAATGTAGCACGCATGAGACTAGATAATGATCTGAGACGTCATCGCTCTGCTGCAGAATTTCAACGGCATCAATATCGATTCCATGTGACAATCTTAGATCTAGAGTATGATTACGACAATGAGTTGGTCCTGACACGTGTTGTCTAACTCCAATAGAGCTTAGAATATCTGTTAATGCCAATCCCAAAGCGTCTTTTTCATTATCTACATGTATATAAAAATCACCAACAATAAGGACTTTATCCACAGCCAGTACTAACTCCGATAGAAAATCAGCAAATTCTTTGATAAAATCTGTATGGTGCCCTGGTGGCCTGTATACAGTAGCCAACACAAATTTCAAATGAGAGTTGTCACTAACATTATATAAACTTACATAGAGCACCATCACTTCAAAAGAGATATATTTGAAAGACTTTTGAGTAATACTGAAGATATTACTATAGATTACAGCAACACCTCCCCCTTTACCTTTCTGACGAGGTTCGTGTCGATAATAGTAACCTTGAGGGCTAGACTCATTTAAAGTAATGTAATCGTCTGGTTTTAGCCAGGTTTCTGTCAAACACAGCACATCTAGGTTATTTTTTGTGATAATATCATTTACAATAAGTGCTTTTGAAGAAAGGGATCGAATATTCAGCAACCCAAGCTTTATCATTTTGTTATCCTTATAATCTGTTTACTACTTGTTGAACATCAATTAAATTATCACCCGTAAATGGGTTTGGAAGTTTTCTGTATTTATTAGTTAGGGGTACAGACACAGTCTCTATCTGATGATATCTAGGTGAAAGAGTCTTTATGTGTTGGGATTTATCTGAATTCTGTGACGTGAGACAGCTAGCAGACGGTCGGTTTAGCCAGTCTGTCTGCTTCCTGACCTGGGCCCCAGTTAGTCAAGGTTGAGCTCTAAGACTATGTGCCATATTACTAGAGAGAAGAGCGGCACCACCCCAGGAGGGATGAATACCATCTCTTTTCAACAGGTCAGGTCTGCCCCAAAAACTTTTCCTATTGTCTATGAAACCTATTATTCTGTGGACACCACTTAGACAGCCAGCCATTGAGTGATGATAGTCTGCTAATTATCTCATCACTCCTACGAGCAGGAAGGGGTCCAGAAAAAATTAGTGTCTGACATCATACGTGCGACTTCACACACCTCTTTAATGTTAATTTTGGTGATCTCCGACTGGCGAAGTCGGATATCATTAGCGCCGACGTGAATAACAATCTTAGAGTATTTACGATTAGCATTAGCCAGCACTTTTAAATTTGCTGTGATGTCAGGCGCTCTGGCTCCCGGCAAACATGTGACTATGGTGGCTGGTGTCTCTATTTTCACGTTCCGTGTAATAGAATCGCCAATAACTAGGGCACTTTCAACAGGATTCTCAGTGGGTGCGTCACTGAGTGGGGAGAACCAGTTTTATGTTCTAACCGGAACGGAAGAGTGGTATTTTTTAACACGACTAGGCCGCCTCACGGTCACCCAGTTGCCCTGCTGCACAGGCTCTACAGCCGGAACCGAACAATGTACGGAGTTCGCTAGGCTAGTCGAATCCAAAACAGTATCTGAAGCCCTTGCATTCTTACTATCCTCAATTAAAGTTTGGATGCTTGTCTCTAATTCTAAGATTTCCCTACATTTATGACATGTGAATCCTTCATCGCTGACAGAAAAAGCTAAACTATGCATGTGACAGGCAGTGCAAGTAACAATGAAAGGAGAAGATGACATAGCTTACCGTGTTTGTAGACCGATCCGACTTACCAGATGTTTGATGAATTTGAAGAAAACGAGAGCGCGACAGAAATGACGGTGGGCACGGATAACACAATCTAGCGTAATGCTAACGCGTTGTGATGGTGATTTAGATTAAAAGATTAAAAACTAGCGATGTCAGATTAATGTGATAGGCAATATAAGACAATATCAGATATATAGTGAAGATGAGAACCATATAGTCAGTGCACTAAAACTGAACTGGTTCTATGCCTTCATTTTTATGAGATTTCCTATACTATAATACAGACAAAAGGAGACAGCAATGAAAGGGTTGAAACCTGGAAGACCCTGAGAGAGAGAGAGAGAGAGAGAGAGAGAGAGAGAGAGAGAGAGAGAGAGAGAGAGAGAGAGATATTCAGAAGAAATATTTTGAAGAAAACAAGTATATTGATCTCAAATATAGTACAATCATTTTAAATTCATCCAGGTTCCTTTGAATTTATCTTAAGGTATTTTATGTTATTTTTAACCATATTTGTTCTGTTCTTAATAACAAAATTATAGCAAACCTTAAATAAGTATAAGTGTCGTTTCAGAAGATAAAAGTGCTTTACTCTTAGTCAGCATTTCAGTATTCTGTGTTCCAGTAATATGCATTTCTTATGTGTTTCTGTTTGGGTCATGGTCACTTTAAGATCGCGCTGCTCTAAATGTCCTTTTGCACTATCCGTAGTTGGGGAGTTATCACTCTCTCGTTTCAGCAGTTCAAGTGTGCAGATTCACGGAGCTTCTTTCATTTCTGTCTTCTCATGTCTGACGTAGCATCGTCGGTATGTATACTTTGTTTTGTGAGATTATTAGGGAAGTATTATTAGTTATTTTGACTATTTTTAGTTTGTTAGTGTGATTTGAGGATGGTTTGAATGCACGTCTGCTATGTATATGCAAGCGCTCACGTGTTCGCTCACGTGTACTACGAGCTGCACAGTAAAGGCGCTTTAAAGCCCTATATTTAGTTCAGGTGTATTTCTTATTAGTTTTAAAAATGAGTAAAAACGAAATACAATAGGAATTGTGAAAATTTTCCTTTATTTATGTGTAATTTGTCATTGCTCTTTTGTGTGTTACAGTTTCACTATTTTCCTTGCAACTCCATTAAACCTGTGGAATTGAGAATTAGTCTTCAGAGTCTTGGTGTTGGGAAAAAGTTTAGCTGGCTGTCAGGATATTAAGCAGACATATCGAGGACGGCACAGTGAAACGACGCCTATCAAGCAAGCGAGATAAAGCAGAGTTAGTTGGAAGCTAGCCAACATGTCGTTGTCACACGTATCCAGTGGACAATCAACGGACCATACTCTACAGTCGAGTGCTACTGGAGCAGCGCGCGCCACCGAGCTACAGGCTACAGAGGAGAGTTCACATGGAAATACAGCAGCACAGGACAACCAATACAGTGCATCAGTAAAGACACGCTCGCAAGTATGTTGTTCTTTGAGATCCAGTTCATCATCAGTGGGGTCTGCAGCAGTTAGAGCAAGAGCGAGGGCCGAAGCAGCAAAGGCACGCCTATGCTATGCGGAAGAGGAAGCAAATCTGAAGCTACAACAAGCTAAGTTGGAAGTGTCTATAGAAATACTAAAACATAAAAAAGAGACTGCAGCAGCCGTTGCTGAAGCAGAGGCGTTTGAAGCTGCTGTTGATGTAAAGAGTGAGAAACATAGTTGTGACCTGATCAAAGACTCTGTTCCTTTAGAAGCCTCACAACGTACGAAGCAGTATGTGCTTGATCAACTAAAAGAAAGGGATTCAGAATTTAAGTCATGTGAAAATGGTGACACACCAGCAAAGACAGAGCCGGTCACTAACCACAATGTGTCACCTCCTCCACTAAAGCCTGAAGCCAGTCCCTTCTATTTGCAGCAGAACAATACTGCTCCTCATCGTCTCATCTCACAGCAGCCGTACATCAGCACATACAAGGACAGTCACAAGCCATTCAACGGGACACTTGGAGACATTCGTCTACCTCACTTCAAGTCCAGTGGTGAGCATGCTTCTCCTACACACCACTTTAGAGCACAAAATCACGACACCCAGCCTCCTCCTGCACACCATGCCATACGGCCAGACACTTATGACTGCAGCTCATACATAAATGATGGCGGCTCACACATAAATGACTTTGTCAGGTATCTAGCTCGCCGTGAGCTTGTGGCTACAGGCTTGCTTCAATTCAATGACAAACCCCAAAATTACAGAGCATGGAAGCGTTCCTTTTTGACTGCCGTCAGAGGCCTTAACCTGGAACCGAGTGAGGAGATGGACCTTTTGCTAAAGTGGCTTGGTAAGGAGTCAGCAGAGCATATTGAGCAGATAAGAGCAATACATATTAATCGGCCAGAAGCAGGACTGGCCATGGCATGGGAAAGACTAGAGCTAACATATGGCTCAGCTGAAGCAGTAGAAAATGCTCTGTTCAAACGCATTGATGGCTTTCCGAAAATAATAAACCGAGATGGACCTAAGCTGACAAAGCTGGGTGATCTACTAATGGAACTGCAGGCCGCTAAAGCCGAAGGAGACTTACCTGGCCTGGCTTTCCTTGACACTGCGAGAGGCGTCAACCCGATCGTACAGAAACTCCCGTTTCGTCTCCAGGAAAAGTGGGTGATAGCTG
The DNA here is from genome assembly GCA_037194245.1 of Opsariichthys bidens. Lineage (NCBI taxonomy): Eukaryota > Metazoa > Chordata > Actinopteri > Cypriniformes > Xenocyprididae > Opsariichthys > Opsariichthys bidens. The sequence continues at coordinate 24,354,767 of CM074284.1, read as the reverse complement.
GTGCAGCCTACAAGCATCAAAACCAGGTGAATTATCCCCCCTTTTTCTTCTTTGTTGATTTCGTCATCCAGCAGGCTCGCATTGCCAATGATCCCAGCTTTAGCCTCATCACCAACACAGACAAAGCCCTCAGGACAGAGAAGATGGCGTGGAAGCCGAACAGACAGCGGGAAGTCTCCGTCCACAAGACAGAGGTATCACCCAGAGCCACATCTGACACGGGTGAGCCTCCAACAAAATCTGACGACAGCGAAAAGCTGTGTTTGTTGCATAAAAAGCCACACCCTCTCCGTAAGTGCCGGGCGTTCAGAGAGAAGCCCATTGACGAGCGCAAAACACTCCTAAAAGAAAACAATGTGTGCTTTAAATGTCTGTCTTCCTCGTCCCACATAGCAAAGAACTGCAAATTCGATGTCCAGTGTTTTGAATGTAAGAGCAACAGGCACAACACCGCGCTCCACCCTGGACCCGCACCCTGGCAGCAGGAAGCTGGCCCTGCTTCTGAGCTCGGCGGGGAGGGGGAAGAAGCTTCAGCGCAGTCTCAGGTAACCAACAAATGCACAAAAGTCTGCGGAGGTGAACTTACAGACCGCTCCTGCTCGAAAATATGCCTTGTTAAAGTGTTCCCAGCTGGCCACAGAGGAAAAGCCGTGACGTTGTATGCAGTTATGGACGAGCAAAGCAATAGGTCACTGGTTCGCTCACAGTTCTTTGAAATGTTCCATGATCACAGTCCTAGTGCTCCTTACACACTGAGAACATGTGCTGGAGTGAAGCAATCAGCAGGCAGAAGGGCCAGTGGCTATGAAGTGGAGTCTCTAGATGGAGCTGTTCGCATCCCGTTGCCAAGCCTCATAGAATGTAACGACATACCGAACAACAGAGAGGAGATTCCAACCCCCGAAGTAGCTCTTCATCATGCTCATCTAAGGTCAGTTGCACACCTCATCCCAGACATTGATCCGCAAGCCCCAATCATGCTTCTCTTAGGACGGGACATTATAAGAGTGCATAAAGTCCGCAAACAGGTGAATGGCCCTCACAACCTGCCTTACGCACAGAAGTTAGACCTGGGGTGGGTCATTGTTGGAAATGTGTGCCTAGGTAATGTTCACAAGCCACTGACAATTAGCACGTTCCACACGAACACCACAGAGCTGCAACGGCCCACTCTCTTTGGCGCATGCCCTAATGTGTTCCATGTAAAGGAGAGGTTCAGTGACACCCAAGCCACCAGTGAGCCTCCAGCCTATTCTGAGGACCAGCCTATCTGTGAAACCGATCACCTAGGATGCATAGTGTTCAGGCGAACCAAGGATGACAACCAGGTGGCTCCATCCATTCAAGATACAAAGTTCATGAAGATAATGGATGAGGGACTGCAAAAAGACTCAAATAACAGTTGGGTGGCACCATTACCCTTCAAGAGCCCACGGCCACGGCTCCCAGACAACAGGCTACAGGCGCTGAGGCGTCTCATGTCTCTCAAACGTAACTTTGAAAAAAAGCCTGAGATGAGAGACCACTTTCTCTCCTTCATGGGCAACATGTTTCGGAACGGTCAAGCAGAGTTAGCCCCCCCTCTCAGCCCTGATGAAGAAAGGTGGTACTTACCAACGTTCGGGGTGTATCATCCGAAAAAACCTAAGAAAATCCGGGTGGCATTCGATTCCAGTGCCCAATACAACGGTGTATCACTGAACAACGTGCTGTTAACAGGACCTGACCTTAATAACACACTACTGGGAGTGCTGATTCGGTTCAGAAGAGAGGCCATTGCACTCACAGTCGACATAGAACAGATGTTCTATTGCTTCCGAGTAAGAGAAAAAGACCGTGACTTCTTACGCTTACTCTGGTTTGAGAATAATGACCTCTCAAAAGCAATCGTGGATTACCGCATGAATGTCCACGTCTTTGGCAACAGCCCGTCACCTGCAGTGGCTATTCATGGCCTACACAAGTCTGTCCAAGGTAACAAATTCCCAGTCGACCCAGACGTGCAGCACTTTGTGTTGCATGACTTCTATGTCGATGATGGGCTCAAGTCCCTGCCCACAGTTCAAGCTGCTATTAGCCTGGTAAAAAGGACACAGGATGTGCTCTCCAAGTCGAATCTGAGACTTCACAAGATTGCAGCGAACAACAAAGAGGTCATGGATGCCTTTCCATCCAGTGACCACGCGAGTGACCTCAAAGACCTTGACCTCGACGCAGACGTGCTGCCGTTGCAACGCAGCCTCGGGCTTGACTGGAATCTCAAGACAGACTGTTTTCTTTTTAATGTCTCCAGTGAGGCCAAGCCCTACACCCGACGGGGTGTCTTGTCCACAATCAATAGCCTCTACGACCCACTTGGATTCGTTGCGCCCGTCACGGTCCAAGGCAAGGCTATCCTGCGAGAGCTCACGGCGGAGAACGGTGACTGGGACGCGCCCTTACCTCCAGCCATGGAAGATGCCTGGACGTCATGGAGGGTCTCTCTGTCCGAGCTCGCTGAGCTTTCCATCCCAAGGCGCTACACAGAAGCCTCACCGTCAGCAGCGGTAAGAAGAGAACTGTGTGTGTTCTGTGATGCTTCAGTCAAAGCAATCGGTGCTGTGTGCTACCTGAAAGTGACAGACAGTAATGGGAACAACCAGATTGGATTTGTAATGGGCAAAGCCAAGCTGGCTCCCCGCCCTGAACACACAGTGCCAAGACTTGAACTCTGCGCAGCAGTGCTTGCTGTGGAGTTAGCAGACCTGGTCTCAGCAGAACTAGACCTACAGCTTGATACCGTAACCTACTACTCAGACAGTAAAGTAGTCCTGGGCTATATTTGCAATGAGTCCAGGCGCTTTTATGTCTATGTCAGCAACCGGGTGTTACGCATCCGAAGATCCTGCCGACCAGACCAGTGGCGCTACGTGCCAACAGAACTGAACCCTGCAGATCACGCAACACGTTCCGTCCTTGCTGGCCAACTGAAACATACCAACTGGCTGAGTGGGCCCAAATTTCTCTCCAAGCCGGAGCCCAACATTTCTGCGAGCACTTATGACCTTGTTGACCCGAGCACAGACCCAGACATCCGCCCTCTGGTGTCTGCCTTAAGCACTACAGCCTCAAACAAGCAACTGGATTCACAACGCTTTGCTAAGTTCTCTACCTGGAAGTCATTAACTCGTGCAGTCACTCGCCTCATCCATATAACCTGTCTTTTCAAGACAGTTCACAGAGAGAACAGAGCATGCAAGGGCTGGCATTACTGCAAAGCTGAGTTCACAGTTGAGGAATCAGAGAAAGCGTCAGCTGTAATCATCCAAGCAGTTCAAAAGGAAGTCTACAACCAAGAGATAAAGTGCATTCAAAAACATGAAAGGATGCCAAAAACAAGCCCTCTCAGAAATCTGGACCCGTTCATCGACACAAACGGCCTTCTAAGAGTTGGAGGCCGTCTTCATCATTCAAGTGTCAATCAGAGTGAAAAGACTCCCCTGATTATTCCTGGCCAGCATCACGTCGCCACTTTGCTTATCAAACACCATCACGAGCAAATCCATCATCAAGGCCGTCACTTTACGGAGGGTGCGGTCCGTTCAGCTGGCTTTTGGATAGTCGGAGGGAAGAAAAGAGTAAGCAGCATCATCCATCAATGCATAACATGCAGAAGGCTCAGAGCTCCACTCAGCATCCAGAAAATGGCTAACCTGCCAGCCGATCGTCTTTCAACAGATCCTCCATTCTCCAGCGTGGGTCTTGATGTGTTCGGCCCATGGAACGTCTCCTCACGCAAGACCAGAGGCGGCTTTGCTCAAAGTAAAAGGTGGGCAGTGATCTTTACGTGCATGAGCATAAGAGCTGTGCACATTGAAGTCATAGAATCCCTCGACACCTCTAGCTTCATCAACGCGCTACGGCGCTTCCTTTCAATGCGTGGGCCGGTCAAAAACATTCGCTCCGACCGCGGCACGAACTTCATTGGTGCCTGTAAGGAACTGAAGATAGCCTCAAACATAGACAGCACTGCCGTAAAGACTTACCTCTCAGACAAGGGCTGCATCTGGTCTTTTAATCCCCCACATGCATCCCATTGGGGTGGATCATGGGAGAGAATGATTGGGCTGGCAAGGAGGATTCTGGACGCAATGTTCCTCCAGCTGAAAGACAAGCTCACCCACGAAGTGCTGGTGACTTTCATGGCAGAAGTCGCAGCAATCATCAATGCCAGGCCACTTGTTCCAGTGACTATGGACCCTGATGACTCGTTCATACTCACGCCAGCTGCTCTTCTCACACAAAAGACGAACATTGTGCCTGCTCCTGCTGGTGAGTTTGGAGTTGCAGACCTCTACAAGTCCCAGTGGCGGCAGGTTCAGCACCTGTCCAACACATTCTGGGATCGTTGGAGGAAACAATTCCTCCCAACACTGCAGGCCCGCAAGAAATGGCAGTCCACTCAGCCAAACGTTCAGCCTGGAAGCATTGTTCTCCTTAAGAACAGCCAATCACCTAGGAATGAATGGCCTCTTGGACTGATTACTCAGGCCTTCCCTAGCAAGGATGGGAAAGTACGCCAGGTGGAGGTAAAGATCATCAAACCAGGCGGGTCTAGCCTCTTTCTTAGGCCAGTCAAGGAAATTGTTCTCCTCCTACCTCCAGAGGCACAGTAAATGGACTGTTTAGTAAAGGGACTGTTTGAGAGAGAAAAAAAAAAAAAAAAAAAAAATGACTGTGCATGGACTGTGGGGGTGACGTGTGTCCACGTCAGACGGGGAGTGTTCTGTTCTTAATAACAAAATTATAGCAAACCTTAAATAAGTATAAGTGTCGTTTCAGAAGATAAAAGTGCTTTACTCTTAGTCAGCATTTCAGTATTCTGTGTTCCAGTAATATGCATTTCTTATGTGTTTCTGTTTGGGTCATGGTCACTTTAAGATCGCGCTGCTCTAAATGTCCTTTTGCACTATCCGTAGTTGGGGAGTTATCACTCTCTCGTTTCAGCAGTTCAAGTGTGCAGATTCACGGAGCTTCTTTCATTTCTGTCTTCTCATGTCTGACGTAGCATCGTCGGTATGTATACTTTGTTTTGTGAGATTATTAGGGAAGTATTATTAGTTATTTTGACTTTTTTTAGTTTGTTAGTGTGATTTGAGGATGGTTTGAATGAACGTCTGCTATGTATATGCAAGCGCTCACGTGTTCGCTCACGTGTACTACGAGCTGCACAGTAAAGGTGCTTTAAAGCCCTATATTTAGTTCAGGTGTATTTCTTATTAGTTTTAAAAATGAGTAAAAACGAAATACAATAGGAATTGTGAAAATTTTCCTTTATTTATGTGTAATTTGTCATTGCTCTTTTGTGTGTTACAGTTTCACTATTTTCCTTGCAACTCCATTAAACCTGTGGAATTGAGAATTAGTCTTCAGAGTCTTGGTGTTGGGAAAAAGTTTAGCTGGCTGTCAGGATATTAAGCAGACATATCGAGGACGGCACAATATTATTAAACTAATTATATAGAACCATATAGTCAGTGCACGAAAACTGAATTGGTTCTATGCCTTCATGTTTTATGAAATTTCCGATCCTATAATTCAGAAAAAAGGAGACAGCAATGAAAGGGTTAAACCTGCCAGACTAAAACACAGAGACGTTCGGGTTCTTGAACTGTTTGAATGTGTGTGCGTGTGTGCGTGCAATGTATGAGGAGAGCACGAATGTAATATAAATGATAACAATCCAAACACGATTTATTTGCAGAAGTTTATATTTTAGTTTTATTTTTTTTAAATCCCTGCATGGATGTCGTTCTGTGTATAACTGGGCGCGATCATTATTAGGAGACGCTGCGCGATTTAAAGAATAAGGTTTAAAAACACTTAAAATCAAGTGGCTTTCACGCGGTCACGATCACTGCGGCTCTTTGTTTAATCCATTAGGAAACGAAGTTTGCACAGATGCCACACAGCGTCAACACATTAACACAGTCATACACATATATATTCAAACTTCAATTTCAAAGAATTGAAAGGAACATTAAAAATGAATGATAAGATTCTGAAAGACGTGAGAAAGAACGAGCCTCGGGAAGCAAAGGTTCTCAGACGCGGCGCGTCTATATTTGTCACAGAACACCTTACAAACTGAAATTAAGCTTTTTAATGCATTCTTGTGATTAAATCTTGAGTAATCACTGGAATGTTTTAATTCAAAGGAACATTAAAAAGGAATGACAAGATTCTGAAAGACGCGAGAAAGAACGAGGCTCGGGAAGCAAAGGTTCTCAGACGCGACGCGTCTATAATTGTCACAGAACACCTTCCAAACTAAAATTAAGCTTTTTATTACATTCTTGTGATTAAATCTTGTGTAATCGCTGGAATATTTCAACTTATAAGTTTAAAAAACACGAATGAGTTCGTGATCATTCACAGACATCATCAAACTGAAACAACCTTGCGTTGCTTCTCTGAGTTTACAGAAATACGTGCAGTGTCCACTAGAGGGAGACCATGTTTGTTAAGAGCCTCAAAAACACCCAAGAATATTATTAAAGTTTGACGTCTTGCCATGGCAACAATATTTAAGATATCACAAAGATATTCATATGTCTAAATCTGAAATGTTTTGACATTATAATGAAGTTTGAAGCAAATCGGGTAAAAATAAGAGGGTGATCTCAAAGCATTTTGAAAGTGACACATTTCCTGCTGCCAATTGGTGGCGCTATATCTTTGACTCATAATAGTCACCTCCATGTACTCGGCCTCCTACAACGAACACACAGGTGAAGTTTCATAAAAATCAATAAATGTATCCAGACGTTATAACACACTTCCTGTTTCTCTTTTCTCGCCATAAATTCGTTGCCTCGCCAAGGGCAAACCGTTTGAGATATCAAAAATCCCCTGGCAATTTTGCGTCATCAATGTCTTGACTTCATGCGGACCGAGTTTAGTGGTGATCGAATTAAGCGTCTAGGAGGAGTATATCAAATTCCAGAGCATGTGCTTTTCAAACAACCCATAATAGCTCACTTCCTGTTGAGGCGGCGAACAACTTCGAGCACGAAAGTTGTCAGGCCCGATAAGATCTTCCTGTGTACTGAGTTCCATACCAATATGTGCAAGCGTGTTTGATATATGGACCAAGATATCGGACCCCATTCAAGGGGGCGCTGTCGAGCCCCCCTGCCACGCCCCCCTGCCACGCCCTAATGGCCGCAGGTTCCAATGCGTGTGCAAAGTTTCAAGAGTTTTCGTGCATGTTAAGGGCCCCAAAAGTGGCAAAAACCTTGAAAAAAAAATAATAATGAAGAAGAAGATTAAATATAATCCTAAGGAAAACAATAGGGCCTTCGCCCTTTCAGGGCTTGGGCCCGAAATATAGCTGCTAGCAGCGATGTGCGGGCCCAAGCCGGTGGCACCGCCACCTTGGTGGTTTAAGGACAACTGGGCACAGCGGGCAAAATGAATTTAAAAGGTGTCTCCAGTTGGAGACTGACCAGTTAGTTGAGTCAGATTATTCAATATAATACTAACTAAAAGCAATCATATCATAGCAAAGTTATCATTAGCAGTTCAAAGTGTTATATATTCAGCTGAATTTGTTATTATATTGTTTAACTAATTATATAAAACTAAATAGTCAGTGAAACACAAATGAACTGGTTCTTTGCCTTTATTTCTTTATACAAATTTATAGAAGAGAAGGGCTAAGAGATTTCCTATCCTACAATGTAGACAAAAGGAGACAGCAATGAAAGGGTTAAACCTGCAAGACCCTGAGAGAGAGAGAGAGAGAGAGAGAGAGAGAGAGAGGGGGGGGGGGGGATATATATTCAGAAGAAATATTTTGAAGAAAACAAGTATGTTGATCTGAAATATAGTACATTCATTTTAAATTTATCCAGGTTCCATTGAATTTATCTTAAGGTATTTTACGTTATTTTTGACCATATTATTAAACTAATTATATAGAACCATATAGTCAGTGCACTAAAACTGAACTGGTTCTATGGCTTCATTTTTTATGAGATTTCCTATCCTATAATTCAGAAAAAAAGGAGACAGCAATGAAAGGGTTAAACCTGGAAGACCCTTAGAGAGAGAGAGAGAGAGAGAGAGAGAGAGAGAGAGAGAGAGAGAGAGAGAAAGAGATTCAGAAGAATTATTTTAAAGAAAACAAATATATTGATCTGAAATAAAGTACATTCATTTTAAATTCATCTTAGTTTAAACCTTCGCCACAGCAACACCATGTGAGATGTACTATAATCGTTCGCAATTTAGCATCATCAGTATGTTGTCATCATGTGCAGAAGTTTATTATTAGTTATTTGCAGAACTTTATATTTTAATTTATTTTTTTTTAAATCCCTGCATAAAGTTATTTGTATAACTGGGCGCGATCATTATTAGGAGACGCCAAACTATTAGTTCCAAACTGTAATTGAAGATTTTTAATATGTTCTTGTGATCGAATCTTGTCTAATCGCTTGAATATTTTAATGAATAAGGTTTAAAAACATGAGCTTTCATGATTTCGTGATCAATCCCTTTCAGAGAAATGACGCGCGGCTCTTTGTTTAATCCATTAGGAAATGAAGTTTGCACAGATGCCACACAGCGTCAACACATTAACACAGTCATACACATAAATATTCAAACTAAGGAATGAAAAGAACATGAAAAAAAAATCACATGTAAATGAGTTCGTGATCATTCACAGACATGAAACTATCAAACATGGCTCGCGATCTCTACATGAATGTCTTTCATGTGTTTATATTGTAGAATCGCTGGAATGTCTTCAGCATCTTCAGTATGTTGTCATCATGTGCAGAAGTTTATTATTAGTTATTTGCAGAAATTTATATTTTAATTTTATGTTTTAAAATCCCTGCATGTGTAAAGATGTATTTGTATAACTGGGCGCGATCATTTTTAGGAGACGCTGCGCTTCTCTTTGTGTGACAATAAATCTGCCAAATTGTAAAAGAAGCTTTTTAATATGTTTTTGTGATCGAATCTTGTCTAATCGCTTAAATGATTTAAAGAATAAGGTTTAAAAACACTTAAAATCGAGTGGCTTTCACGCGGTCACGATCACTGCTTATAGAGAAATGACGCTTTGTTTAGTCCATTAGGAAACGAAGTTTGCACAGATGCCACACAGCGTCAACACATTAACACAGTCACACACATAAAAATTCAAACTTCAATTTCAAAGAATTGAAAGGAACATTAAAAAGGAATGATGACAAGATTCTGAAAGACGCGAGAAAGAACGAGCTTCGGCAGGCGTTCCTTCTCAGACGCGGCGCGTCTATAATTGTCACAGAACACCTTCTAAACTAAAATTAAGATTTTTAATACATTCTTGTGATTAAATCTTGTGTAATCGCTGGAATGTTTTAATTCAAAGGAACATTAAAAAGGAATGACAAGATTCTGAAAGACGCGAGAAAGAACGAGCTTCGGCAGGCGTTCCTTCTCAGACGCGGCGCGTCTATAATTGTCACAGAACACCTTCTAAACTAAAATTAAGCTTTTTAATACATTCTTGTGATTAAATCTTGTGTCATCGCTGGAATATTTTAATTTATAAGTTTAAAAAACACAAATGAGTTCGTGATCATTCAGACATCATCAAACTGTGAAACATCAAGGGGCGTTGCTTCTCTGAGTGAACAGAAAGTACACAAAGCTGTCCACTAGAGGGAGCCACGAGACCGTGTTTGTTAAGAGCCTCAAAAACACCCAAGAATATTATTAAAGTTTGACGTCTTGCCATGGCAACAATATTTAAGATATCACAAAGATATTCATATGTCTACATCTGAAATGTTTGGACATTATAATTAGGAAGTTTGAAGCAAATCGGGTAAAAATAAGAGGGTGAACTCAAAGCATTTTGAAAGTGACACATTTCCTGCTGCCAATTGGTGGCGCTATATCTTTGACTCATGATAGTCACATCCATGTACTCGGCCTCCTACAACGAACACACAGGTGAAGTTTCATAAAAATCAATAAATGTATGCAGACGTTATAACACACTTCCTGTTTCTCTTTTCTCGCCATAAATTCGTTGCCTCGCCACGGGCAAACCGTTTGAGATATCAAAAATTCACTGGACATTTGGCATCATCAATATCTTGACTTCTTGCTGACCGAGTTTGGTGGTGATCGGATTAAGCGCCTAGGAGGAGTATATCAAATTCCAGAGCATGCGTTTTTCAAACAACCCATAATAGCTCACTTCCTGTTGAGGCGGCGAACAACTTCGAGCACGAAAGTTGTCAGCCCCGATAAGGTCTATATGTGTACCGAGTTTCATACCAATATGTGCAAGCGTGTTTGATATATGGACCAAGTTTTCAGACCCCATTCAAGGGGGCGCTGTCGAGCCCCCCTGCCACGCCCGGGTCCCAGCCTCTGTGACGCCCTAATGGCCGCAGGTTCCAATGCGTGTGCAAAGATGAATAAGAATAAGAATAATAATAATAAATATAGCTGCTAGCAGCGATGACGGGCCCAAGCCGGTGGCACCGCCAACCCGGTGGCATCAAGGCAACTGTGCACAGCGGGAAAAATGAATTTAAAAGGTGTCTCCAGTTGGACTGACCAGTTAGTCGAGTCAGATTATTCAATAGAATACTAACTAAAAGCGATCATATCATAGCCAACTTATCATTAGCAGTAAGTGTTATATATTCAGCTGAATTTATCTTATTATATTGTTAAACTAATTATATAAAACTAAATTGGAGGGTAGTCGTGGCCTAATGGTGAGGGAGTTGGGCTTGTAATCAGAAGGTTGCGGGTGGGAATTGTGAATAAACAACACTCTCTCCACCTTCAATACCACGACTAAAAGTGCCCTTGAGCAAGGCACCTAACCCCCAATTGCTCCCCGGGCGCTGTCGCAATAGCTGCCCACTGCTCCGGGTGTGTGTTCACTGTGTGTGTATGTGTGTGTTCACTACTCACTGCTGTGTGTGTGCACTTGGGATGGGTTAAATGCAGAGCACCAATTTCGAGTATGGGTCACCATACTTGACAACATGTCACGACTTTCACTTAAATAGTCAGTGAAATACAAATGAACTGGTTCTTTGCCTTTATTTCTTTATACATATGCATAGAAGAGAAGGGCTAAGAGATTTCCTATCCTTTAATGCAGAGAAAAGGAGATAGCAACGAAAGGGTTAAACCTGCAAGACCCTCAGAGAGAGAGGGGGGGGGTATTCAGAAGAAATATTTTGAAGAAAACAAGTATATTGATCTGAAACATAGTACATTCATTTTAAATTCATCCAGGTTCCATTGAATTTATCTTAAGGTATTTTACGTTATTTTTAACCATATTATTAAACTAATTATATAGAACCATATAGTCAGTGCACGACAACTGAACTGGTTCTATGCCTTCATTTTTTATGAGATTTCCGATTCTATAATTCAGAAAAAAAGAGACGGCAATGAAAGGGTTAAACCTGGAAGACCCTTAGAGAGAGAGAGAGAGAGAGAGAGAGAGAGAGAGAGAGAGAGAGAAAGACAGAGAGAGAGAGAGAGAGAGAGAGAGGGACTTTTTTGACTTTTCAAAATAACTTTTATTACAATAAATTTAACAACCATAAACCATTTTTTCACAGTAAATTCATTAATTACTTACAAACTTAAAGAACAACACAACTCACCATTCTCAACTGAGCATAAAGCTCCTCTGTGACACCATATAGATTCAAACTTCATTAAATTATTCATTACCTTATAAAATCGAAAATCAACAACAATTCTGGATCTCACCATTACTTTAAACACCCTTCAAACGTCGCTATCATCCCTTTGTTCCATTTGATTTCTCCTACTAATGTATATAGCCATTTTCGCTTTTCCAAGTACAAAATTTAACAGCTGACATTCACCACGTCTAGACTTCACATATTTAAAACCAAAAATTAAAATTTGTTCAGAAAAAACTTCATTAAAACAACTGAAATTTTTTTTTAACAGTTCAAACAAAGGTTTTAGCCTAAAACAGTTTTTAAAACAATGAAAAACAGTCTCTTTTTCAGAACAAAAAGGGCAATCTTGACTTGAATCAGGATTTAAAATGGAAACAAAAGCATTAACTGCGATAATTCCATGTAAAACCCTCCAATGAATGTCAGCTGTTTTTTTGGACAATGGTGGCTTATATAACGCTCTCCACTCTGGTCTGACATTTTCATTCAATCCCAAAACATTACGCCAAGGTGTATCAATTTTTTGATCCAAACCTTTTTTGTTAAAACATTTTACACATGCTTTGTACAACTGTTTTCCATTAACATCATTAAAATCCAAACACATACTCTTTAATTCCAGAAAAATTCCAGAATGATCATTTAAATCGGGGGATAAAAACAATTTTGGAAAGGCATCCATGTCATTAGGAAAAATAAGTCTTTCACAATACTCTTTCAGCATATTAGTTTCCTCCGATGTGAGAAGAGATCTCACCTTCTGTAATATTTGAGTCACTGTTCGAACTGACTTGATCTTCACACAAGCAGTCACTTTTTCAACGTTAGCTAGTCCAGGCCCCGCCAGAGATACAAGCTTTTTGAACACTGTGATTCCATCTTGAATAAAGAGTTCAGTAATTGTGCTGCTTGTGCTCATTACATCCAGTCTTGCGCCATGTATCAGTGGCTCTTCCAGCAACCAAAATAAGGAGTTTGTGGTTTCAGATCTCTTCACATTAAAACAACTCCAAACCTTAAAAAGATTCTGATAAAAAGCAGATAAACAAGAAGTGTCGATCCTACTAGGATCCATCAAAAACAAGGACTTGTCCAAGTTCATCCCTTGAACAGTTTTTAATATAACACTTGTTACTGTTCTCCAATTCACATTTTCTGAACCCATAAGAAATTTCTGCAAAAACTGTAATCGAAAGGCAGCAGTTCTACTTTGCAAATGGACTAGTCCTTGTCCGCCTTCCTCTTTTGGTAAATACAAAATATTATGTATTACCCAATGTAATTTATCCCAGAAGAATTCTATCAAAATTGATTGTATCTTTGCCAACAAATAGGTTGGTGGATCGACACAAACCAACCGATGCCACAAAAAAGATGCAACCAAATTGTTTATTATAATTGCCCTTCCTCTATAAGACAGTGTAGGCTTAAGCCACTTCCACCTGTCTAATCGACCTTTTATCTTTTCAATCACTCCTTCCCAATTTTTCTGTACAATAGCTTCATCAGCCAAATACACTCCCAAATATTTAAAACCATTCCTTTTCCATATTAAACCACCTGGCAGATCTGGTATTTTAGCTTTCCATTTTCCAAGCAATACTGCATCACTTTTTTTCCAATTGATTTTTGCAGAGGAAATACATTCAAATTCACTGGATACTCTTATAACACTTTGTATATCTTTATGGCCTTCAATCATTACAATAATGTCATCAGCATAAGCAGATAACTTAATTGCATTAACACATTTTGGAATATTTAAACCAACCAGCTCTTTCCTCAATTTGTGTAAAAAAGGTTCTATTGCTAATGCATACAGCAATCCAGACAAAGAACAACCTTGTCTGATGCCACGGTTAACCTTAAAAGGAGCGCATAAACCACCATTGAACTTCAACACACCCTCAATGTCACTGTACAAAGTTTTGATTTTATTACTAAAAGCTAAACTAAAACCAAAAGCTTTTAAAACTTTCCATAAATAATCATGTTCAACACGATCAAACGCTTTCTCCTGATCAATGGAAATCAAGCCTGCGTTCAAATCATATATTTTAACCACTTCAAAAATATCTCTAATTAATGAAATATTTTCAAATATTGATCTGCCGGGTACACAATAAGACTGGTCTGGATGTATAACTTCTTCCAATACCTTTCCAAGTCTTGTTGCTAACACTTTAGAAAGTATTTTATAATCACAACATAACAAGGATACAGGTCGCCAGCTTGTTATATTAGTTAAATCACCTTTTTTGGGTAAAAGAGTGAGAACTGCTCTTCTACAGCTTAAAGGTAGACTTCCTTCAAACAAACTGTTATTAAGAACTTCCAATAAATCTTCACCTATTATATTCCAATAAGACTCATAAAATTCAACTGGAAGTCCATCAATTCCAGGAACCCTACCACATTCCATGTTTTGAAGATTATTATACAACTCTTCCAATGTTAAAGGTTTATTTAGACTCGTTTTTGTACAATTTTTCATAAAAACTGACTGCTCTTTTCCGTATTTCAATTGGATCTGAAAGAAAAACCCCACTTTCAGATTGTAAAACATTAATAAAACGTCGCTGCCCATTTTTCCTTTCTAACCTAAAGAAAAATTTGGATGGAGCATCCATCTCATTGGAGTTTTGAAAGCGTGATCTTATTAATGCTCCTTGTGCTTTTAAACCCAACAGATCAGATAAAACAGATTTTTTTCTTTTTAAATCAACAAAGTCTTGATTTCCAGTTTGTGGTAAATGTTGAAGTCTCATAATTTCAGCTTCTAAAATCTGAACAGATGTAGCCAATTCTTTAGTGACATTAATGGTGTATTGTTGACATAGTTGTTTTATTTGAGTTTTTCCAAAATCCCACCAACTCTTTAAGGAATGAAAGTTATTCTTTTCCTTTTTAAAATTCACCCAAAAACATTCTAAAATTTCTTTAAAATGAGTATCATTTAATAAAGTTGTGTTAAAATGCCAATAGGCACTATTAGATTTAACAGAATTCATGGAAACGACATATCTTATTAGACTATGATCTGAGAAACCAACCGGCGAAATAAAGCATCTTTTAAAAATACTAAGATGATGTTTAAAGACATAAAGCCTATCTAACCTTGCTAATGATAACGAATTGTCACATGCATGTACCCATGTATACTGTCTAATATCTTTATTAAAATTTCTCCACACATCACACAAATCATGCATTTCAATCATTTGAATAAGCCTTCTACGAGATGGCATATGTGGCTCAATATGATTCCTATCTAGATTGCTTTCTGCACAATTAAAATCACCTCCTAAAAATAAATATTCCTCACCTTTATGTTCCTCTAAAGTTTTACAAAGAGTATCTAAAAAACACAATCTTTGTATTGGTTGAGTTGGGGCATAAATACATATAAAAACAATTATATGTTTTTCAAAACTGGCAATCACTTTTAAAATTCTTCCTTTTTTAACTTCTTCCATTTTAACTGAATCAGGAACAAAATTCTTTTCAAACAAAATACCAACTCCTCCACTAAGAGAAGTGTTATGACTTAAAAAGGATAAACCATTCCATTCTTTTAACCATTCAACAGCATTCTTATCATCACTATGGGTTTCTTGCAGAAATAAAACATCAATTTTTTTTCTGTCTCATTAACTCATATATTTCCAATCTTTTCCTCACATCTCTGGCTCCATTCACATTTAAGGAAGCAATGTGTATTTCACCCATAGTAAGAGAGAGGATATGCCATAGAAAACAGAGACAGACTCCATTCATTAAATTAATCTTCATTGTCACTATTGTTCAGCTGATTTTGAACTTTGGTGACAATTTTTTTAAGTCGATACACTTCTTTATCTAAGAAGCGTCCTTCAGTCATCGAACTCTTAGTAACTTCAATAAATCTTTTAAGATTTGGAAAGTAGTCGACAATTTGTACACCTCTTAGATTTTTTGTCACTTTCAGAAATGTCTTAATTTTCTCAGTGCTACAACTCTGACATGGCCAATCACTCTGAGAACAAAATGAAGCACTTGAATCAGAAGAATCACTCTCACTTTCAGCACCTTGATCATTTTCACTGGCCTGTTCTCTTTCTTTTCTTGCTTGTTTATTTGCAATGATTTCCTTTTTTTTCTTCCTTTTCAAAGGGGCTTTAAAAATACCCTGATCTGCTTCTATCGTCAAACCATCATCTTCCATGTTTGTATTTTCCGAAGCAGAATCAACATCAAAAATCTGACTCATTGAGACTGACTCAAACTTTTCGCCATTTTCATTCACAGACTCATGCTTATCAGGTTCTGCCTGCTCAATTCCATGTTCTTCAGCAACAGTTTCTTCATTCCTCATTTCAACTGCAGACTCTTCATTTAAACCAACATCAGTTGGACTCGATTCAACAGCTTTGCGCTGCGCACCTGAAGGCCCAGGTTTACTGACACTCGCACTGTTGTCCGGACAAGCACGAATCTGATGACCCGTCTTTCCACATCCAAAACACCTCATAGTGTCAGTCGACACAAAGACTGTATAGTCAAAGTCATCTATTCTGAATTTCAGATTCAGATCAAGTTCGTTCCCGTTATTTAAAATCATGTATGTAAACCTCCTGAAGGAAACAACATGTTTCAGTAACTCCGATTTACTACTGATTGCGATCTTTTTAACCGGTGAAACAAGTTTGCCAAAGCGCTCTCTTGCTAGCGCTTCATCTTTAATAAAAGGTGGAACATTTGACAGCGTAACCTTTTTAGCGGGTGTAGAAAGGGGAAATACAGGTACAAACAAACCCCACAATTCAATGCCTTTTTCAACTACCTCGTTCGCCCTTTCTATCGTGCTTAAAAAAATTACAATTGCATTGTTCATTTTTGATGCAGCCAGTACACATTTATGTCCAACCACATTACCAACAGCTAAGCTGCATTCCTCTACACTGCCCGCCGCCGACACTACTTTAACTCCGTGCCGACGCGTGAGGGAATCTAAATTACCACTATTATGGGCCGCCATGGTGTTTAAAAACACCTGCGTATAATGCCCTCGATTTTAACAAGCCTTCTATCACCCAGTCACAACACACAAAAATTAGGAAAAGAATCAATAAACTCATATAACATAAAAAGAAAGTTCGAAAAAGAAGCCACAGCGGGCACACACAACGCTCACACTCACCACGCGCTCCACTCGCCCTCACCATTCGCACATGCGCACAACGAGAGAGAGAGAGGGAGAGAGAGAGATTCAGAAGAATTATTTTAAAGAAAACAAATATATTGATCTGAAATGTAGTATTTTCATTTTAAATTCATCCAGGTTCCATTGAATTTATCTTCCATCTTTTGGTTATTATTAAATTTCTTTTTTATTTCTTGTGCTTAAACAGAACGTTATTGTGCTTATTTTTAAGTTAAACTACATAGATTAAAAAACGTTTGAATTTCTTATTCAATGTTAGTGTTATTGTATATAGAAATAAACAGTGTATAATTCAAAGGAGAATATTGTTTAGTGTTATGAATTATCATTGAGTGTCATCTCAAAAATAGGTATATGCTGCCCTCTAGTGCTCATTTGTTCATTTCAATAATTTTAAGAGTACTGTTTCCCCTCATTTTAATTTACACATACATCTTGAAATGAAAAAAAAAAAATTAAAATGTTTATTTATTATATTTGTACTAATAAATATAGAAATTTGGTGTGAATATTTCAATTATTCATGAATAATTGACAACTTCTAAATTCCCTTTTTGTTCTTAGTTTAAACCTTCGCCACGGCAACACCATAAGAGATGCACTATAATGATTCTCAATTTAGCATCTTCAGTATGTTGTCATCATGTGCAGAAGTTTATTATTAGTTATTTGCAGAAGTTTATATTTTAATTTTATTTTTTAAAAGCCCTGCATAAAGTTATTTGTATAACTGGGCGCGATCATAATTAGGACTGCGCATCTCTTTGTGTGACAGAAAATCTTCCAAATTGTAAAAGAAGCTTTTTAATATGTTTTTGTGATCGAATCTTGTCTAATCGCTTGAATGATTTAAAGAATAAGGTTTAAAAACACTTAAAATCAAGTGGCTTTCACGCGGTCACGATCACTGCTTATAGAGAAATGACGCGCGGCTCTTTGTTTAATCCATTAGGAAACGAAGTTTGCACAGATGCCACACAGCGTCAACACATTAACACAGTCATACACATACAAATTCAAACTTCAATTTCAAAGAATTGAAAGGAACATTAAAAAGGCATGACAAGATTCTGAAAGACGCGAGAAAGAACGAGCTTCGGCAGGCGTTCCTTCTCAGACGCGGCGCGTCTATAATTGTCACAGAACACCTTCTAAACTAAAATTAAGCTTTTTATTACATTCTTGTGATTAAATCTTGTGTAATCGCTGGAATCCTTTAACTTATAAGTTTAAAAAACACAAATGAGTTCGTGATCATTCACAGACATCACCAAACTGTGAAACAAGGGGCGTTGCTTCTATGATTGAACAGAAAGTACACAAAGCTGTCCACTAGAGGGAGCCACGAGACTGTGTTTGTTAAGAGCCTCAAAAACACCCAAGAATATTATTAAAGTTTGACGTCTTGCCATGGCAACAATATTTAAGATATCACAAAGACATTCACATGTCTAAATCTGAAATGTTTGGACATTATAATGAAGAAGTTTGAAGCAAATCGGGTAAAAATAAGAGGGTGATCTCAAAGTATTTTGAAAGTGACACATTTCCTGCCGCCAATTGGTGGCGCTATATCTTTGACACACAATAGTCACATCCATGTGCTCGGCCTCCTAAAACGAACACACAGGTGAAGTTTCATAAAAATCAATGAATGTATGCAGACGTTATAACACACTTCCTGTTTCTGTTTTCTCGCCATAAATTCATTGCCTCGCCACGGGCAAACCGTTTGAGATATCAAAAATTCACTGGACATTTGGCATCATCAATATCTTGTCTTCATGCTGACCGAGTTTGGTGGTGATCGGATTAAGCGCCTAGGAGCAGTATATCAAATTCCAGAGCATGCGTTTTTCAAACAACCCATAATAGCTCACTTCCTGTTGAGGCGGCGTACAACTTAGAGCACGAAAGTTGTCAGGCCCGAACAGATCTATATGTGTTTTGAGTTTCATACCAATATGTGCAAGCATGTTTGATATATGGACCAAGATTTCGGACCCCATTCAAGGGGGCGCTGTCGAGCCCCCCTGCCACGCCCGGGTCCCAGCCTCAGTGATTTCCTAATGGCCGCAGGTTCCAATGTGTGTGCAAAGTTTCAAGAGTTTTCGAGCATGTTAAGGGCCCCAAAAGTGCCCAAGTTTCATCCAATTTGAAAGATGCCAAGAGTCTTAAAACGATCCAAAACAAATATTTTGATCTGACACTTTGATCTGTTGCTATGACAACAGTGTTTCGAACATATAAGATCTTTTAACAGGTCTACATTCGCCATGTCTTGACATTATTCTGGTGAAGTTTGAAGCAAATCGGGTAAAAATAAGAGGGTGATCTCAAAGCATTTTGAAAGTGACATTTCCTGCTGCCAATTGGTGGCGCTATACCTTTGACTCATAATAGTCACATCCATGTACTCGGCCTCCTACAACGAACACACAGGTGAAGTTTCATAAAAATCAATAAATGTATGCAGACGTTATAACACACTTCCTGTTTCTCTTTTCTCGCCATAAATTCGTTGCCTCGCCACGGGCAAACCGTTTGAGATATCAAAAATCCCCTAGCACACTTCCTGTTGAGGCGGCGAACAACTTAGAGCACGAAAGTTGTCAGTGCCGATGAGTTCTATACGTGTTTTGAGTTTCATACCAATATGTGCAACCGTGTTTGATATATGGACCAAGTTTTCAGACCCCATTCAAGGGGGCGCTGTCGAGCCCCCCTGCCACGCCCGGGTCCCAGCCTCTGTGAAATCGTAATCGCCGCGGGTTCCAATGCGTGTGCAAAGTTTCAAGAGTTTTCGTGCATGTTAAGGGCCCCAAAAGTGCCAAAAACCTAAAAAAAATAATAATAATGAAGAAGAAGAAGAAGAATAAATATAGCTGCTAGCAACGATGACGGGCCCAAGCCGGTGGCACCGCCAACCCGGTGGCATCAAGGCAACTGTGCACAGCGGGAAAAATGAATTTAAAAGGTGTCTCCAGTTGAAGACTGACCAGTTAGTCGAGTCAGATTATTCAATAGAATACTAACTAAAAGCGATCATATCATAGCCAACTTATCATTAGCAGTTCAAAGTGTTATATATTCAGCTGAATTTATCTTATTATATTGTTAAACTAATTATATAAAACTAAATAGTCAGTGAAATACAAATGAACTGGTTCTTTGCCTTTATTTCTTTATACAAATTTATAGAAGAGAAGGGCTAAGAGATTTCTTATCCTACAATGCAGACAAAAGGAGACAGCAATGAAAGGGTTAAACCTGGAAGACCCTTAGAGAGAGAGAGAGAGAGAGAGAGAGAGAAAGAGAGAGATTCAGAAGAATTATTTAAAAAAAAACAAATATATTGATCTGAAATAAAGTACATTCATTTTAAATTCATCTTAGTTTAAACCTTCGCCACGGCAACACCATGTGAGATGTACTATAATCGTTCGCAATTTAGCATCTTCAGTATGTTGTCATCATGTGCAGAAGTTTATTATTAGTTATTTGCCGAAGTTTATATTTTAATTTTATTTTTTTATCTCTTTGTGTGACAGAAAATCTTACAAACTGTAATTGAAGATTTTTAATATGTTCTTGTGATCGAATCTTGTCTAATCGCTTGAATATTTTAATGAATAAGGTTTAGAAAACATGAGCTTTCATGATTTCGTGATCACTCCCTTTCAGAGAAATGACGCGCGGCTCTTTGTTTAATCCGTTAGGAAATGAAGTTTGCACAGATGCCACACAGCGTCAACACATTAAACACGTCAAACACGGGGCGTTGCCTCTTTCAGTGAACAGAAATAATGTGATACACGTTCATTACTGTCCACTAGAGGGAGCCACGAGACCGTTTTTCTTAAAATACAGAGCTTGATTATTCAAAATATCCATATTCAAACCAAAATATCTGACTTTCTGTAATCTGTGATTACTCTCATAGAAATCATCAAACTGTCAAGGCTCGCGATCTCTACGGGAACGTCTTTCATGTGTTTATTTGTATATTTTATCTTGTATAATCACTGGAATGTTTTACTTTTTAAGTTTAAAAAACACAAATGAGTTCGTGATCATTCACAGACATCATCAAACTGTCAAACATGGGGCGGAACAAACAGAACAACAGAAACTAGATAGAAAAGTTCGTCGAGACAAACTTTAAGTTGGCTTGAAAAAGCCTAGCTAGAAAAATTTGAAACAGTTTGAAAAGCTTGAAGTTTGAAATAGTTCAAGTTTTACTTTAGAAGATAGATAGATAGATAGATAGATAGATAGATAGATAGATAGATAGAAATGCTCAGATAGATAGATAGATAGATAGATAGAAATGCTCAGATAGATAGATAGATAGATAGATAGAAATAGTAAGACAGATTGATAGACAGACAAAGAGAAAGATAGATAGATAGCTATGCGGTTGCTACGGTAATATGAATGGTTGCTAGGGTGTTGCTATGCGGTTGCTAGGGTAATCGGGGGTTGTTGCTACGGTGTTGCTATGCGGTTGCTAGGGTAATCGGGGGTTGTTGCTAGGGTGTTGCTATGCGGTTGCTAGGTTAATCGGGGTGGTTGCTAGGGTGTTGCTATGCGGTTGCTAGGGTAATCGGGGTGGTTGCTAGGGTGTTGCTATGAGGTTGCTAGGGTAATCGGGGTGGTTGCTAGGGTGTTGCTATGCGGTTGCTAGGGTGTTACTATGCGGTTGCTAGGGTAATCTGAGTGGTTGCTAGGCAGTTGCCATGGTATTCTGAGTGGTTGCTAGGCAGTTGCCATGGTTTTCTGAGTGGTTGCTATGAGATAGATGGATGGATAGATGTGGTCAGATGATAGATGGATGGATGGATGGATGGATAGATGTGGTCAGATAGATGGATGGATGGATAGATGTGGTCAGATAGATGGATGGATGGATAGATGTGGTCGGATAGATGGATGGATGGATGGATAGATGTGGTCGGATAGATGGATGGATGGAAGGATGGATAGATGTGGTCGGATAGATGGATGGATGGATGGATGGATGGATAGATGTGGTTGGATAGATGGATGGATGGATGGATGGATAGATGTGGTCGGATAGATGGATGGATGGATGGATAGATGTGCTCGGATAGATAGATGGATGGATGGATGGATGGATGGATGGATAGATGTGGTTGGATAGATGGATGGATGGATGGATGGATAGATGTGGTCGGATAGATGGATGGATGGATGGATAGATGTGGTCGGATAGATGGATGGATGGATGGATGGATAGATGTGGTTGGATAGATGGATGGATGGATGGATGGATGGATAGATGTGGTCGGATAGATGGATGGATGGATGGATGGATGGATGGATAGATGTGGTCGGATAGATGGATGGATGGATGGATGGATGGATAGATGTGGTTGGATAGATGGATGGATGGATGGATGGATAGATGTGGTCGGATAGATGGATGGATGGATGGATAGATGTGCTCGGATAGATAGATGGATGGATGGATGGATGGATGGATGGATAGATGTGCTCGGATAGATGGATGGATAGATGTGGTCGGACAGATGGATGGATGGATGGATGGATGGATAGATGTGGTCGGATAGATGGATGGATGGATGGATGGATGGATAGATGTGGTCGAATAGATGGATGGATGGAAGGATGGATAGATGTGGTCGGATAGATGGATGGATGGATGGATAGATGTGGTCGGATAGATGGACGGATGGATGGATGGATAGATGTGGTCGGATAGATGGATGGATGGATGGATAGATGTGGTCGGATAGATGGATGGATGGATGGATGGATAGATGTGGTCGGATAGATGGATGGATGGATGGATGGATAGATAGATGTGGTCGGATAGATGGATGGATGGATGGATGGATAGATGTGGTCGGATAGATGGATGGATGGATAGATGGATAGATGTGGTCGGATAGATGGATGGATGGATGGATAGATGTGGTCGGATAGATGGATGGATGGATGGATGGATGGATGGATAGATGTGGTCGGATGGATGGATGGATGGATGGATAGATGTGGTCAGATAGATGGATGGATGGATGGATGGATAGATGTGGTCGGATAGATGGATGGATGGATGGATGGATAGATGTGGTCGGATAGATGGATGGATGGATGGATGGAAAGATGTGGTCGGATAGATGGATGGATAGATGTGGTTGGATAGATGGATGGATGGATGTGGTCGGATAGATGGATGGATGGATGGATGGATGGATAGATGTGGTTGGATAGATGGATGGATGGATGGATGGATAGATGTGCTCGGATAGATGGATGGATGGATGGATAGATGTGCTCGGATAGATAGATGGATGGATGGATGGATGATGGATGGATGGATAGATGTGCTCGGATAGATGGATGGATAGATGTGGTCGGACAGATGGATGGATGGATGGATGGATGGATAGATGTGGTCGGATAGATGGATGGATGGATGGATAGATGTGGTCGGATAGATGGATGGATGGATAGATGTGGTCGGATAGATGGATGGATGGATGGATAGATGTGGTCGGATAGATAGATAGATAGATAGATAGATAGATAGATAGATAGATAGATAGATAGATGTGGTCAAATGATAGATAGATAGATAGATAGATAGATAGATAGATAGATAGATAGATAGATAGATAGATAGATAGATAGATAGATGTGGTCAAATGATAGATAGATAGATAGATAGATAGATAGATAGATAGATAGATAGATAGATAGATAGATAGATAGATAGATAGATAGATAGATAGATAGATAGATAGATAGATTGATAGATGTGGTCAAATGATAGATAGATAGATAGATAGATAGATAGATAGATAGATAGATAGATAGATAGATAGATAGATAGATAGATAGATAGATAGATAGATAGATAGATAGATGTGGTCGATAGATAGATAGATAGATAGATAGATAGATAGATAGATAGATAGATAGATGTGGTCAAATGATAGATAGATAGATAGATAGATAGATAGATAGATAGATAGATAGATAGATAGATAGATAGATGTGCTCAAATGATAGATACATAGATAGATAGATAGATAGATAGATAGATAGATAGATAGATAGATAGATAGATAGATAGATAGATAGATAGATAGATAGATAGATAGATAGATAGATAGATAGATAGATGTGGTCAAATGATAGATAGATAGATAGATAGATAGATAGATAGATAGATAGATAGATAGATAGATAGATAGATAGATAGATGTGGTCGATAGATAGATAGATAGATAGATAGATAGATAGATAGATAGATAGATAGATAGATAGATGTGGTCAAATGATAGATAGATAGATAGATAGATAGATAGATAGATAGATAGATAGATAGATAGATAGATAGATAGATGTGGTCAAATGATAGATAGATAGATAGATAGATAGATAGATAGATAGATAGATAGATAGATAGATAGATAGATAGATAGATAGATAGAAATAGTCAGATGATAGATAGAAAGATAGAAATAGTCAGATGATAGAAAGATAGAATAGTCAGATGATAGATAGAAAGATAGAAATAGTCAGATGATAGAAAGATAGAATAGTCAGATGATAGATAGAAAGATAGAATAGTCAGATGATAGATAGAAAGAAAGAAATAGTCAGATGATAGAAAGATTTTGAGTTTGAATGAGTTTAAATGGATTAGAAATAGTACATAGAATGGCAGCTTCATTGAGTCTAATTGGCAGTTTAAATTTGAATTTTGACAGTTGGAGTTTGAACAGTCTTGGCTCATCTGAACATTCCGTCAATAGAAGTCAATGGGATTTTGCCGAGGTTTGATCAGGATTTTTAGGAAAACCGTAAGTCAGACCAGTCTGAAAAGATATAGCAACCCGAGTCAGAATAGTCTGAAGGTCTGGTCCGAGTTTGGTGGTTGTAGCTTAGATGGTCTAGGAG
>CM074284.1:24304876-24319876 GCA_037194245.1 Opsariichthys bidens | reverse complement strand
AAAAAGCCCAGTCAGAAAGTTTGAAGTAGTTTTAAAAGCTTAAAGTTTGAAATAGTTTAAGTTTTACTTTAGAAGTTTTGATAGATAGATAGATAGATAGATAGATAGATAGATAGATAGATAGATAGATAGATAGATAGATAGATAGATAGATAGATAGATAGTTACTTGTGATCAAATGATAGATAGATAGATAGATAGATAGATAGATAGATAGATAGATAGATAGATAGATAGATAGATAGATAGATAGATAGATAGATGGTTAGTTGTGTTCAAATGATAGATAGATAGATAGATAGATAGATAGATAGATAGATAGATAGATGGTTAGTTGTGTTCAAATGATAGATAGATAGATAGATAGATAGATAGATAGATAGATAGATAGATAGATAGATAGATAGATAGATAGATAGTTACTTGTGATCAAATGATAGATAGATAGATAGATAGATAGATAGATAGATAGATAGATAGATAGATAGATAGATAGTTACTTGTGATCAAATGATAGATAGATAGATAGATAGATAGATAGATAGATAGATAGATAGATAGATAGATAGATGGTTAGTTGTGTTCAAATGATAGATAGATAGATAGATAGATAGATAGATAGATAGATAGATAGATAGATAGATAGATAGATAGATAGATAGATGGTTAGTTGTGTTCAAATGATAGATAGATAGATAGATAGATAGATAGATAGATAGATAGATAGATAGATAGATAGATAGATAGATAGATAGATAGATAGATAGATAGATAGATAGATAGATAGATAGCTGTGAGCTTTCATCTGGATTCATCCTGTTTCTCCAGTCCGGCATGGTCCTTTCTCATAATAATATACCATTAGGGGTGTGACGAGACCACTATCCCACGAGACGAGACGAGACACGAGATTGGGTTCACGAGACGAGATTTTTATAGTATTTTTAAGAAATCCTCAATAATGAAACGTATGAAGGGAAAATAGTCTTTTATTCAACTGAAAATCATAAAATGCAAAAATGTTGGTGCATTTGGAAATCAACTTGTAATGCATGTCATTTTACTTCTATTTTAATGAATTATTTGCAGTAAAACAACATGAAACACTGCTAAATGTTTTGCCACAAAATCAACCAATTGTTTTCTGCCCTGTATAATTTCACATGAGAAATCTCACTGAACTTCTTTCTATAGATTGAACATAAATTAAACAGTATAAATAAAATAAACATAAAAAATTCAAATTACACTTTAAGTGTCACTTTAACTGCAGTACAAAGTTGACTATTTCCCAGTCACTATTGATTGTGTGGCTGTAACTGTTATAAAGCTCTGCGTACACCGAGAAGTCCAGCCGTCAGCAGTGATAGCGATGCTTTCTGCCTCTTTAGGGGCCGTTCACATATCGCGCCTAAAAAAGCGTGTAAAGCGCGGCCGCGTCGCTTCCTCCTCCTTTTGCACGCGTTCGGGAGCTCGCACTTCTGTAGCGTCTGTCGTTGCTATGCAACCATGAACTGTGCTCTCCACGACAGTCGCTTGGTTCTTGTCACATGACAAGACATTCTGAAATGTTGAGATGTTTTCATCTCGCCGCGGCACAGGCGCGCCAGGAAAAAAACAAGCGCGCCATACCATATGCGCGCCGCGACCGCGTCGCTTCCATTTTGCGAGAATGCATAGTTTTCTTACAATGTTTTCACATTGTTTGTGTCTTGTGTGTTATTCTTGCGCCAAAAACCAAAATGTTTCCACACAAACGATTTGAAAGTGGCGGGGGTATCTTGAATAATAATTTCACCCTCACACTGATAGCACGACGAGACAACTTTTCAACTCGACGAGAAATCTCGTCACGTTTAATCTCGCGAGATCTCGTCACACCCCTATATACCAGTAATATCACTGAAATTGTGCACATACTTCTGAAATGTTTGTTACACATTTATTTTTTTTCTGAATAAATTAATTGCAATTATTTGGGAGTTGTTGTTATTTTATTATGGGGGTGTTATGTTTTAGTTTATAAATAATTACTATTATAAAAATTATAATAAAAACTAATATAACGGCTGGCCAATGAGGTGATAGAAGTCTGCATAACTAATGAGCTGTCATTCGGAGTCTTCCGTTTCGCGGTCGTTTTCTTCAGGTGAGTAGGAACTATTTCTAAGGTAATTCTTGATCAAATATTATCAAAATAAGTCTCTCTGTGTTAACGAGATGATGCAGCTAAACTTATTTATTTGAATTTAAATGTCTGTAACTGTTGAAACATGAATAAAATGCTAATTTCCGTTAAGCATTACGAAACGTCCGAGCGAACCTCAGGAGAATGCGTAACGGTTTCTGCCTTCCGACTAATTGTTTGTTTTGTTTAAAACATTTACTGATATCCACAGTATTCGTTATTTTGACATAAACAGGAACAAGACGCCCAATTTAATATGAAATATGAGCCTCTGCTACACTGTAGTCGTGACTATAAACAAAGCTTCTCGGGACTTTAATTCATTCATACTCGACGCCAGAGGGCGCTGAAAGTCCACAAGTGACTAACTTAGTCATGAAACACATGAATCAGTCATGAATCGTTCAAGGAAAACATAAGCTATCGCTGAATAAAAAGCTGATAGAGACGTGACTAATGGAACATGAAAACAATAAACATACGATTGTGACAATATATGGTGTGCCTGTGTTCTTGAAGTTATCTCAGGTAACGTTAGTATTTTCCTAAGAATAATAAAGTGTATTTGTAATGCAATGCTAATCAACATACATTTACCTAGTATTCTACACAGTGATAAAGGCTATTTTCTGCCTTCTTCTGTGATAAGAAGCCTCATCAGATCGAAAGCAAACATTATATTGTCATGTGTTGATGATCACGTCAGGGTGAGAAAGTGGCACTTTTACTGCAAAAGTAACCAAAGCGCTGCTAATAATGGCAGTTACTTTTATTAATAGAAACGAAATGATATCCATGTATGTGTGTTGTCTTACCCATTTCTCCCTTTTGCTTGTGTGTTAACAGTCTGCTACTGCTGTGTAAGTATTTTAATGGATAGCCTCACAGATTCTCACTATTTGCATGTAATTATCATGGTTAAAACCTAAACTTTTAGTCCTAAATTGTATAACAGCAGAACGGATTGCAGAGATGGAGAACATGGGTGGAGAACAGACATAAATTATAATGTTTTTCTTATAGTTACCTTACTTTGCTGACATCTAGAACTTTTGTAGTAAATAAATACAACACCAATAAGATTCAGATTAGTCAATAATATTTTTAAGACTTTAAAGTGTTTTGATGTCCATCCATACAGACCTGTGTAATTATTTTTCTCCCTCTTTCTTCTATGTGAATCCATGTCTGTAAAATCTTCCCAGGTCATTGCATCCTTTGCGGTAAGTAACCTTTTTAAATGACTGTCACATTCTCATTATTTGCATTTGCAATAATATATAATAGCAATTTACACTATATTTCACAACATGTAATCTCTTTTGTTAAGCACTTAACATTTGAATGACATGTTTGGCTATTAGATCATGATTACTTATTTCATATGTTATTATTTCATATATCTATTAGATATCACATCTTCTCCACTGCCTCCTCTCCACTGCCAACTGCCATCAGCACCTTCATTTTAAGGTAATTAATTTAATCAGATTCACCTCATTAATACTCTTGATATAAATCATCTATATGGTTTGCATGGTTTGTTTTTGAGAATTGAATTCATTCTCACTAGCTGTTTATTTTTTATTTTTTTCATTTATTCATAGGGTTGAGGCTGCTTTGGCTGTCTATGCAAGTAACGCACACAACATGTTTATCAGACACATCAGTAATATGTTTATATTGATTAATGTCCTGTAGGCTACACTTACACATTGTTACCTTAGTCTTTAATGTATGTAAGATTGTGAGATTTTACACATTTAGCCATTGGTGGAAATTAGCGTAAAGTAGAGCTGCACAATGATTCATAAATTGAAAATCACAATTTTTTTGTGTGAAATGGAGATCACAATTCGCGCACGATTCTGAATAAAAAAAAAAAACATTAGACAACTAAACAAAATAACATGCATCTAGAGGTTCTGACAAAATGTTCCTTGCTTTAGACTATTTAAAAATATATTCATTTAAAGGAAATAAATTTAATTTGAAAGGAATCATTGTCTCATTCATAAAGACTTTTCATTATTGAATGAATCAGCATTTGTGAATAAATCTTTTAAATGAACCATTCAATGACAAACACTTTATTTAAACAGTTTCTCGTCGCCACCTCCTGTCCTAATGATAAGCAAAACATTATAATAAATTCATACAATAAATACAATAATAAATACAAGTGTTATAATACTTTCACAAGATGATTTACTCTTATTTTGATCACTACCATGACATCAGTGTTTAAATGTTAGTAATAACTAAAAAATGATAATATGGGGTTGAAGAAACTGTTAAAAGTGCTTCATATTGTACATTTACATGGCAGCTGCTCTCTCTGAATCAGTGGCAGCTGAACACAGATTAGAATGTTGTATTGTGATGATCGTACTTTCAAAGGTTAACCAAAGTCCCTGAAGTCTCTGGAAACTCTAAACAGTTTCACATCACAAGCATCAGCGGAGCATTAGCAGCACGTTTTGTCACTGCCATTATCAATGAATGAGAGCGTTTACGTCGGAATCGTGACGGCCGACCCTCTCATTTATTAACACGGGCAGCGACAAATTACGTGCCGTTCGCGCTCCGCTGATTATTGCGATTTCACATCGCAGGAGTAACAGTGCAGCTCCACACAGGAATAAATTGAAAATGCTTGCTCTGCTCCACTCGCTCCACGCCAGTGGACACACACCATAATAGACATAGCGTAATCGTTGTCATTTAGGAATAAGTTTGCGTGGGGGTTTGAATCGAGATCGCAATCTAACAATTAATCGTGCAGCACTATAGCGAAAGTTAGTTAATTTAAGTTATAGAGCATGTGCAGTTCATGTAAATGTTGAGTAAAAACAAGGTTTCATAACTTAAATGAACAGCTTGATTTGTGTGAGATGTGACCAAAACTGCTGTCTTTTTTCCCTACAGTAGATTGGACGTCTTTGTTTCCATCTCTGTAAGAACTATTTTTAAATTTAACGGTAGTGTCATCACCCAGAATGCAGTTAATTTCATACAAATGTTATTCAGTCATGTTGAAAATTTTGATTTACTTCATTTTGTATTTATTTGTTATTATGTTATCTGTACTGTAAGTAACCATTTTAGAAATTGTTTTAGTAGAATTATTATTATTATTATATTTGCACAATTAACTATTTGGTGTTTTAATTACCGTATTTTCCGGACTATAAGCCGCAACTTTTTTCCCCGCTTTGAACTTTGCGGCTTAAACAAAGACGCGGCTAATATGTGGATTTTTCCCGCTTTCAAATTTTTTTCATTCAAAAAAACATTGTGATGTGCTCAGTTTTTTGGCGGCACGTTTACCGTTTAGATTAAATCGAGCACGCTCAAACTTCCCATCATTCTGATTACGGTAGTCATTTTGTCACTCTCATCATGACAAAGACACAGAGAAATGCATATGATGCATATCGCATCTTTTGCGCGCGCATATTCATTATTTCCTATGTTGGCGCGTGGCAAGCGCGCGCAAAAGACGCGATATGTGAACGGCCCCTTAGTTGTCTTTTTGCACCGAGTCAATTCCTCACGCTGCTGTTTCCAACGTCTTCTCATCGACTCATGAAGACCAAGCTCCCGTGCAGCAGCTCTATTTCCTTTTCCAACAGCCAGATCAATCGGCTTCAACTTGAGAGCAGCATCATATGCATTGCTCCGTGTCTTTGTCATGATGAGGGTGACAAAATGACTACCGTAATCAGAATGATGGGAAGTTTGAGCGCGCTCGATTTAATCTAAACAGTAAACATGCCGCCAAAAAACTGAGCACATCACAGAATGTGAATGAACATTCGCGGTGTTGAGATGTTTCAACTGTGCAGATCCGACTGAAAGCCAAAACAATCGCCACCATGATGAAGTTTGAGGATTTTAGAGGTTAATTTGTTTCAATGTACCTGTAGACACCTGCGACTTATAGACGTGTGCGGCTTATTTATGTTCAAAATAATATATATTTTTTTAAATTCAGTGGGTGCGGCTTATATTCAGGTGCGCTCAATAGTCCGGAAATTACGGTAAGTGCAATTTTGTATTTCCTGTTTTCTGTAAAAAATGTAATCAACTTGTTTTTTCTGTGTGTGTGTGTCTCTGTGTGTGTGTGTGTCCTTTACTGTCCTTTACTGTCCGGTCCTGTCTATGTTTTTATATTCATTTTTCACTCAAACTTTTATCTTGCTTGAAACTCTACCTCTTGCCCATTCTACTCTTTCTCTTCCGAAAACCAAAAACATGCTGGCTGCTATACAAAAACGCTGCTGCACTGCTTGCTGCTTCGCCTGCTTGCAAACCAAACGCAATCTTACCCCAAAATGCAAAAAACAAAATGCATAAACCCAAAACGCTCATGCAAGCTTGCTATTGCATCTTAAAAATTAAAGAGCCAGACCCATTCCAAGATTCTTTGAATCCCCAAAACTCTTTGAAAACCAAAAACTCTCTGAAAAACATTACTGTGAAAAGCTTGACTTGACTGAAAACCTTGACTTGACTGAAAAACTTGAACATTGAAACCAGGTGAGAACAGTCAACTACAGATTGAGAAAGAGTGAAAAAGAAATTTTCAGATTTCACTACGTTGAAATATCAACTCTTTTAAAGTACACAATCATTTTTCCATTAACCTAACTTCACATTAACTACGTATTTGCTTGATTGCCAGTGTTGAAACATCACCATGCCAAGAAAAGGAAAGAGGAGTGCTTCTCAGAAACAGCGCAGAAAGCTAGAAGCTTCATGTGGCACTAGTAGTGGTACCAACTCTGTATCAGGTATGAATGATGCAAATCCGTATGTTCTGTCTGTTGCAGCATCCCACTGTCAAAGTGATCCTAGGTACAGCATTAGCTCCAGAGGCCGCCAGTGTACTTGCAATTCCTTGATGTTTCTAGCTGTTCATAACGAGCATAACGAGCTACATACTTGCGATTTAGATTGCATTTTGCAGAAAGGGGATGCACTTTACACTACTATCAAAAAAACACTTATGAGAAAAAAAACGACTTGTGAGTAATTTTTTAAATTTTGACGAGCTACCAGACACAATTAAGACAAACTCAGGCTGGTACAACATCCTGAAACATCCTCAGAGATTTGGATTTCTGAGAGATTTACCTGCACTAGGCGAGTATGAAAATCTTGAGAGTACTCTGCAATGTCTCAGAGCTGACGTGACTGATGCGTTGCTGTTGTGTGCGGACTTGTGTATCGCTGTATTCAGAGACCGTTCAGGGAGGTTCGGTTACTTTGATTCTCACTGCAGAACAACAGATGGCATGTCTACTGATAAAAGCACTGGTACGGCCGTAATGTTGACCTTTTTCCATTTAGAAAACATGGTAGAGAGGCTGCTACTGTTGTTTCAATGGTGTTTCCACTCAAGAGACAACCAACAGTTTAATCTGCTGCCGATATCATTTTTAAAAAGAACAACTGAAAGCAGTGTACATTCTGAAGTCTCCCTGAACTGCTGTGAGCTTGAACGTGATGTGCAACCATCCACCTCTTTTGAGAACAAAGCTCTCTCTAACAAAGAGCAATGCAGGTCTGCTGTTGTCTCACAACAGTATGTTCAACAACCATCCGAGACTACCGTTATTGGAGCTACATCAACTAATGAACAAGCCAACTTGACTTATCAAGATAAAATGGAACTTGACCAATATTCACAATCAACAATAGCAACAGTATGTTCTGAAGTCTCTCTGAACTGCTGTGAGCTTGAGCGTGATGTGCAACCGTCTATCTCTGTTGAGAACAAAGCCCTGTCAAACAAGGAACAATGCAGGTCTGCTGATATCTCACAAGAGTATGTTCAAGTACTAGATCCAGTTCAACAACCATATAAGACTACCGTTATTGAAGCTACATCCACTACTGAACAAGCCCACTTGACTTATCAAGATAAAATGGAAGTTTACCAATATTCACAATCGACAATCAAGCAGACAGAAAAACTGAACAAAACCCGAAAGCGAAAGGCTTACTATAAAAAATGGCAGAAAGAAATGGTTCAGAGACATGGTGTATTTGACAAAAAACACGCTATACGTAACATCTATGATTATAAAACTAGTATGGAATACAGGCAAAAACAAAAACAAGCCATGAAGAAAAATTATTGGAATAATATGCTTTACAGAGAAAAACACAAACAAGCAATGAAAAACAAATATAAAAATGTCAATGAATGCAGAGAGAGAAAAAAGAGTAAAATAACCTTAAATTACAGGAATGATGAACAATTTAGGGAGAGACAAAAGAATTATATAATTAAAAATTACAGGAATGATGAACAATTCAGAGAGCGACAAAAGAACTATATAATAAGAAATTACAGAAATGATGAACAATTCAGAGCGCGACAAAAGAACTACATAATGAGAAATTACAGGAATGATGAACAATTCAGAGAGCGGCAAAAGAACTACATAATGAGAAATTACAGGAATGATGAACAATTCAGAGAGCGACAAAAGAACTACATAATGAGAAATTACAGGAACGATGAACAATTCAGAGAGCGACAAAAGAACTACATAATGAGAAATTACACGAACGATGAACAATTCAGAGAGCGACAAAAAAACTATATAATGAGAAATTATAGGAACAATGCTAAATATAAGGAACAGCATATGCAATATCTTGTTGATAGATATTTAAAAGATCCAATTTTTAGGCAAAGGCAAAAGGACCATTATACAAACCGATGCAAAAATGATCCTAACTTCTATGAAAAAAGGAAGAACACTTTTAAACAACGTTATCACTGTGATGCACATTTTATGGCTCGTCAGAAAGAATATTATTTATTCAAATCTAAAAACAAAATATCTAAACGCAATGGACTTCACAAACTACGTTGTGCACAACACATACAGCACAAATACAAAAAAATGTATCTGATGCGCCGGCAGATAGACATGTTACAAAATAGTCAGCCTGATGTAGTACAAGATCCGGGTGTGTTAAGAGCCTTAAATATTTTCAGAGATGTTACAAAACAGGGGCCAACTTATGTCTGCACATGCTGTGCCAGAGCGCTTTTCGCAAATCAAGTCAAATCATGTGATCGTGACCGTTATCAGAAGAACCCGACAGTTGCTTCAGTTTGCTTGACTGGAAACTATGTTCACGTCTGCTCTGACTGCCCTAATCAATGTCCCTTGGAGCACAGGAAAACAGAGTGGATCTGTCACTGCTGCCATACAACATTACTGAGAGGTCTAATGCCAGACATTGCTGTTGCCAATAACCTTCAGTTCACTCCCATTCCTCCAGAACTCTGTGATTTGAATGTTCTTGAAAGACACGTTATTGCAAAGTACATTCCCTTTGCTAAAATTTTAACACTTCCAAAAGGCCAACAAAGAGCAATAAAAGGTGCCGTAATTTCAGTTGCTTCTGAAGTAGAAACAACAGTAAATTGTTTACCCAGACCAAGAACTGAATCACAATTGCTTACAGTGAAACTGAAAAGACGTCTGTGTTACACAGGCCACTATCAATTCCAAACTTTGAACATGCACAAGGTTTTGTCTGCTTTAAGAAAGCTAAAAGAAATCCACTCAGAATATAAAGATATCTTCATTAATGCCGCTCTCTCTGAAGAAGAAATGTTTAATGAGCATGAACAGTGTGAAAATGACATTAGTGCTCTTGATGAGGAAATGGATATTGAGAACAGCAGCCAGAGCCAAAGTGAGAACCCTGAAGAACAGAGTAATGAGAATGAAAACAATGATTCAAATGATGACACTACTGAAGAAGAGCAATCAAGAGGCTTGGCTTTGGATACATGTCTTCAGCCCCCAGATCTTGGCCAGCAACTGTTGTCTTATGATGATGGAATATTTTGCATTGCCCCTGCAGAGAGAAACAGTCCTGTAAACACTTTCAAAATTCCTAAACTTGAGTCTATGGCGTTTCCAGTGCAGTTTCCGGATGGCAAGAACACCTTTGATGAGCCTGGTAGAGCAAAACATGTTTCCCCCAGCAGATACTTTAACACAAGGCTATTCTCTATTGACAATCGTTGTGCAAAGGATACCAACTATCTGTTCTTTGCTCAGTTTGTCACAGAAATTCACATGGCCACATCTAGTATGTCTATCCAGCTAAGAAAGGCAAAGCCCATGACTCGTGATGGACGCAGAATAAATTGTTCACTGCTGCAGGACAAACAGGAGTTAGAAAATCTTATAATAAACAAGGAAGCTACACGTTTCATGCAACCATTAAGAGGGACTCCAGCTTACTGGGAGAAAACTCTCCGTGATTTGTTTGCTATGCTGAGACAGCTGGGCACTCCCACATTTTTCTGTACATTTAGCGCTGCTGAGATGAGATGGCCTGATGTGATTACTGCTATTAAAGCACAACAAGGTGAAACTGTGAACTTTTCTGATTTAGACTGGTCACAAAAATGTGAAATCCTGAGAAGCAACCCAGTCACAGCCATGCGGATGTTTGAAAAACGAGTTGAAGCCTTACTGAGAGATTTGATCAATTCACCTGCTCGACCTATCGGTGAGGTAATTGACTTCTTTTACAGAGTGGAATTCCAACTACGTGGCTCTCCACACATTCACTGCTTATTTTGGGTGAAAGATGCTCCAGAGTTTGAAAAAGATCAAGACCAGGATGTGTGTGATTTCATTGATAAATACATCTCATGCAAATTACCAGACCCAAAGACAGACCCAGAGCTACATAAAATTGTAAGTGAAGTACAGATGCACAGTCGTAACCACTCCAAATCCTGTAGAAAAAACAAGAAGCACTGCAGATTTGGATTTCCTAAACCACCAATTAAAAGGACAATGATATCCCGCCCCAGGCCTCCTCCTGTAGATCAGTCTGATGAAGGTAATGAATCAGAGGAAAGAAATTATGCCAGCATTGCAAAAGAACAGCTACAGAAGGTGTGGGATCTACTGAATGACTCAACTCAGAGTTTTGATAGCATTACACAGCTACTTCATGAAGTAAACATGACTTATGAAGAGTACGAGAAACATATTGAAACTCTTTCTACATCAAGTTTAATATTTATGGAGAGAAGACCACAGGACTCCTGGGTTAATGGCTATAATCCACTACTGTTAAGAGCCTGGAATGCAAACATGGACATTCAGTTCATTCTAAACCCCTACAGTTGTATCATGTACATTCTATCATACATCTCAAAAGCTGAACATGAGATGAGTGATTACCTAAAGAAAATTATAAAAGACTCAAGCAATGATAATCTGTCTGATCGTGAGAGCATGAAGCAGGTCATGAATGCATATTCAAAGAACAGAGAAGTCAGTGCTCAGGAGGCAGTTGCTCGCACATGCAGTTTGAAATTGAAATCGTCATCACGTGCTGTCATATTCATACCTACTGATGACAATGCTGTAAAGATGAGTTTACCGATGAAGTGCTTGCAGGCCATGGATGATGACATAGAGAATGTGTGGATGACAGGATTGCCAGACAGATACAAGGCCAGACCAAACAGACCTGAATTTGAGAACATGTGCATGGCTGAATTTGCAAGTGAATACCGCATTGTTTATGCAGGACGAACAAAAGGTAAAAATGTTTTGAAACTTCAAAAAAATTTGGGACACATACAGAAAAGAACAAGGGGAAAACCTGCTGTCATAAGATTTGCCCGTTTTTCAGAGCAGAAAAACCCAGACAAATTCTATGGGACTCTTCTAAAACTTTACTTGCCATATCGCTCAGATGAGCAACTGAAGTCCATAAGATTTCCAACATATGAAACATTTTATGCATTTGCTTCTGTAAAACTACCAGGAAATGATGAAGTGCAGCGTGTGTGCAAGATTGTGAATGAAAACCGTGAGAAATATGAAAAGCATAATGAGGCTATAGAAAAGGCAATTGAAGATTTTGAACAAAATGGTCCAGTGGAAGATGCATGGACTACATTGGCTCCAGCAAATGAACTGATCCGATTGGAGAGCATTTCGGAACGTGAACCCACTCATCCTAATGATGTAAACGAGCAAGACAATATTCCTGAATACACAGCATCTGCCTCAGTCAGTAACACGGCTATGCCACTCATAGAAGCTACCCAACATAATCATGCACAGATTCGCAAAATGTATCAGAGCTTGAATCAAACACAAGCCTCCATATTTTATGCTGTGCGAGATTGGTGCAAAAGATGTGTTTCTGGTGAAAACCCGCAACAATTTCTGTATTTTTTGAATGGAGGAGCCGGAGTGGGTAAATCACATGTAATTAAATGTATTCATGCAGAAGCAACCAAGATTTTGCGCAGGCTTCCATGCATTCGAGAGCATGCTGACATTTCCAAGCCAACCGTTCTTTTAACAGCATTCACAGGCACTGCTGCCTTTAACATCTCAGGTAAAACATTGCACTGTCTTCTGAAACTACCAAGAAACTTGAAGCCGCCATACCAACCCCTGGGAAACAGTTTAGATGAAATCAGAGCAGACCTTTCTAATGCACACATTTTAATTATTGATGAAATATCAATGGTGTCAAAACAGTTGTTTGCCTACGTGAACTGGAGACTGCAACAGATTAAAGGAAACAAAAAACCTTTTGGAGGATTATCCTTATTAGCTGTAGGAGATTATTATCAGTTACCACCTGTGGGAAGAGCAAAACCACTCTGTGTGTATGAGGACCATGTGCTGGACTTCTGGAATGATCAATTTCAAATGACAAGTCTGACACAGATCATGAGACAGAGAGATGATCTTGCATATGCTGAGCTGCTCAACAGACTGAGAGTAAAAAAGAAGCACGATAAGCTGAATGATGCAGACAAATGCATGTTAGACTCTGTCATAAGATCCTCCCATGAAGATTGTCCAGCTGATGCATTACACATCTATGCAACCAATAAAGAGGTAGACAATCATAATACTGAAGCCATATCCTCTCGCTTTTCAAATATTATTAACATTGATGCACATGATTACAAAAAAGATCCACGAACAGGTGAAATGAAAAGGCAAGCGGCACCATTAAAAGGAGACAAACATGGCCTTATTGACAAACTACAGATTGCTATTGGTGCACGAGTGATGTTAACCAGAAATATTGATGTAGAAGATGGACTGGTTAATGGCACTTTTGGCAAGGTGGCAAAAATAACAGCCCATACCCGAGATGGATTTGTACAGTTAATTGGTCTTCATTTAGATGATGTGACTGCTGGACAGAAACATCGCAACAAAGCACCTGATGGAGATGACAACATTGTCTATATTGAGAGGTCAGAGGAACCGCTTAAAAAAAAAGGGACAGTTCGAAGGCAATTTCCCATGAAGCTTGCTTTTGCATGCACCATCCATAAAGTGCAAGGAATGACAACTGATTGTGCTGTTGTGTCTCTGAAGCACATATTTGAACCAGGCATGGCATACGTTGCACTCAGCAGAACAACATCACTCAGTGGATTGCACATCACTGACTTTGATGAAAAGAAAATTTTCTGTGATCCAGAAATAAGTGCCTCCTTGGAGAACATGCCAAAAGCTGATTTTCATAATATCCAGCCCATCCTACATATTGTACAGGATTTCAAACTGAATTCAGCTCTTAAAATCATTCATCATAACACAGAGGGATTGGAGTGTCATATGGACGATTTAAAATGCCACCATGAACTTTTATTGGCTGATGTTTTGTGCCTCACTGAAACACACCTGTCAGGCTCAGCTGTTCCTCCATATCTACATCTGGATGGATACACCATGTACAAACGCAACAGGCATGCATCCTACACAAACTATGCACATTTGGCAAACAAGAATGGTGGTGGAGTGGCCATTTATGTAAGGAACAGCTTTCAAGTTTGTCCTCTGATGTACATACAGAATGTTACTGACTTGGAATATTTGGTTTTGAAGATCAAAGCCCCCAAACAAGCACTTCTTGCCGTAATCTACAGACCACCTAGTTATAATTTAACAGAGTTTTTGGCACAACTGAACGCCCTCTTGACATCTCTGGACATCATCGATTTCAAGCCTCTAATTGTTTGTGGTGACTTCAATGAAGATGAGTTCTCTCATTGCAACAAACCTATTCTCAATTTGTTTCATGATAAAGGATACACACAGCTAATCAACACCGGGACAACAGAAAACAACACTCTTCTGGATCCTGTGTTCATAAGATGCGCACACTCAAATGTCAGAGCTGGAGTTCTACAGACATATTATAGCTATCATGATCCTGTTTATTGTGTTTTAGAATAGATACAAATCTACATTCAATATTGCTGTAAGATAACAATTATTTTAATAATAATAATGCTAATACAAATGAAAATAAATTCACTGTTTACTTTGTGTGTCTACTTGTGTGCATGTGTGTGTGTATGTGTTAGATATAGACTGTGTGTGTGTGTCTGTGTGTGTGTGTGTGTGTGTGTGTGTGTGTGTGTGTGTGTGTGTGTGTCTGTGTGTGTGTGTTAGATAAGGAATGAATGGAGAGTGAATGTCCTTTCCAAGGATCGCCACCTTGACGTGGTGGAAAGGCTTGTGTGTTCCAGTGATCCCAAGAGTGAGTTATTCTGGAGCTTTTACTTCAGTTTGGCACGCTTAAGGGTGAGGTTCCAGACTAAGTGCGATCCAAATGGGAATTTACTGAATAAAATTATATTTTAAACATAATTACTTGATTATGTGTTTTCTTGATCATTTTACAACAATAAAAAAAATTGTGGCCATGCAAAATTATCCATTCAATTATAAAAAATCTATCAGATGTGGTCAGATGATAGA
>CM074284.1:24299876-24302376 GCA_037194245.1 Opsariichthys bidens | reverse complement strand
GGTAGATAGATAGATAGATAGATAGATAGATAGATAGATAGATAGATAGATAGATAGATAGATAGATAGATAGATAGATAGATAATTAGTTGTGGTCGATAGATAGATAGATAGATAGTTGTGGTCGATGGATAGATAGATAGTTAGTTGTGGTCAAAAGATAGATAGATACATAGATAGATAGATAGATAGATAGATAGATAGATAGATAGATAGATAGTTGTAGTCAAATGATAGATTGATAGATAGATAGATAGATAGATACATAGATAGATATTTAGATAGTTAGTTGTGGTCAAATGATAGATAGATAGATAGATAGATAGATAGATAGATAGATAGATAGATAGATAGATAGATAGATAGATAGATAGATAGATAGATAGATAATTAGTTGTGGTCGATAGATAGATAGATAGATAGATAGATAGATAGATAGATAGATAGATAGATAGATAGATAGTTGTGGTCGATAGATAGATAGATAGATAGAT
The DNA here is from genome assembly GCA_037194245.1 of Opsariichthys bidens. Taxonomy (NCBI): domain Eukaryota; kingdom Metazoa; phylum Chordata; class Actinopteri; order Cypriniformes; family Xenocyprididae; genus Opsariichthys; species Opsariichthys bidens. The sequence continues at coordinate 24,301,882 of CM074284.1, read as the reverse complement.
AGATAGATAGATAGATAGATAGATAGATAGATAGTTAGTTGTGGTCAAAAGATAGATACATAGATAGATAGATATTTAGATAGTTGTGGTCAAATGATAGATAGATAGATAGATAGATAGATAGATAGATAGATAGATAGATAGATAGATAGATAGATAGATAGATAGATAGATAGATGTGGTCAAATGATAGCTAGATAGATAGATAGATAGATAGATAGATAGATAGATAGATAGATAGATAGATAGATAGATGTGGTCAAATGATAGATAGATAGATAGATAGACGAGTTAGAGTTTCAATGAGTTTAAATGACTTAGAAAAGGTACATACAATTTCAGTTTAGAGTTTTGAGTCTAATGGGCTTCCGTAGTTGGCTCATTTTGACATTCCTTCAATGAAAGTCAATGGGATTTTTCCGAGTTTTAATCAGGATTTTTAGGGAAACCGTGAGTCTGATCAGTTAGAAAAGATATAGCACACCAAGTCAGAACAGTCTGAAGATTTGACCCGAGTTTGGAGTTTGTAGAGTTAAATCTCTAGGAGGAGTTAGAGTTGGAAATTTTAGTCTAAGAAGAATAATAATAATAATAATAATAATAATAAGTTTAAATAGCATTTCAGTAAGTTGGCTTTTTCAAGCCAACTTAACTAGATAGAAAAAATTCGTTGAAACGAATTTTAAGTTGGCTTGAAAAAGCCCAGTCAGAAAGTTTGAAGTAGTTTTAAAAGCTTAAAGTTTGAAATAGTTTAAGTTTTACTTTAGAAGTTTAGATAGATAGATAGATAGATAGATAGATAGATAGATAGATAGATAGATAGTTGTGGTCAAATGATAGATAGATAGATAGAGAGATAGATAGATAGATAGATAGATAGATAGATAGATAGATAGATAGATAGATAGATAGATGTGGTCAAATTATAGGTAGATAGATAGACATATAGACAGATAGATAGATAGATAGATAGATAGATAGATAGATAGATAGATAGATAGATGGATAAATATAGTCAATAGATAGATAGATAGATAGATAGATAGATAGATAGATAGATAGATAGATAGATAGATAGATAGATAGATAGATTGTTAATTGTGGTCAAATGATAGACAGATAGATAGATAGATAGATAGATAGATAGATAGATAGATAGATAGATAGATAGATAGATAGATAGATAGATAGATAGATAGATGTGGTCAAATGATAGATAGATAGATAGATAGATAGATAGATAGATAGATAGATAGATAGATAGATAGATAGATAGATAGATAGATGTGGTCAAATTATAGGTAGGTAGATAGATAGATAGATAGATAGATAGATAGATAGATAGATAGATAGATAGATAGATAGATAGTTTATTCTGGTCAAATGATAGATAGATAGATAGATAGATAGATAGATAGATAGATAGATAGATAGATAGATAGATAGATGTAGTCAAATGATAGATAGATAGATAGAGAGATAGATAGAAATAGTCAGATAGATAATAGACAGACAAAGAGAAAGATAGATAGACAGCTATGCGGTTGCTAGGTTAATCTGAGTGGTTGCTAGGGTGTTGCTAGGCTGTTGCTAGGGTAATCTGAATGGTTGCTAGGGTGTTGCTATGCGGTTGCTAAGGTAGTCTGAGTGGTTGCTAAGGTGTTGCTATGCGGTTGCTAGGGTAATCTGAATGGTTGCTAGGGTGTTGCTATGCGGTTGCTAAGGTAGTCTGAGTGGTTGCTAAGGTGTTGCTATGCGGTTGCTAGGGTAATCAGGGTGGTTGCTAAGGTGTTGCTATGCAGTTGCTAGGGTAATCTGAGTGGTTGCTAGGGTGTTGCTATGCGGTTGCTAAGGTATTCTGAGTGGTTGCTAGGGTGTTGATATGCGGTTGCTAGGGTAATCTGAATGGTTGCTAGGGTGTTGCTATGCGGTTGCTAAGGTAGTCTGAGTGGTTGCTAAGGTGTTGCTATGCGGTTGCTAAGGTATTCTGATTGGTTGCTAGGTTG
>CM074284.1:24062376-24294876 GCA_037194245.1 Opsariichthys bidens | reverse complement strand
GAAGAATAATAATAATAAGTTTACGTACAATATCAGTAAGTTGGCCTTTTCAAGCCAACTTAATAATAAGTTTAAATAGCATTTCAGTAAGTTGGCTTTTTCAAGCCAACTTAATAATAAGTTTAAATAGCATTTCAGTAAGTTGGCTTTTTCAAGCCAACTTAATAAGTTTAAATAGCATTTCAGTAAGTTGGCTTTTTCAAGCCAACTTAATAAGCTTAAGTACAATATCAGTAAGTTGGCTCTTTCAAGCCAACTTAATAATGTGATGCACGTGCAATACTGTCCACTAGAGGGAGCCACGAGACCGTTTTTGTTAAGAGCCTCAAAAACACCCAAGAATATTATTAAAGTTTGACGTCTTGCCATGGCAACAATATTTAAGATATCACAAAGACATTCACATGTCTAAATCTGAAATGTTTGGACATTATAATGAAGAAGTTTGAAGCAAATCGGGTAAAAATAAGAGGGTGATCTCAAAGTATTTTGAAAGTGACACATTTCCTGCTGCCAATTGGTGGCGCTATATCTTTGACACACAATAGGCACATCCATGTGCTCGGCCTCCTACAACGAACGCACAGGTGAAGTTTCATAAAAATCAATGAATGTATGCAGACGTTATAACACACTTCCTGTTTCTGTTTTCTCGCCATAAATTCATTGCCTCGCCACGGGCAAACCGTTTGAGATATCAAAAATTCACTGGACATTTAGCATCATCAATGTCTTGTCTTCATGCTGACCGAGTTTGGAGTTGATCGGATTAAGCGCCTAGGAGGAGTATATCAAATTCCAGAGCATGCGTTTTTCAAACAACCCATAATAGCTCACTTCCTGTTGAGGCGGCGAACAACTTAGAGCACAAAAGTTGTCAGGCCCGATAAGGTCTATATGTGTACCGAGTTTCATACCAATATGTGCAAGCGTGTTTGATATATGGACCAAGTTTTCGGACCCCATTCAAGGGGGCGCTGTCGAGCCCCCCTGCCACGCCCGGGTGCTTTAATTGCTTTAATTTATGTTTTTTAAATATGATGGTGTAGTTGTCACGGAACACAGATCAGGAAGTTGGTAAGTATAAATGAAGACACGCTTTATTGAACACAGTAGTATGAGAATGGATGGATCTATTTTTGAAAAAAACTGTATTTGGTTTAACTTTGTTAAAAATTTCTTCAAGATTGTTAACAGAGTAAAAAAGGTTTCTCACATAGATAAAACCAGCACAATCTAATAAAACCTGCTTCAGAGATTAAAGGTTTTAACAGAAAGAACATGTTGGTGGATCTTATAATATTTAAGTCACATAAGAATGTTTTAACATACATGTACATTATTTAAACTATTAGTCATTCTGTCATGTGTGTATGTCTGCTCTTTTAAGCTGGTGACACACTTACCTTGCAAAACATTTTAAAGACATTTTCCAATGACTGGAACAGATTCTAGTCTTTGACAGTCAGAGAGGAGCACAAACCTAATGACTAAGTCAGTCTATTACACAACACACTTAATTAGTGAGTCAAGACTGACATTCTGCTGAACTCAATTGTTCGAGATCTTGTACCAAAACAAACATGGATGTTCAACAGACAGATGCTGCTACTTATTTTCAGTGTAATTTGTGTAGGAAAAAAGAGGGAAAAAGACACAGGATATGGGCAAGGTCCTGGATGAAGAGGCACAATGGACACTAAAAATATTTTACTGCTAATAAGAAAAGAACTGCAATATCTGATTATATCATCTACATCCTGTTATGTTTGGTGTTATGCATGTTTAATTCATTAAACAGGCAACTTTAAAATGTAAAAATGTAAATGTTTAAATTAACAATGAACAACACTTTCATTAACCTTTAATGTTACAAATGGTATTGGAAAGTGTTACCATTTCATATAAATCCAAACAATCATGCTTAAAATGGCCATTTTTACGTACAAAGGCATATTATATGCATACTTTCACTACTTATTTGCTTCCATTTTAGAAAACTTGATTATCTAATTAAAATGTGTAAAAATGCGGATAAAAAAAGAACTGAAATCGAATACATTTCTGATTTATGTGTCTGTCTGCTGCAGTGGTGGACGAAGTACACAAACCAAGTACTTGAGTTAAAGTAGAGATACACTAGGTAAAATGTTACTCCAGTAAAAGTAAAAGTACTGCCTTTTAAATTTTACTTGAGTAAAAGTACAAAAGTATTTGCCTTCGAATGTACTTAAGTATTGGAAGTACTATAATTTATTAAGGCTATAATGGCCTCATTTTTTGTCACAAGTCTCTTGCTTCATCATCAAAGACTCTGTTACTCTTTGCACACTGATCTATTAATAGAATATAGTTATTCAGACACTGATATCTATTAAAATGACCATGAGCCCAAAACCTTGAAGCCAAACAATTTCCTTTAGAACCAAATGAATTAACAGGATTTGAGAGTTTATTTTAAGGTTTATTTGTAACAGTTGCTTGTGTTAAACAGGTCCTTATTAGGGCAAAGGCTACGATTATTTAATGTCCAGCTTGTCAGAGCTGTACTGCTCTATGATCAGTAGTAAATGCTTCTCCATCTGAAAACCAGAGGGCGCTCTTGTGCAGAAACTCAAAATATGCCCTGCAGCAGCAGAAGAAGATAACACGTGTCATATTGCTGTAGAATAAACAGAAGATTGAAGCGCTTTGATTGATTAAACATGACTAATAAACACATGACTGCCTTATTATCTCTCAGAAGGATGCACAACTGTCATTATGAAGTGAGTTGGGAGTCAAAACATGTTATTAAATGTTGTTTTTTGTTGGACAAGATGTTAATAAATGCTTCTCATGTCTGGAAAGATGTTTTACGCGCTCTGCTTTTTCAAATGTACATTATAAGCGACTCAAACTAGACTAAAAATAAGGCCTGCCATGCTGAAAGGCGATTTCTATTAATAAGGGGCTCTTCACTCCACCTGACAACTGATTTAGCATCACACGCTGCATGCAAAACTAGTCAAAATAGAATTTATATCCCAACAAAAAGTGCTAACATCAACATCGAAGCACTGAGCTTCAAATATTTCAAACTTCGGTGAACATAAACAATGAAACCGTTTTCTGCAAGCTACTGTTGGATTACTCATTTAAAATGAGCACTAGAATAAAAATGGCATACCTCAACATGTTTTCTAAGATTGGAAGGAGAATTCTTGTAAGAAGAAATTCTACAATTCCGAGGCAGGCAGAGGAGGCAGTTGAAAATGAAAGACTCTTTCTTCTTTTTAACTATTTCAAAAAAATTGCGCAAATAAAGCCACGGGTGTTGCGGGACGTTGGAGTCAGGAGTTCTCCATGATTTTTCCATGATGAAGGCACTGGCCGTTACACTGACGCTGAACTGCTCGCGCTGAGTAAACAACAACCAAACCAAGCTCAAAACAGAGCACGCGCTGAATCCTGATTGGTGGTTTGCCACACACTTAACCAGCTCAATTTTATTATCCACTAATAAATAAAAAGGAACGACTGATTTCGCAAAATGTAGTTGAGTAAAAAGTAATATAAATGACTTTGAAATGTAGTGAAGTTAAAGTAAAAAGTCTCACCAAATGGAAATACTCCAGTAAAGTACAGATACATGAAAAAGCTACTTAAGTACAGCAACGAATTACATTTACTTCGTTACTGTCCACCACTGGTCTGCTGCATGATTAGGAACTGCAACTTCACTGGATAACGAATGCATAAAATTGAACAAATGAATATAAACAAATGCAAATAGAGGGTAACAATCATTAAACGATTGGTGTTTTTGTAACATTATTTTAACCGCTTGAGGTAACGTTACTACTAACTGAAATCAACCACGGTTGTGCGAGCACATGTTTGCACATGCTTTCTTGCAGTCGGTGTTCTTCCGACTTTATTTTGTAGTATGTAACGCTTTGGGGAAATGTATCAAAGTAAAAGTATACATTTTATTTAGGAAATGTAGTGGAGTAAAAGTTGACAGAAATATAAATTCTCAAGCAAGTACAATTTTTCCCAAAAAATAATCAAGTACTGTAAGGAAGAATTATTACTGTGTTACATTAAACCTCTGCTTCTAAGTTTTTGATCTGCCTGCATTGGCACCATTGTATGCAAACTGAAGAGAATTGGACGATGACATCACTGTTTTCTCAGAGCTGTTGTATAGATACAGTGGGTACGGAAAGTATTCAGACCCCCTTAAATTTTTCACTCTTTGTTATTTTGCAGCCATTTGCTAAAATCATTTAAGTTCATTTTTTTCCTCAATGTACACATAGCACCCCATATTTACAGAAAAACACAGAATTGTTGACATTTTTGCAGCTTTATTAAAAAAGAAAAACTGAAATATCACATGGTCCTAAGTATTCAAACCCTTTGCTGTTGACACTCATATTTTTAACTCAGGTGCTGTCCATTTCATCTGATCATCCTTGAGATGTGTGACCAGCAGGGCGGGCAAGAGCCATGAGGGAATGGCGTGAAGCCGGTGGCGCAAGTGATAATGAGTATCAGCTGCTCGGCGCACCGGTCTTATATCTCTCACAGAGGAGCACCGGAAGCATAAACGAGGAGCGACGACAGTGAAGGACGAGAGAGGACCAGGCCTGGACTTTATGTTGTGTTTTATTTTCTTGTTTTACTTTTGTTTTATTGTTTGGTTATTTTATTATTAAAGTAGGTTGAATGTTCGCCGGTTCCCGCCTCCTTCTTCCCACATTTACGAACTGTGTTACAAGATGGTTCTACACCTTCATTTGAGTCCAGCTGTGTTTGATTATACTGATTGGACTTGATTAGGAAAGCCACACATATGTCTATATAAGACCTTACAGCTCACAGTGCATGTCAGAGCAAATGAGAATCATGAGGTCAAAGGAACTGCCTGAAGAGCTCAGAGACAGAATTGTGGCAAGGCACAGATCTGGCCATGGTTGCAAAAAAAAAATTCTGCTACACGTTGCTAAGAGCACAGTGGCCTCCATAAACCTTAAATGGAAGACGTTTGGGATGACCAGAACCCTTCCTAGATCTGGCCGTCCAGCCAAACTGAGCTATCGGGGGAGAAGAGCCTTGGTGAGAGAGGTAAAGAAGAACCCAAAGAGTACTGTGGCTGAGCTAAAGAGATGCAGTCGGGAGATGCGAGAAAGTTGTAGAAAGTCAACCATCACTGCAGCCCTCCACGGGTCGGGGCTTTATGGCAGAGTGGCCTGACAGAAGCCTCTCCTCAGTGCAAGACACATGAAAGCCCGCATGGAGTTTGCTAAAAAAAACACCTGAAGGACTCGAAGATTGTGAGAAATAAGATTCTCTGGTCTGATGAGACCAAGATAGAACTTTTTGGCCTTAATTATAAGCAGTATGTGTGGAGAAAACCAGGCACTGCTCATCACCTGTCCAATACAGTCCCAACAGTGAAGCATGGTGATGGCTGCATTTTGCTGTGGGGATGTTTTCAGCTGCAGGGACAGGACAACTGGCTGTAATTGAGGGAAACAGGAATTCGGCCAAGTACAGTGATATCCTGGATGAAAACCTTCTCCAGAGTGCTCAGGACCTCAGACTGGGCCGAAGGTTTACCTTAGGGACAATGACCCTAAGCACACAGCTAAAATAACGAAGGAGTGGCTTCACAACAACTCCGTGACTGTTCTTGAATGGCCCAGCCAGAGCCCTGACTTAAACCCAATTGAGCATCTCTGGAGAGACCTAAACATGGCTGTCCACCAACGTTTACCATCCAACCTGACAGAACTGGAGAGGATCTGCAAGGAGGAATTGCAGAATATCACCAAATCCAGGTGTGAAAAACTTGTTGCATCTTTCCCAAAAAGACGTGTGGTTGTATTAGATCAAAAAGGTGCTTCTACTAAATTCTGAGCAAAGGGTCTGAATACTTAGGACCATGTGATATTTCAGTTTTTCTTTTTTAATAAATCTGCAAAAATATCAAGAATTCTGAGTTTTTATGTCAATATAAGGTGCTGTGTGTACATTGAGGAAAAAAATGAACTTAAATGATTATAGCAAATGGCTGCAATATAACAGAGTGAAAAATTTAAGGGGGTCTGAATACTTTCCATACCCACTGTAAATGAACTAAAATAGTAACTAATGATTTTTACAGCGGAATGAAACAACACTGAACTCACTTTAGCTGGAAATTGACACCATTTTCTTCTAGAGCTGCTGTGCATTCACATTAAGTTCCTGTTAATGCTGTAAAGCTGCTTTGACACAATCAACATTGTAAAATGCACTATATAAATAAAGGTGACTTGACAAAGAATAAGTCACAACTTTCCCCACTGATAACATCTTTCCTGTGTCAAGCATGCCTTGTGGTCCTGCATGATACTGCATGCAGTCACATGATCCTTTTCCCTTTGAGGTGCATTCTCTCTCATTTGTATACAATGTGTAGATAAAGAACTCTTTATCTTATGTAACTTACACCACATTGATTAAAATTATAAACTCACCAATGCCATATAGTGCAATCCTGGTGTTTCCTTTCTGCAGAAGAACTGGACTTATCTCAAGTTTCTCCACTGAATGACTGCGGCCAAAATGATTGAGCAGACCAGAGCAGCTCAGCAGGTCTATAGCACATAGACCATCAGCCTAGAACACATATACAAAGCCAAACACAAAAACTGAGAAAATAAGATCGAAGGAAGGAAGAGACACACAATTGTTTAATCAATTATCTAAATCAAATTGATCTCTTAGTGACCAATTGAACACACACCCAAGAAAAATACTGTAACAACTGAGACAAATCAGACACGATTATTTGTCATACTTAACAAATAATCTTTAAAAACTCACTCTGAGGTCTGGAACCCTCCCCCATGGACACCATCTGATAGGGTTTTACGACCTTAAAGAATGTGCAGAGAATGTGACTCTGACTTCATTTCGGTTGAGAAGGACAAATAAACCGTTTTAATCCTATATATTCTATAAATAACCACTCAAGAGATGTATAAACGTGTATCCAATTTTTCCCTCTCATAATTTTCCTTTTATAGGGTTCGACCTATGTATTAATTCTCTCTTTTGAACTTCTTGTATTACTGTTTCAGAGTTGCATATTATGACTAACTATAAATCACATGGGTAGCATGTTTGGTCTCTCTGGACTCCAATCTTCGCTCCCAATCTGTTAATTTACATTATATTTTGTTAACTCTGACACATCAAGTATAATAAGAATCTAGAAGGTTCTTCTCTTATCCATCCAATATGATGTCTTATGCAAATATCTTGCTAGAGAACAAAGGGTCGTAAAAGTTCCCTCCGAAGGAACAAATCCTTATTGGCTCAGTCACCTCCAGAAGGTGTGACATCCTCACACTTAAAAATCACTGATCACAAGATCAAGCCCTCTTCTTCTTCTGGTACTGAGGAAACGCTGTGAAGATGACACTGAGCTAGAAGTTCTGAAGACCCCCAAGTTTGTGCCAGGCTGCGGCCTTGTCTTTCCATTCACCAAAGATCCTCTGAATCCAACTGGTTCTCTCTCATCAAGACAACATCAACAAGATCAACGGAGCCTCCACAAATTGCATCAGGACAGTTTAATTCAAATGGGCGAGACATGCAAGTATCACACTTAGTCTCATTATTTGATACATCAAGTATCTTTACCCCTTTTAAAGAAGGGTGTGTTAGAACTAAACTGATGGTTTGCTCAAGGCTGTTGATCTGTTGACTTTCAAACAATGCTATAACTGGCTTTCCTGTATTCTGCATCAGCTCTCTTTTTCTCTTGGTACACTGTATGCATGTATGTATGTGTGTGAATGTTAGAGTAGTTTAAGTGTTCAGTCTAGTTAATAAAGTCTTGTGCATGTCACATGCGAAGTTGTCTGTGTTTCATGCTCATATACGGGATTCCCTAATCATGCAGATTTTGACTACATGCTCTAAGTAGTACTGTAGAGTAAGAATGTCATTTCCCATAACCAGGAAATGAACATTTCTTAGAATTAATAAACAATTAACCAAGTGTCCACTGGACAAACAGGTTAATTGACTGTAAAATTGATTTTACTATGTTAAGTTAATTCTATTAACTGATCCAAATTTTTATAATTAATTATAATAAGTTATAATTAATTATTCATATTAATTTTGAGCTAAATTTGCTACAATACGCAAATTACAACTTACAGCAGAAAATCAGAAGTGCTCATACTCTTTTACTTTACTGCATTATTTCATCTATTTTTCTGTTGATTAGTTTACATTTCTGTGGTTCTTACTATGGTGTGTGGATTCCACTATGGTCAATGACTGTTTGTATGTTTTGTGATGGTTCCGAGTAGTCCTGATAGTTTTCAACATACACAGCAAATTTGAATTCTTCTTTACAGTGGCAATATGATATTGAAGTGCAGCTTATCGCACTTAGGACAAATGAACTCATACAAATTGTTATCATTATGTTTTCTGTGAAATTCGTAAACACCTTTTCCCCCCGCAAAAGCTGCACAAGATATTATTTCCCCAGAGGACAAAAATAAAGATTTGCATAGATCATCTTGTTCAAAACCTCCCCGGGAATAGGGGTGGGTGATATACTGAATACAAAAAAAAAAAAAGGAGTAATTTTGGACTATTGTCTCCATCACAGTTATATTCACAGGACATTACCATGCTGCACCATCATGCTTAGCATTTGAATGCCTTATGTAAACTGTTCAAGTGCAGAAAGTAGCGAAACAAAACTAATTTCGGTATATTTGCGCATGATCTGAGAGAGAGTTTGAGTGCTCATAAACAAATAAAAATAGAGAAGACACTTTCACGTAGATATCATCACGGTGTGTGTTCCCCAATTTAGTAAATAAACTCCTAAACCCATTTAAGGGTAAAAATTTAATTGATGTTCAACCTATAAAATTATAATATTATACAAAAAACAAATTATAAAGCTTGGGTTGCTGAACATTAGATCCCTTTCTTCAAAAGCCCTTATTGTAAATTATATGATCACTGATTATAAACTAGACGTGCTGTGTTTGACAGAAACCTAGCTCAAACCAGACGATTACATTACTTTAAATGAGTCCACCCCTCAAGATTATGATTATAAACAAGCCTCGTCTGAAAGGTAAAGGGGGAGGTGTTGCTGTAATTTATTGCGATACCTTCAGTATTACACGTTTTCAATAATATAATTCCTTCGAAGGGATGGTGCTTTATGTAACGTTATGTAGTGTAAATGATAAATCCCGTCTGAGATTTGTGCTGGCTACTGCATCTAGGCGACCATACAGACTTTATCTAAAAATTTGCAATCAGAGTTTTAATATCAATGTAGATAATGAAAAAGACGAATTGGGATTTGCATTTACAGACATTCTAAACTAGTTTGGAGTTAAACAATACAAGTCGGGATCCACTCATTGTTGTAATCATACTTTAGACCTAATATTGTCACATGGAATCGATATTGATACCGTTAAAATTCTGCAGCAGAGTGATGACACCTTGGATCATTATCTAGTCTTGTGTATACTACATTTAGCTAAGGCTGAAAAACCACCTTCCTGTTAAAAATATGGTAGAGCTATCACTTCTACCACTAAAGATTGATTATAAATATTCTTCCTGATCAGTTTTATCTCCTTGGTATACCAGAGAGCTTAGAAGAACTCGATGTTGCAACAAACTATTGACTCTCTTTTCTACAGCACATTAGACACAGTTGCTCCTTTGTGCTTAAAGAAGATTAAGTAAAATAGTCCAACGCATGGTACAACGAGCACACTCGGGCCACTAAGAAAGCAGTCAGAAAAATGGTTATTATTAAATAAAAACAACTTATTAAAAAACACAAATTGATCCAAGGGCCTGTCAATTACAGGCCAATCTCAAATTTATCTTTTTTGTCAAAAATACTAGAAAAAGCTGCATCATCACAACTGTTCCTTTTTAGAAAGATCTCTAAGGATTTCCAGTCAGGATTAGACCGTACCATAGTACTGAGACTGCTCTCATTAGAGTGAAATGAAGAAAGTTTCAAGAAATATATGCATTTCATAAGACCTGTTCTGAACAAACCATCTATCATTAATTTAACTCTTTTATCACTGCTTAGTTGGGGTTATTAGATTTTATATTTCTTAGACTGAATGGAGCCATGTGTTGATTTAGGATCTTCAGTGTTGAGATGAGATTTGTATGGAGTTATGTTAGAAAGATTCATTGGTCTGGTTTGCCCTCTTGAATTCTTACAACTTCATAAAGTTTATTTTGTAAGAACACATAAACATTTGAAAAACTAAAACAGATAACAGGCTATTTTTGTGCAACAGGAGGCTTATTTGTGCAATATATGAGTTTTGTCCTCTGACGGAAGCGTTAATTATTAGTAACTAGCATTTTTCACATTAACATGGATAACATTAACATGATAAAAGTATGATTAACATAATATCTACTTCACCACAATGTTACACTGTATAACAAAAAAGTTTAACTGTAGACGAGTAGAACCCTGTAGAGACAAAGCCTGGAGGATCACAAGCAATTAAAAAGTATTACAAATCATCACCTTTGATTTTAACTGATAACGGTTAGTTCCACATAGCAACTATCGGTGCTAACTAATCAGTAAAAACAATAGCTGTAAAGTTTTGTGTGCAATATGCAACTGATAGTTAGAGCAATACTCTCTATGTCCACACACTACCCATTAAAAACACATTATAACAATCACTACCTAAAAGCAATATTTAATACGTACAAAGCAGACTGTTTTAGTGAACTAATAAATTGATGTTTTCTCTTACCCCAGTTGGGTCATCATGGTTACCATGCACACTGAAGACAGGGATGGAAATGTTGAGATTATTGTCCAAGTAGTTCACCCACGGAAACCTGACAAAATAACAAAGGACATCATGTGTCAGTGTGTTTGTGGACACTTTGTGTGTTTGTATCTCTGTACATTACATTAGGGGAGTGTTTTTTCACTGAACAAACTTTCATCATTCATCAAACTTTGAATGAAAATTTTGATCATTTAATGAGGGTTTGTTGACATGACAGATGCCAGATACCTTTAGAAATATGCATTTTATTATAAGCTAACAGTGACAGTTAAACACTTCTTCTGTTTAAGTTTACATGCCTGTAACTCAAGAAATGTTAACGATATCCAAATATCCTTTTAGATTCTGGTTCTTATACTTTCCTTTTGGTATCTCAATTTTAAAGGCCCTCGATGGTTCAGTCCCAGAGATATGGAGATCTTAATGTATTAATTAAGTACTATGTATTCTGTACTATAATGTATTCTGCCTTAAGTAAGCAATGTTTCTGATCAAGACTCCAAAAAACACTTAAGTCTTACTTGCTATGGCTGAAATTGACAGCCTGATCACTGAGGATTTCGAAGATGATTGGCCGGTCACCCATGCAATACTTCCTCATCACCTCCATGCAGCCATGCATAGTTTTGCGGGATGGTTTATTGTCATGGAACAGATCCCCACCCAGCAAAACAAAGTCAACCTGAGAGAAAAAGAGAGAAGCACTATGAAAAACAAATGTCAGGTGAAGTGGAAAAAGCATACTGTGTTTGCTGTACACTATACAGATACAGTGCATGCATCTGTGCAGAGAACCATCTATGAATAAAGGTTGTAAGTGATTCAGAATTGAGAATGCTTTTTAAAATTCCAAAATAATTATTGAATTTAGCCAACCAAACCCTGGTCCTGGACTCATCAGTTTAGACTTTAAGGCCAAGTTCACACTATCAGTCAAAATCAGATTATTTCTGTCTCCAATTTGAATCTGATCTAAATTATTGACTGTCCACGCTGTGTATCACAACTGTTCGAATCTGATTTGTGTATTCCATTGTGCTCTTTCGTTTTCCAGACTATTGGCATCGGTTTCTATGGCCAAGACGTTGCGTTAGTAGGTATGTGGCAAAAATAACAATAACAGCAACATGGAGGGGTTTGCAATACAAATGTTGTCTTATTTACAACATGACAAAGTATACCTGCGCTGGACTATTATGTCTTCAGGGATAGACGCAGAAATGTAGGAGGATGGTATACGCAGCTTTATTCCATAGTAGTCTCCACCGGTATCAAAATTCAACATGTGTTCATTATACTTTAATTTTCTGCTAAAATGGCATTTGCAACAACACAATCTTGTTTCTGCAGAGACCTTCAGCATGTTTCCCATAACAACGTAGGCCTGGAAAATATGACCTAAAATAAAATAAAAATCTTTATTAATTGAATATTTTACCTCGATTGCAATTAATGAACAATTATTTTATTTTGGCTTATTTTGCCCTAATAGTTCACTGATAAGGTTTGTATTGTAAATTTGCTTGACGTATTTACAAAAGTTGGGATATTTTTTCAAAATATCACTTTCAGCAATTATTTTATCTATATTTCTACTCGTAAATCAGATACAGATAAATTAGCACAATACCAGTACATTTATTTGAACACATTAATCAGAGTGATTGCGTATGTGTGAATTAGTCATACCAATTAGTCATAATAGTTTCTCCATGAAGCTGTGGGTTGTAAGTAGTTACTTAAAAAGTAACTAATAAAAATATATGTTATAACTTTTCACAGTTGATAAGTGTGATGCAAGAGCTACCGTCTGTATGAATGTTCGTGCGCCACAATGCAGCTGCGCAAGCGCAGTAGCACAAATAATACACAACTGATGGTCTAATATTGCTTGAATTATTAAGTTAAGCTCTACTTAAGTTCGCCTCCATGCCGCTGATTGGAGTCACGTGACTACACACACGGTGGTAAGCTTTAAGGGAAAAGTATTAAAGGATTAATTCACTTTCAAATGAAAATTATGATAATCTTTACTCACTCCCAAGCCATCCTAGGTGTATATGGGATCAACAAGCATGAGCTGAAGAAAGTGCCTACATCCACATCCATTCATCATAAACATACTCCACACTGCTCTGGGGCTTTTGAAGCGAAGCGATGCTTTTGTGTAAAACAAAATCCATATTTAACAAGTTGGGAAGTAAAATAACTACATTCCACCAGACCGTCTTCTGCATTCAAATTGCGAAACATTTAGCCATTCAGTAAAGTTCAGTTAAACTTAGGTGAAATCAAGCAAATAAAATTGCTGTGTGCAGAGAAAGTGGTTACAAAATATCCACTTAACTGGAAGCCCTTTAGCGTACAGCAGGAAAATTGTGTGTGTGTGGGCCAATGCCACACATCGTTTCTTTAATACTCAATCTGTTCCATATGCAATGTGGTATAAGCTTGAGCTTGAGAGACCTCCAAATCTTGGAACCATTTCAGTTTTCTAATTGGACAGCCCCAATCATGCCCATACTGAAAGAGGATGGTACAGCATAGTATAGCATTCCAGCCCCAGAGCGTGCAGCACTGACCATCATGAAATGACAAGCCCCTCCCAAAAATTTTCAATTTTAAAAACTACTGACATTTATTTTGACAGTTTCAAAATAAAAATTATGGCACATATTATTTAGAATTTCTTATTATTAAAAACACCATTTCAAATAGCTTTCTTAGTCTGTTCATTTGTGTGGACATTTGTACCACCTGACATTTTGGGGGTTTAAGAAACTAAAACGGGCAAGCTACGCAAGCAGACCGACGGAAAGTAAAGCACAGAACTTCGGAATACTGAGCAGGAATTCGCATGTACACATGGAAGCCTTTACTGTGCTTTCTGTGTCAACTGCATAAGGATAATGACAGGGAAGAGAAGACATTGTTGAATACAGTTACTTTTTTGTTTGTTTTTGAGTACAAAGTATTCTCATCACTACATAAAATTAAGGTTGGCCCACTGTAGTCCCGTCGACTATTTTAACGATGTTTTTAGTACCTTTCTGGACCTTGAAAGTGAACTTTGGGTGAAATAACCCTTTAATGTTTTGCAAGATAGAACCTTATAATTCCAAGCGAAGAGAGACATTTTTTAAAATTTGAAGGTTTTATCTGCATTTGACCCGTTCCAAAAGTCCCCGTTTACAAATTTCAGAGGATTTTGATATTGTACAGTAAGAATACATTTAAGGTGTCTGTCAATTTCATTTCTGAATAAGACTTGTTTCCAATATCATTTTTGCTATATGGAATGCAAAAACTTTGAAGGTCAATATCTCAAAACTGCTCAGAATGTAGACAGAACCTTATAATTCCAAGGTGACGAACTGGCTTTTTGATTTTGAAGGTGGGATTTTGCCTTTTTATATACTCCTCTTAGAGGATTCATGCAATCACCACGAAACTTTCTGAACATGATGACAAGACACTGAAGATGTCTTGAATGGTGTTGCCATGACAAGGGTTTAAAGTTAGAACAAAAAGGCAAACAGGAAATGGTCTAATTTTACCAATAAATAAACATTTTAATTATTTTTTTTAATTTTAAGAAGTATGTGTAAAACTGCTCTTTTGGTTAAAATAATTCAAATAATATTCGTGTCATTTATAGAATATACACTAGAGAGCAGCATATACCTATTTTTAAACTGGGTTGAGAACAGTTCTAACAATACTTTTTGTTAAACATCGTTTTAAATATTATTATATTTAATGGGCATTCTAATTGGATGCATACATTTAGACAGTCCCTCCAGAAAAACGCGATTGCTTGATTTCATGCATAATCAGCCAAAGTCCGCATATTTATGCGGGGGTCGCATTTTTTCAAATATGCCGCACTTTCGCCGCATAAATTGCCGATTTCAGCAAGAAAAATATGCGGGGCTAGCATGATTTCATATTACCTGTATTTTCGTTGCAAAAAAGTCACATATATTTTAGCAGAAAGTTGAAAAATGTTGCGTTTACTTCACACAAGTAAAGCGCCATTATTTTCCCTCTATTGCCATGGGAACCTTATGAAGTGACGTAATTACGCGACATGAACGTCATCTGTAAACCCCGCGGTGAAACCATGATGAAGCTCGCCAATAATTCTCATTTGCCAACAAAAATAAGCTCAAAAGACCGTGCGAAGCAGTTTCCCGGTCTGTTGTAGTTTCATTCAGAAGTTGATGCAACTTTACAGTTGTAAGATTGCACTTTTTTGTTACAGAACAGTACCAAAACCTTACAGTTTCAAGTATATTAGTAGTATGTAAAATAATTTACGTTGCAGTAAGATTGCACTTTGTGCACTGGAAGCACTTCATTTAACAGAAGATGTCTGTTTTGTAGCTACCTCTGTTAAACAGGAAGCACACATTTTATTTTTTATATTTTATTTATTCATTTTTGCAGAAGTTGAATATTCCTTTTGTAAAGCTACAGAACTTATTTGACTCAATGTTTTGTAATTTTGAGCCATGTGTTGATTAAGGTCTGAAATAAAACAGAATGAGAACTTCAATATTCTGTGATTTAGTAAGCCTACATTACATTAGCTTTACATTAAGGTAGTATCTAGTGAGCACATGGTGTTGGGGGAAATCACCTTTTTTTCCTCTTTTGCATCAAAAACCGATGCGATTTTATCGCATAAAATTGCAAAAATATCCCGCATATTCCATCGCATTTTTTAAGAAAACGTGCTGCATAATCAAGGATTTTTGCCCGCAACAATCACAAAAAAATCCCGCGTTTTTCTGGAGGGACTGTTTAGACATTATAAAAGGATCATTTGCTCCTGTCTGCCTTGCTGCCAAATTGTTTGCGTCGGTTGCTCCATATTGCTTTGTTTAGAATTTATTTATTATCGTTGCTTGTTGACTATTTTATCACCACCATATATCTGATATAGTCTAATATTGCCTATCACATTAATCTAACACGCTAGCTTTTAATCGTTTAATCTAAATCGCTATCACAACATGCTAGCTTTACACTAAATTGTAAACTTGTTATCCGTGCCCACAGTCATTTCTATCGCGCTTTCCTTTTACTATAAGTTCAAACAACTGTGCTGAATCGGATCAGTCTACGAACACGGTAAGCTATGTCGTCCTCTCCTTTCATTGTTATTTGCAGATTTATTCGAACAGTGAAATTTTCTGAAGTGTTTCTAGCCTGCGTGAACGCGTGTATTCTGTGCATGACAGTCGGTCCGAGTGAAATCTGTTCAGACTTCAGTTCATATATATATACATATATATATATATATTTATTAGATTTTATATAGAATTATTAAGGCTTTATATATATTCATTAATTTAATTTTCATATTTTTCATAGTTCTAATTTATTAAATATGAATTAAAATAAATATAAATTATACATTTATATCAGATTTATATCGGCCATCAGCCACTGTGATTTAATATAATTAAGACTAAGAGGACTATTCATCAAGCATGCATCGATTAATCCGATATTGTAGGGGAAAAAAATAAATAAATAAAAGTGCGACCAAATCATGTGCTGATGCGACCAACTGAGAAAGTTGGTAGCACCAGTACAACCAGTGGAAAAATTAGTCTGGAGCCCTGATTTATGACATGTGAATCCCTCGTCACTGACAGAGAAAGCAATACTATACACGAGACAGGCAGTGCAAGTAACAATGAAAGGCGAAGATGACATAGCTTCCCGCTTACCGTTTTCGTAGACTGATCCGACTTACCAGAGTTGTTTGAGGAATTTGTAGAAAAAAGACAGCGTGACAGAAATGACGGTGGGCACGGGTGAAAAGTTTACAAACTAGCGTAACACTAACGCGTTGTGATCGTGATTTAGATTAAAAGATTAAAAACAAGCGACATCAGATAAATGTGATAGGCAATATTAGACAATATCAAATATACGGAGATGATAAAGTAGACAACAAGCAATGACAATAATTAGGTTCAAAACAAAGTATTAAGGAGAAACAGATGCAAACAATTCAGCAGCAAGGCAGACAGGAGTAATCAATCAGGGGAGATAGAGGCAAGAAATGGCTGCAAATGGACATCTGACAGAAAAGGAACTTTGTCAATTTAGAGTGCAACAATTTCCTCATTTACAACATGGTATAATAAATTGTCTTAAGGGTATTATGAGCTGAAACTTCAATGACACCTTCTGGGGACACCTGAGACTTAAAGGGCATAATAGGACCCCTTTAAAGCTACAATTTATAAAACAAATTTGCAGTAAAATGTACAAAAACCAATAGGTGTTATATATTTTGTTCAGTAGAGAACTTACAATATCCCAAATGTTACCAACTATTTGTAATTCATGAGAAAATAGCTATTTTAAGGGACGTGTGAGGCAGTCGTCTGCCATTTGCGCCATATCCACGTTACCCTCGGTTTCCGGTTTTATTTTGCAGAAACACCGAAGACGAAGATGTTTTAATAGAGAAGGGAACTGTTCTGATACATTTACAGACCAACTAAAATATAATATAAACCAATTGCTGTTATATAGCTTAACACGTATAGTCTTAAATGAAAAAAAATAAGATATTAGATTTGAAATTATTATGAGTACCAAGCTTTACCAAGACACAAGAGTATTTTGTCAAGTAGCAAGCATAGCATAACCAGATGCAGTTTTGTTTTTAGTAACTGTAATACAGAATTTTTTCCATCATAAAATACTTTAAAAAAATTAATTGTAAGCCATTTATCAACACAAGCCATCCAGGATTTAATATGATCTAGCTTACTGCAGTGTGCAACAAGTGTCTCACAGCAGCTGGCGAGCAAATGCACAGAGTAACGTTATAACAACATTTTCAACACACTCAAATGAATCTAATAAACAGAACTGCACTACCTCATAATCATAACATAACCTGTTAAGCAGAAACGGCGCAGGCGACTGTGACATAATAAAAGTTCCGCTGCTCGCGAGGCATGTGTTGTTCGTCTCTCATTAACAATCGTTCCAGCGGTCTCGTTCAGCTCCCACATACATTCTGCTCTGCTGCATACTACAGTAATGTTAATAATCGCATCCATGAACATGATTTCTGCTCGAGGCCTACCCCGATTCTTTTCCACCGGCTGTGAGGTGAAGATCACATGTCACATGATTCCTGCTCAAACTTGGCATCATCAAGCTACGCCTTTGTTTTGAATAGGCAACCTTTAGCGGAAGGAATAACTGCATATTGCAGCTTTAAGGAAAATGGGATTCCTGGTGCACACAAACATACTAGATTACTTGGTTACAATGTTTAATTCCTATTTAGTCATGTTTGTAAAAATTACAATTTAACTTTATTAGTTAAAAAAAATAGAAAGTATAAATCTATTTTAAGTTCAAATTATTTTATTCTTATTGACCCATTTTCAAATTAATACTATAATACCTATTTAGAAAAAATATAGAAAATAATAGAAAATCAAATAGCCTAATATCATCTAAGATATAGGCATCTGTCATTAATTTGACTTAATTGCATTCCAATTCAACTCAATTCAATTCATTTCTGAATTATCTAAGCTAATTCTTGATATTTTTTGTACATTTGTGTAATATTTTCACATAAATTATGTAATTGATATAAAATCACATCAAACCCTCAAACAATATGAACCCAATATTTATTTCCTCACCTCATTTTGTACAGCTTGTCTCATGATCTCGTCAAAGGTCACGAACGAGTCGTTTCCTCTAATGGCATCTTTCTCTAGATAACCTAGGTGAATATCAGTAGCTATAAGGATCTTGAATGTGTCCTCATCGTCACTAAAAAAACAAAATAAACAAAAAAAACATTACAACATTAAGGGGAATACTGGAACAGAAATCAATCAAAAAGGTATTGTAAATGAATGGTAATCTCGCTCTAAATGACAGCTATAATCATCTATACAGGTTTAGAAATGTAGGAATAAAAACTTAATTAATAAGCAATCATCAGACCTATAGTTCATGTGGTTCCAGAAATTTTCACTTTTCATTTACTTTTGAGCCGTCAGATGAACAAAGCCATCGGAATTCAAGTGTCACAATCACTTTTCAATTAGCCAGTTAATGCATGTTATTTTGTTAAACTAGACAAAAGTTTACAAAAAGCGAGTAAATGTACTCACGTGGTGTTTCCAGCTGATGTCATTATGAGACTGCACTAACACAATGAAAATGATGATGGTGATGAAGTAGGGAAACAAAAGACAGATTCAAATCATTTGATGTTGATCTAGAGATTTAATCATTATGCTTCTATCCTTATGTAGAGAAAATTACAAACTATATAATAATATGTGCATGCCATAGTCGGTTGAGTGCGTGTTATTCACACAGAAGAGCAGCTTTGATTTTAAAACTTTATTAAACAAACCTGCTACTAAGTGTTTTAGATGGGATTTGAAAGATTTCACCGTTCTACTTGTTCATTAACAAATTAAACCAAAAGAAAAAATACTTTACCTACCAATAGAATTCAACTGCTCCCCACCAGACATTAGTTCACATGCAAGCAATCTCCTCCCACCGCGGAAAAAGTCATACGTTCACCGGAAGTTTTGTTTGAATCCTGGGAAATGTAGTTCACACATTGGTGGGTGAAAGCGAATTAGCTGCACAAAAAACTATATTTCCCAGCGTCAAAACAAGCCACGTATTAGACGTATGGTGTGCTCCACGTGAACTCGGCTGGTTGACGGTGAGTTTTATTTTGTCAAAAACATGTCATTCACAGATAAGAGTAAATTCTTTAGAGGAACCGTTACATCGATATGAACTGATCTGCCACTAAAAAAAGGTAGTGTGGTGGGACGATACAATTATGGTGCCGGATGTTAATTCATGGTAAACCAATGTTCGTCTATAGCGTTTATTAAAATTAATTATTTTCATAGCAATATTATGAACATGAAATAAACATTTAAACAATTTTTATAAGCTCCAAATGTTGGTCTGTAGTACATTGATATACTCGGGCCTAAATTTAACAAAAACGACTTCTTTGTTTTCTTCTTTTTCTGTCATGCTGTAAAAGGGTCCAAATGATGTTATTTTTAGGGTGTCATCTCTTGTTCTCTCTCGCTCCCTCTCTTTCCCTCTTGCTCAGAGAGCTAAGCGATGGAGTTTCCAGAAGGCTTTAACCAGCCTGACCTGCTGGAGTCTCATGGCCACATGATTCCAGTGGGGACAAAGAGCGCCTGGGTGGAAGAGGAGGAAGGAGAAGATGAGGATGAAACCTGCCACACTGAGGAATGGTATCAGCAACAGGAGCTTAAATTAAAAGACACTCCAACTGAACTGATATTATGGGCTGCTGAGAAGAATAGAGTAAGTGACCTTTATTTCGAGCAGTAGTTTTCAATCCTTGTCCTGGGGGACCCACCACTCTGCACATTTCGTATAGCTCTCTTATTTAAAGGGATCATAAAATGCAGAATTAAAAATCAAAGAAGAGTGAATCAAATCACATCCGTGTCGCATACATACGCATTGCTCGAGTTCAAAATAAGACTCAGAAAGAGCTTTATTGCCAAGTGTGCACAAGGAATTTACTGTGCTTCCAGTGCACTCATATAAATGCAAAACACAATCTGCCAGAAGCTAGTAATTTGAATTTTTTAAATTTTAAATATTACAAAAATGCATCACTTCGCTTCAAAAGGCCTTTATTAACCACCTGGAGCCGTATGGATCACTTTGATAATGGATGGATCAGGGCCGGTTCTAGACATTTGGAGGCCCTAGGCAAAATTTATGTTGGAGCCCCCCCCTTCAGAATAAATAAAAAAGCTCTTAAAACAAATTTAATTCCAAAAGTTTTTAAATACAAAAACTGTTATCCGGATTTTTATATTGTTACTTAAACATGCATATTAATTGAACTTTTACACACAAAAAATGTTATATTAATTGAAACGCACACAAAATATTCATCTGAAAAGTCCTGTGGACCAGCACTTATTATTCCTATTCCTTGGCCATGGCCACCTACAAAGGCACTCTTCTGCTTTTTTTTGATGCAAAATCATCAATAACTGTTTCATAAGAAATCTGCTGTGCAAGTTCTCTGTTAATGCTGATTAAAGCAAGTCCACTAAGCCGTTCTTGAGTCATTGTGGAGCGCAGGTAATTTTTTACCAGCTTCAGTTTTGAGAAACTTCTCTCGGCTGCTGCTACGGTTACTGGCAGGGTAACTGCAATTCTGAGAGCAATCCAGAGGTTTGGATATATCTCCTGTAGTTGTTTCTGGTGAAGAAATTTCAGAAGCTCCATGGCTGTGTTTTTTGATGGTAACGGTGGAAGGTTGAGGATCTCCTCTGCCATTTCCATTCCACAGATATCTGCATGTCCTTCCTTGCTGAGTGCCTTCTCAATGTCTTCACAGTGTTTCTTCACTGTACCTCTTGACATGGTTGCAACATCATTAAAATTCAAAAGGATACCGAAAGTGTCCCTAACATTTTCCATGGTCTGAAATCTCTCCTCAAGAGAATGAAGTGCTACATCCACAATTGTGTTAAAAAATGTCGCTTCCAGGTTTTGCAGTGCGTCTGTCAGAGGCTCATCAGCAGCCTCATAAGAGAACTGCTTCCTGGTGTTCCGTAGTCTCTTCTGTTTGAGAACTGCCTCTATGTTCATTTCTTCACAGAGATCCTTTGCAGTTGCTTGTGCTGCAGCAAAGCCAGAGGCCCTGTACTGTGAGAGTGCTGCTTTGGTGGAAGTAATCAGGCTTGAAGCAACATCCAGTTGCATAGAGGATGACTGGAAAAGCTTATTGACCTGGTTGACAAGTGTCAGAATGTCACACCACACAACAGAACAAATTAAAAATCGATAAGACCCCAATTCTTCAGCAAGAGCTTGGGCCTCCACTTTAGAAACGGGGTCTGACAAATTCTGCCGTACTTCAACAAGTGCTTCTCTGATTTGGGCAACCTGGAACCTGACAGCCTGAACACTTTGTAATATGCTCTCCCACCTTGTGTCACTCCATGATTTAAGAGTGAGGTCCACATATTTTTTCAAAATAGACCATCTCTGAGTGGATCCTGAAAAAAAGCTGAATAGTTTCTGCAGGTGTCCAAAAAACCCAATGGCATCCTTTGAAGCTTTTGCAGCATCTGCCAGAACCAGGTTTAATGTGTGTGCCCCACATGGGACAAACAGGGCTCTTGGGTTCTTTTCAAGCAGCCTGGCTTGTACACCTTGCTTCTTACCCTTCATATTCGAACCGTTGTCATATGACTGACCTCGACAATCCATGAAGTCAATCTGAAGGTCCCGCAGCCTGTTTAGGATTACCGTAGACAGATTTTTACCAGTTGTCTCTTTCACAACCAAGAATCCCAGGAAATATTCTTTTATTTCTGGCTCTGGCTGTAGTTCCACAATGCGTAGAATGATAGACATCTGTTCCAGGTGGCTAATGTCTGGTGTACAATCAAGGATGATAGAAAAGTACTTTGCAGTGTGGATTTTTGCAACAATTTCTTTGGTCAGTTGACTACTTATCAGATTCAGTAGCTCATTTTGTATGTCTTTCCCCAAGTAGTGTGTGTGTGTGCTTCCATCTTTGATTTTAGCCAAGTGCTCTTGCATGACTGGATCAAACTTTGCCAGGAGCTCCACTTCCTTTAGAAAATGACCATTATCAGAAACATTGAGTTTGTCTGTGGATCCCCTAAATCCAAGATTCCTCTCAGCAAGAGACTGTATAATTGCTAACAGTCTTGTGAGAACATTTCGCCACCTCTGTCTTTCTTCTTCCAATAGGGTCATCTGTCTCTGGTCTATGGTTTGACCTGTCGTAGAACGCAACTCTAATTCCCTCCACTTCTGCATGGTGCTTATATGCTCAGAACTGTTCTCATGGCTGTGCAGGATGGTGTGGACATTCTTCCAGTCTTTTAATCCTCCTTTAATGAGCCTAATTACTTGGGTAGAGAAAAGTTTGCAGCTGTAGCAAAAGACGGCATCATTCACTTCTGAATATGACAACCATGATCGTTTGACTCTTTCACCATTAGGCATTTTTCTGTAAAATAGACTGTGTGAAAAGGCTCGTCCATCTTTATTTTTTGGAAAAACACAACTTTCTCTGACTTGAAATGGTCCTCTTCGCACTGCCTCTGTTCTGTAACTTTGCAAAATTGTGTCAGGCCACAAGGCTGGATCAACAGGTTGAGCTTTGGGTACTGTCCTTCCTATTTTACTTTTTGTTGATGGTTCAGGTGTGGCGTTGTCTCTTCCAGACTCAATGACTTCCAGTCTCTCACTACTATTGCTTTCAACCTCATGGCTCCTCTCTGGCCCTTCACTCTCTTTGCTGACTTGATGTTCTACCTCAGAAAAAACACACTCTGGCCCTACACTCTTCTTGCCCTGTAGTTGCTCTTCCTCAGAATAACTCTCTGGATCTTCACTTTCTTTTCCCTGTAGTTGTTCTTCCTCAAAATCACTCTCTGGATCTTCACACTCTTTGCCCTTTTGATGATCACTACTCTCTTGCTCCTCTCTCTCTTTGCCCTGTTTTTCCTCTGACTCACCACTGGTTTTTAAAAACCTCATCAGTGATCCTATAACAGGTAATATTTAAAACAATGTCATTATATAAGCTGCATTGGATTTTCTACACTGTAAAAATTAATTTGCACAAGTTATGACATTTTCCCCTCATTAATTAACAAAAATGTTAATTAAACTAGTCAGTTTAAGAATTACTCATAGACACTATTTTTTGGCAATAATTTGTTCAGTAATTTATTTACAGTAACACACTAACCCACTATTTGGGATAATGAACAGCTTTGCCTATTCTATACAGTAAAATGGGGATGGTGGTGTGTGTGTGTGTGGGGGGGGGGGTCATCTGTTCTTCAGAAAAATGAATAAATTATAGAGCAGTAATGTAAACATCAGTGATTTTTAAGACATACAAACATTTGAGGTACTGTTTTGAAACATAATAAATAATGCTCAAGTATAGTGCGTTTGCTCTTTAACTGACAAACGTCTTTACTTTTTCTTTAGTATTCTGCTAGTCAGCTCCTGACTACGGCTGGGAATCGATTCTAAAAGCAATAGATTCCTTGATTCTGAGGCGTTAGGAATCATCAAGGGGAATCGACTCCTTTAAATTCGCCTCTAACTCATATAGACTGTAAAAAGCTCCAACTACAGTGACTGGAAGTCCAATTCATTTCCGAGAACAGATTCTTTCAGACGGTTCGTGAACCAGTTCAAAAAATGATTCAGAGGTTAATTTTACGTCATCGCGTAAGGACATCACTTGAACGTATTTCTAACAAAATTCTGCATTATATGTTCGGATTCAAAGTGTCTGAAGTGGATTCAAAGTCCGTCTACGGTACTTTTGAACTCAGAATAATTGTCATCCGATCTATCCCAAAATGACGCTGGCGCTGACCGCTGTAACCCTCATTCCCTGAAGGAAGGAACGGAGACGTACGTCGGAACTGACCGTCAGAATAAGGCTCAATTTATTTCTACAATCACTCACTCCAAAACAGATACCTGCTTCACGAGCTGCACTCTCTTTGCGTGCCTGTTTAGCCTTACGCTTAGCAGACCCTGAAGGATGAGTTCGTTTAGACGCCATCACATCAGTTTGCAGAAAATCTGGATTTTATTCACCATCGTACACAATCTCTTCATTCATACATTCAGAGGGTGGGACTCACATTTAAACGGTGTCATTGGTGTCACAGGTGAGTGACAATTCTTTTATATCCAATGGACAAAGAGCCTATATTTTGCTGCTTTTGATTGGTGGACTAGCACTAGCGTATAGTGACGTTATGGAGGCCCCGCTTCCAAGCCCGAGGCCCTAGGCAATAGCCTTCTCCGCCTATAGGTAGCGCCGGCCCTGGGATGGATGCATTTTTTTTCTTCAAATTATGGCTCCCCCATACACAACCGTTATAAAGCTTGGAGGAACAAGGATGTTTTTAAATATGTCTCCGATTGTGTTCTTCTGAAAGAAGATGGTCATATACACCTTGGATGGCTTGACGGTAGGGTTGAATACTGTTCATATTTTAATCATTACCAATACTGTTACGTGAAATGAAGTGCAGTTTCTCATGCTGTTCTTGACCTCTGTGTTGCGTTCGGACACATGTGCCGTGAGTGCATGTTTCCTCAGCACAGTAGCAAAAAAGTGTTGTTTCATTTTCCCCACGATGCTTTCAGAGCTGGAGTTTGACTAACAACACATGGAAAATATGACCTCGAAATTTTTTAGCATGTAACAGCATGTGGAGCTCGCATGAAAGTGGTATCTGCACGTAACGCCACAATGAGATTAACAACGCTCGCAACGTGCATTATATACGAACTGGAGTTTGCGCATTTCAAGTTTTTATGGACATATTGGCATATAGCGTTGTCTCAGTCTGAATCTAGTTTTGTATGGGATCAGTTTTGTGCCAATAAAAACGAACGTAACTTTTTAAGAAACTAACGAAAAAATTAATTGAAATTAAATTGCAACCAAAACGTTTGACTTTGTTTTTAATACACTGCATGTTTTGCTAATTGCTTTCTCCATTTTCGTTCGATTATTTGTACTTACAGATGCGTTTTCAGAGTTTTCGTTTACGATCCCAGAGTTATCTCGTGGGGGCGGGGCTAGCAGTGGTGTGTTCTTATTGGCTACTGAGTTTCTGATTGGCAGCTTCCGAGACCTGGAAGTGAAGACGTCATGTCAGTGTTGTGCTGACATCTTCACATGTGCGGATGTGATGGACTGTAATGGCTTCCTATTTCATTTTAGTGATATAAAGATATTAGTTTAGTTTTTGAATTTTATCTTCTGCTAGTACTTTGTCGACATAAGCTTTTAGAAGCCCGAGGATCAAACGCGAGAGAAAATTAAAGTCTTGAGGTTTATTGTACATTAAAGTACTGTTATATGTAATACTGAAAATATTGCATAATGTTCAAAGTTTTCGGAGAATATGTGTTTATTCTTGATGATTCTTTATTGTTGGGTCTGATTAGGTTGTGCTTTAAAGAGAATACTAGTGTAATGTAAATGTAAGTGTATATTCTGCTGTCGAGAAAGTCTCACTCCAGCCAGGTAAGGTTGGAAACCCTGGCCATCACGCTGATCATTATTAGAAAAACATATTTACACCATCACAATTAATCACTTAAATCTGAAGAATTCCAACAAAATATAAATAATTACAATCGTGGCTTGCTGTCAGACGGTATAACCCTCAAAGGCCATTTCAGTAAATATTCCATTCAAAGAATGCTCTTTTAAAATTGTAAATCCTTTTTTAATAATCATGAACAGTTTCAATTGTGACTTTTATTAAAAAAAATAGTTGAATAAATGTAAATTAAAATATAGATAAATTTAAATAAATTTACATTCTTTATTGTCACTACAGCATATACACAAGTATCAAAGTGAAAGTGTTGAATGCAATCATGTTGTGATGGTAAAGATCAGAATCCACAAAACACTAAAATATTCAAGTAATGCACAGTATTGTCATGATATACATTACTTTAAAAAATGCACAAGTACATATATAAAATACATGTGAAAAATTAATTTATATTTTAAATGAAACAATGATCCTTTGAACAGTTCCTGTTACAGTACAAAGTGAAAAAACAGTGACTGGGTGGGTACATTATGTGGTAATGGAGTAAAATATTAGTCTTTACAGGGATGTTTATGACTTTCTTTCTTCACATAAACACAAAGAAAGACTTTTCAGAAAATAATCCATTTCTGTGAGTCCATATAATACAAGTGGATTGTAACCCGGCAGTTGGTCTGGAGCAATTGTTAATAGTTAAAACAGTTTAAATTATTAGTAATGGTCGCTGTGCATTTATTTTTTAAGTGTCTTTAGGACTTAATTTGTGTTTGTCTATAGAAAGAAAGTAATATGCATCTGGAATGGCATGAGGGCGAGTACAATATATGAGAATTTTTATTTTAAGGTGAACTATCCCCGTCACCTATGGATGACTGGGATCTTGATATTCAGACACCTGATATTGTGCAAATACACCCAGACATATATATACACACACCCAGTATATATATATACACACACACACACACAAAAAATAAACATATATAAGTTTCATTCATAATTACGTGCAAGTAATAGGTTTTATATTTGAACAAATATTTATTATTATTAATCACAACTTTTACCCTTAAATATGATCTAATCGAAGACTGTAATATGCATAAGCAGGTCCTGTAATGATTGGGCTAAATCAAGACAACACTGCTGTACAATATTGTGGGCTCTAAATGTGCTCTAAAATAGAAATCTAAAAAGAAAAAGCAAGTACTTACTGATTCATTTAAAACTTAAAAATTAATAACTTACCGCGAGTATCCAGTATCCTGATAACGACGATGATTGATGTTAATGATGATTATATCATTTGTCTGTGCTATTCATAAGAAGTCATCTCAACATAGTGTAGCAGCAGATAAAATAATATACAAATATATAAACTCCCAGCTGTATATCACCAAAACTAAGATGATCACATTCACATGATCCGCACAGGTGAAGATGTCAACACAACACTGACATGACGTCTTCACTTCCAGGTCGCGGAAGCTGCCAATCAGAAACTCAGTAGCCAATAAGAACACACCACTGCTAGCCCCGCCCCCGCGAGATAATTGTGCCAGAATATCGAACGCAAATTCTGGGATCGTAAACGAAAACTTCAGAAGCGTAAATGAAAACTCTGAAAACGCATCTGTAAGTACAAATCATCGAACGAAAATGGAGAAAACGATTAGCAAAACATGCAGAGTATTAAAAACGAAGTCAAACATTTTGGTTGCAATTTAATTGCAATTCATTTTTTCGTTTGTTTCTTAAAAAGTTACGTTTGTTTTTATTGGCACAAAACTGATCCCATAGTTTTGTGACATGAAAGAACGTTTAGCAATTGTGTTGTGTTTGAATAAGTTGCAGGGGTGACATTGCATAGTCTTTCTCCCTCTCTTTTTCTAACATATCTCTTGCACCCAGACGCATTCTCAGATTCCGAAATTTCACACTTTAGTGTGAATCGGTTCCCGGTATTACCAACGTAATTCGGCCGGATTCCTTAAAAGTACTGAGTTCGGTACCCAACCCTACTTGAGGGTGAGTAAATCATGGGATAATTTTTGGATGAACTATCCCTTTAACTCTTCAAGAGGGAAATGGCCTGTGGAAGGAAGCTGTTCCTGCACCTTGATGTTCTAGTGCCCAGTAATCTGAGACGCCAAACAGACGGCAACACTTCAAACAGGTGGTGGCCAGTAGGAATTAAGTCTGTGATTATTTTACCTGTCCTTTTCCTCACTTTGGAGGAGTACAGGTCCTGGAAGAGTACAATTCCTGGAGGGTGGGCAGGTAGCACCAATAACCCTCTCAGTAGTCAGAACCATCCTTTGTAGTCTTACAAAGGTTTTGATATCTGGTTTTGTAGTTGAGCCAAATCAGGCAGTTATTGTAGTGCAGAGGACAGACTTGATTATGGATGGTTGAGTAGAACTGGGTAAGCAGCTCCTGTGGCAAGTGGAATTCTTCAGCTGGCAAAGATATTACAATGAATATTGACAATGAAGTCTAGTCAAGTCAAGTCATCTTTATTTATATAGCGCTTTTTACAATGCAAATTGTGGCAAAGCAGCTTTACATTAATAAGAAAATGGTGTCATTGTGCAGCTTATTCTATATATTATTGATTCATTCCGTTGCAAATATCAGTAGTTATTAGTCTACTTAATTTAGGTATATCAGCACTGCAGAAAACAGTGACGTAATCGTCCGGCTCAGCTCAGTTTGTATACAACGGCGCCAATGCAGGCATATCAAAAACACTGCTGAATATCAAGCAAGTGTCCCCAACTTAAGCAAGCCAAAGGCAACAGCGGCAAGGAACCAAAACTCCAACAAATGGAGAAAAATACCTCGGGAGAAACCAGGCTTAGTCGGGGGGCCAGTTCTCCTCTGGCCAACAGTGAACACTTGTCCGATACTCACGCAGAGTTACAGGTCATTAAACCGATTTGGAATCGCAACAGTCAAAATATTTAATCTAGTTTAAGATCTTTTTGATCACGCCGGTATGGGACGGTTTGTTGGGATATGTGCCACTGGCTGATGAGTCGGTAAGGTCTTAACAAAGGATGAGCTAGTTAACACAGTCTCCGCCGACACCACAGGGCCACATTGCTGCCGCACACAGGCACAGGTTCCCCGTCCGACCCGGATACGGCCCAGATCCAGCCAATCACGTTAATTGGTAAACCTCGGGATAAGCAGAGAGACAAAAAATTAGCGTAGACGCCATTCTTCTTCTGATGTACCGAATACATCTGGTGTTATAGGAAGTGTTCCCGGTTCCGGCTGACCTGATCTATGCAGCCTAACAATCCTTTAACGGATATGAAGACAAAAGTTTATAGTGCGTCATGTGTATGCCAGGTTAAATAGATGCGTTTTTAGTCTAGATTTAAACTGACAGAGTGTGTCTGCTTCCCGAACAATGCTAGGAAGATTGTTCCAGAGTTTAGGTGCCAAATAGGAAAAGGATCTACCGCCTGCGGTTGATTTTTGATATTCTAGGTATTAACAACTGGCCAGAATTCTGAGATCGTAATAGACGCGAAGGACTATAATGCATTAAGAGCTCACTCAGGTACTGGGGAGCTAAGCCATTTAGTGCTTTGTAAGTAATTAGCAAGATTTTAAAATCTATACGATGTTTAATAGGGAGCCAGTGCAGTTTTGACAGAACCGGGCTAATATGTTCATATTTCCTGGTTCTAGTAAGGACTCTAGCTGCTGCGTTTTGGACCAGCTGTAATTTGTTTATCACACGAGCAGGGCAACCACCCAATAGAGCGTTACAGTAATCTAGTCTCGAGGTCATAAACGCATGAACTAGCTGTTCCGCATTTGTCATTGAGAGCATATGTCGCAATTTAGATATATTTTTAAGATGGAAGAATGCGGTTTTACATATGCTAGAAATGTGGCTTTCAAATGAAAGATTGGTATCAAAGAGCACACCCAGGTTCCTAACTGACGAAGACGACTTAACAGAGCAGCCATCAAGTGTTAGACAGTATTCTAGGTTTTTATGTGCTGAAGTTTTTAGTCTAATAATTAGAATCTCTGTTTTTTCTGAATTTAGTAGTAGGAAATTACTAGTCATCCAATTTTTTATATCAGCTACGCATTCTGTTAATTTTGAGAATTGGTAGGTTTCGTCAGGGCGCGAGGAAATATAGAGCTGAGTATCATCAGCATGCAATTCCACTAATTCCAGCATAATTTTCTAGTCTATTCAAAAGAATATTGTGGTCGATTGTGTCAAAAGCAGCACTGAGGTCTAGTAACACTAATAGAGAGATACAACCATGATCTAATGATAAGAGCAAATCATTTGTAACTCTAATGAGAGCAGTCTCAGTACTATGGTACGGTCTAAATCCTGACTGGAAATCCTCACAAATACCATTTCTTTCCAAGTAGGAACTAAGCTGAGATGATACTGCCTTTTCTAGTATTTTTGACAGAAAAGGTAGATTGGAAATCGGTCTGTAATTGACTAATTCACCAGGATCAAGTTGTGGTTTTTTAATAAGTGGTTTGATAATAGCCTGCTTAAAATTTTTTGGTACGTAACCTAGTGATAAAGATGAATTAATGATCTTAAGAAGAGGATCTATGACCTCTGGAAGCATCTCTTTCAATAGCTTAGTCGGTATAGGGTCTAACATACATGTTGTAGATTTTGATGATTTAACAAGTTTAGACAATTCTTCCTTTCCTATAGCAGCGAATGAATGGAATTTTTCCTCAGGGATACAACAACCCACTGTCTGATGTGATACTGTAGTAGACAGTTGCATGGCTATAATTTTCTCTCTAATGTTGTCAATCTTGCAAGTAAAGAAGTTCATAAAGTCATTACTGCTGTGCTGTTTGGAAACATCAGAAGTTGAGGCTGTATTTCTTGTTAATTTAGCCACTGTATTAAATAAATACTTAGGGTTGTGTTTATTTTCTTCTAAAAGATTTGAAAAATAAGCAGATCTAGCGGTTTTTACAGCCTTTCTGTACTCCATCATTTTCTCTCTCCATGAAATCCGAAAAACTTCTAGTTTTGAATTCTTCCAGCTGCGCTCCAGTTTTCTGGCTGCTCTCTTAAGGGCCCGAGTGTGCTCGTTATACCATGGCGTTGGACTAATATCCTTAATCTTTTTTAAGCGCAGAGGAGCGACAGAGTCTAGAGT
Organism: Opsariichthys bidens; assembly: GCA_037194245.1. Classification (NCBI taxonomy): domain Eukaryota; kingdom Metazoa; phylum Chordata; class Actinopteri; order Cypriniformes; family Xenocyprididae; genus Opsariichthys; species Opsariichthys bidens. The sequence continues at coordinate 24,263,643 of CM074284.1, read as the reverse complement.
GTTCGAAAAGAGAGCGCCAATAGTTTCTGTTGCAACATCGAGTTCTTCTAAGCTGTCTGGTTTGCTAAGTTGATGAAACTGATCAGGAAGATTATTTATAAAGCAATTTTTAGTGGTAGAAGTGATGGTTCTAACATATTTATGGCAGACAGGTGGTTTTCCAGCCTTGGATAAATGTAGCACGCATGAGACTAGATAATGATCTGAGACGTCATCGCTCTGCTGCAGAATTTCAACGGCATCAATATTGATTCCATGTGACAATATTAGATCTAGAGTATGATTACGACAATGAGTTGGTCCTGACACGTGTTGTCTAACTCCAATAGAGCTTAGAATATCTGTTAATGCCAATCCCAAAGCGTCTTTTTCATTATCTACATGTATATTAAAATCACCAACAATAAGGACTTTATCCACAGCCAGTACTAACTCCAATAGAAAATCAGCAAATTCTTTGATAAAATCTGTATGGTGCCCAGGTGGCCTGTATACAGTAGCCAACACAAATTTCAAATGAGAGTTGTCACTAACATTATATAAACTTACATAGAGCACCATCACTTCAAAAGAGATATATTTGAAAGACTTTTGAGTAATACTGAAGATATTACTATAGATTACAGCAACACCTCCCCCTTTACCTTTCTGACGAGGTTCGTGTCGATAATAGTAACCTTTGAGGGCTAGACTCATTTAAAGTAATGTAATCGTCTGGTTTTAGCCAGGTTTCTGTCAAACACAGCACATCTAGGTTATTTTCTGTGATAATAAAACTCTGTTTTAACACGACTAGGCCGCCTCACGGTCACCCAGTTGCCCTGCTGCACAGGCTCTACAGCCGGAACCGAACAATGTACGGAGTTCACTAGGCTAGTCGCATCCAAAACAGTATCTGAAGCCCCTGCATTCTTACTATCCTCAATTAAAGTTTGGATGCGTGTCTCTAATTCTAAGATTTTCTCTGTCAGCCTGACTATTTCCCTACATTTATGACATGTGAATCCTTCATCGCTGACAGAAAAAGCTAAAATATGCATGTGACAGGCAGTGCAAGTAACAATGAAAGGAGAAGATGACATAGCCTTTCTGACGAGGTTCGTGTCGATAATAGTAACCTTTGAGGGCTAGACTCATTTAAAGTAATGTAATCGTCTGGTTTTAGCCAGGTTTCTGTCAAACACAGCACATCTAGGTTATTTTCTGTGATAATATCATTTACAATAAGTGCTTTTGAAGAAAGGGATCGAATATTCAGCAAACCAAGCTTTATAAATTATCTTTATAATCTCTGTTTACTACTTGTTCAACATCAATTAAATTATCACCCGTAAATGGGTTTGGAAGTTTTCTGTATTTATTAGTTCGGGGTACAGACACAGTCTCTATCTGATGATATCTAGGTGAAAGAGTCTCTATGTGTTGGGCTTTATCTGAATTCTGTGACGTGAGACAGCTAGCAGACGGTCGGTTTAGCCAGTCTGTCTGCTTCCTGACCTGGGCCCCAGTTAGTCAAGGTTGAGCTCTAAGACTATGTGCCATATTACTAGAGAGAAGAGCGGCACCACCCCAGGAGGGATGAATACCATCTCTTTTCAACAGGTCAGGTCTGCCCCAAAAACTTTTCCAATTGTCTATGAAACCTATATTATTCTGTGGACACCACTTAGACAGCCAGCCATTGAGTGATGATAGTCTGCTAATTATCTCATCACTCCTACGAGCAGGAAGGGGTCCAGAAAAAATTACAGTGTCTGACATCATACGTGCGATTTCACACACCTCTTTAATGTTAATTTTGGTGATCTCCGACTGGCGAAGTCGGACATCATTAGCGCCGACGTGAATAGCAATCTTAGAGTATTTACGATTAGCATTAGCCAGCACTTTTAAATTTGCTTTGATGTCAGGCGCTCTGGCTCCCGGCAAACATGTGACTATGGTGGCTGGTGTCTCTATTTTCACGTTCCGTGTAATAGAATCGCCAATAACTAGGGCACTTTCAACAGGATTCTCAGTGGGTGCGTCACTGAGTGGGGAGAACCTGTTTGATGTTCTAATCGGAACGGAAGAGTGGTGTTTTTTTAACACGACTAGGCCGCCTCACGGTCACCCAGTTGCCCTGCTGCACGGGCTCTACAGCCGGAACCGAACAATGTACGGAGTTCACTAGGCTAGTCGCATCCAAAACAGTATCTGAAGCCCCTGCATTCTTACTATCCTCAATTAAAGTTTGGATGCGTGTCTCTAATTCTAAGATTTTCTCTGTCAGCCTGACTATTTCCCTACATTTATGACATGTGAATCCTTCATCGCTGACAGAAAAAGCTAAAATATGCACGTGACAGGCAGTGCAAGTAACAATGAAAGGAGAAGATGACATAGCTTACCGTGTTTGTAGACCAATCCGACCTACCAGATGTTTGATGAACTTGTAGAAAAGGATAGCGTGACAGAAATGACGGTGGGCACGGATAACACAAACTAGCGTAATGCTAACGCGTTGTGATGGTGATTTAGATTAAAAGATTAAAAACTAGCGATGTCAGATTAATGTGATAGGCAATATAAGACAATATCAGATACCGAAGTATTGATACATTTACCTTTCTTTTTTTTTCTTCCTTTCTTTTACAGTTAGCAACAGTAGAACATCTCCTCACAATGGACCCAACACTTGCTAATTGTCATGATAGTGACAGTTACACCCCTCTACACCGTGCTGCCTATGGTGGGCATTATTCCGTGGTCTCTGTTCTTTTGAATGCTGGAGCAAAATTTCATGCGAGAACGACCGATGATTGGATGCCGCTACATAGTGCCTGTCGCTGGGGTCATGCCGCTGTAGCTTCTTGTCTTTTGCAATGGGGAGCAGAGGTCAATGCCTTGACAACGGGCCGACTCACACCACTTCAACTGGCGGCTGGAAATGCTGCCGCTGGAAAGACGATTGAGCTATTGCTATCACAGCGCACCCTACAGGCAGGACTGAAAAACAGTGCAGGAGAGACCGCTTATGACATTGCACATCGCACAAGTGAACATCACTTACTGTTTGAGATGGCAGAGCCTTGTAATAACATATATTGACACATATGTGCTTAAGTGTTTAATTTCTGACATAAAGTTTAGAAATGTCTTGTGAATTAAAGTTGATGTGGTGCTATGATAATTTTCAATAGAAAGTAGAAGTTTGACATTTAAAAAGACCCAAGATCGCAATGCACCAGCATGAAGTTAATAAGATACAACAATGTGTAGGCATAATTATAATCACTGAATGTTTAAGTCTAATGTTAAGCATTATTGTCTGAGCATGATGTGATTTTCATAACATCTCCACACACAGCTTACATTTCTAAAGAGGAGACAATTTTTTGTTTTATAGTTATGTATTTGCAGGGAGTAGCAGTACCATGTCAAACAAACTTTGTGTATGTACACTACAATTATCTCAACAGCTGTCTTAATACTTTCAATGCATATATTTTTAACTAAATCAATTACATGTATGTGGATTTATTGTATGTAATTTAGGCACTTTAATTGGTCACCATTTTAATTAGTTTTGCCATTCTTTTATTTCTCTGGTAATTTGACAAATGAATAAGTACAAGTATTTAGTGTAGTCTCTGAAAGAATACAATTGTTCCATGTCCTCTTGAACCTTTAGATTAAGATCTTAAGAAGTGTAAAAGTTCACTTGTTTTGCTCTCTGGTCCACAAATGTATTGGTGGACAATTGTTTTAATACTTACAGATGTCAAACGTACTAGTAGAAATAGCAGAAGTAGACAAGTTTTTTTACACCAATAAATGCAAACCTACAAAAATAAGAATACACACTGGAATAAATACATTAAAATACTCAAAAAAAAAAAAAAAAGAGTGGACAGCCCATTTGTGAGGGAGAAATGTGGAAGTTTTTGATTTGGTTTTCCTTTCAAGTTCAACTCATAGCGCCATGGGTGCAAACAAAGACTCCTTTAAGCTTGACCCGGTTTGACCCCGCTGCCACGTCAACCATCTGTAATATAACAGTAAAAAGACTAATTTAGGGTAAAGTGCACGCTCACTTTCCATACGGACGTCGCAAACTCACTCTGCGCTTTGAGCTTCATAACAAGCTTTCCGGTAGAAACCCGAATATAAAACCTAATACGAGTTCAACATTGAGCCATTTTCTAAAACCCAGGTGAACAAGTTCGACTGACATAAGAATGCGTTTTACTTGTTCACAAGCAATCACTTGTGCCGAACGCCTGAAGGACAATTAGTTTCACATATATAGGCCTATATATATATATATATATATATATATATATATATATAGACACCCACTGCATATGTGGAGAGACGAGAAATTATACAGAAACACTCTAAGACCTGCTAAAGTGAGTAGCCCGTGCCGACAGAAACAATGTCGCACTGTGTTTATATTTCCAAAATCATACTAGTGGCTTTTTGATTGTATTATTTATTTTACGTCGAACTAATTTCTCCCAGTCGCATTTAGATGCATCTACGCACGGTGGGTTGGGAACCGAAAACAAAAATGTGACGCTACTGATCTGGTGGAGGCCCTTCGATAACACAGCCCTGCCAGACTGTGCTGTGCGGTATGGTATCCAGGTCTGTACCCTAACCTCGAAGAGAAGCGCGTATGCCCGCTCTGATGCCGTTATCATACACCACCGCGAACTGATGCGTAACTGGAACGCGCTCCCCAGTGCTCCACGGACTCCGGGCCAGAAGTGGATCTGGCTGAACTTAGAGTCTCCGAGTCACTATGGTTCTTTGATTAGGCTAGATGGGGTGTTCAACCTTACCATGTCATACCGTCGAGGCTCCGACGTCTTTCTGCCATATGGGTACCTACAGCCCCGGAGGGGAGAAGGAGATCCTACTCTACAGGTCAGTGCACGGCACAGGCGTGGAATTGTAGCGTGGATAGTCAGCAACTGGAATGAGCAACACGAAAGGGTGTGATTTTATCAGAATCTCCGGCGATATGCACACGTGGATGTGTTTGGACGTGATGCGCGTGATTTGATATCTGATAGCGTAGTGCCCACAGTATCCCAGTATAAGTTCTACCTGGCATTTGAGAACTCATTGCACACAGATTACATCACTGAGAAACTGTGGAGAAACGCTCTTTTATCAGTGGCAGTGCCAGTCGTTATGGGACCACCACGGGAGAATTATGAACTCTTTCTTCCCGTTGATGCCTTCATACATGTTAAAGACTTCAGCGGTCCACGGGCTCTTGCTCCTCCGTGTTTGATTGACGTAGGCCATCCGGGAACTTCTCAAATACTCTTTTATGACTACTAAGGTTTCGGACATACTTATTCGCTCACCTACTGCTTTTCCCCTACTATATAGAAGAGAAGTAGGCGATTTCGATGATCTTTAAGTAGACGTACGTCCCGATCTCGTGAGAAATAGTACGTCACCGAGGTAATTCTCGCCTACTCTTTTATGACTACTAAGGTTTCGGACATACTTATTCGCTCGCCTACTGCTTTTCGCCCACTCAATAGTAAAAAAGTTACTGATTTCGGACGCAGCCACAGTCTCCGATTGAGTGTGTGATGCATTGTGGGAATTGGAGTCCGGTGGTGAAGCGATGGTGCAGTTGAGTGCCCACTGGTGTCTGTTAAGGGGCACTCCAGCCGGTAATCCTAACAATTATAAAGTACAATAATGAGCTTTTGGCGTGACAGCCATACGCATTCGACTTATGTCTAAAAAGTTCCACACAATGCCATGACATACTATGCTATGTCCTACGCTATGTTATAATGTGTAGTATGTCGTCATGGACAATTGACCCTTCGCTGACAGTTTGATTGACAGGCATTCTGACCAATCATAACCCCGAATCCACCATTTTGTCTGACAAAGCAGTCAGAGAAGTCATTAACATTGATGAACTTGAACTTGAAAAATTGTGTGTACTCGCGTCTTTCCACACTTGAAACAACATTCCTTCTGATGTCCATTAATGTTTATTTGATTCTATCAATGAACTAGTAGGAAGAGATGGTTGGTTCATGAGCCGCTTGAATTGAGGAGCTACAGCGATCTGTCACAACACATTAAAGAGCCACATACGGTATTTATTGTTTGAACTTCTTTAAAAAAATTACAATATTTTAAATATGAAACTGTTTCATATCAAAAGTAGCCTCCTCTGTCTTGTCTGTCAACACGTTATCAGTGTCCTCTTTGCTACGCAATGTATTTTTCCCTTTGTGAGAACATGATGTGTGGGGTGAGAGAGCATGGCTTGTCAGACAAAGCGACAGTAACTAAAGGGGGTGGGTCTTTGCAAAGAGTCAATTGCAGAACAGGTACGATTCAATTTATGGCACTTTTCTTTCTTTTCTATGGTACCCGCAAACAGTAATTGACTGTCGCACAACTCTGAACGAAATTCAAAGAATTACACTTTTTCCAATGCAGACCCTCGTATCTCCCGATAATAAGACTATCTCTGCCTATGCTTACGCTTACTGGACATGGCGTCACATTTCTGAGGTGTGAAATATAAAATGCCCTGTCCCTAATGACACCCTAAACACTCACGGCCTTCTTACGAGTCCGTATTCTCATGGCGTAACGCCGCTTTGACTGTAGGGGAAGAAGTCTGCTGCGAAGCAGACTGTCCCTGTCAAAAATGGCAGCCTAAACCCTCATCTTCCTCTGAGTCCACACTTTAGTGACTTTGAAACCAAATTAGTGTTAATAATAAGTTACCACTTAGTGGTTTCATCTCACGCATTTGGTGGACACTTTTATCTCAAGCAATGTACATGGCATAGAAGGTACACATTTTATTAGTTAAAACACATTCCCAGGGCCCGGTTTTTCAAAAGGTTTAATCCGGATAAAATTGATCCGGATTTAGTAATCCTTTTTTTTGCGATCCGTGATCAGGTAATCCAGCTTACTTTTGGAGGCAGTTTTTTAAAGCAACATCGGATTGGGATCTGATCCGGATCGGAACTTTTCAGGATCACCAAATCTGGATAACCAGTGCTGGATATCCTGTGCTCAAACAGGATAGGAAATCACAATGTAGAACTATAGATATGTAAAGAGCAACAAGTGGAATAGCCAGTGTGGGGTCAATATAAGTTTATTTTTATTTGAAATGAAAACACACACATTTAAAAAAAAAAAAAAAAAAAAAAAACCTAAAAACAAGAAAAACCCCACCCCATCCTCTTCCAGCAGTCCGCTCATCTGAGACCTACAACAATATTGTGATGAATATATATATCAATTAGTGACAGAATAAAATGTATTGTTTTTGCTCAATTTTGACAACTGTTTGGGGGATTATTTTATGAGGCCTATACTGAAAGGCTGAATACGTTAAAGCCTACCTAATCACTGAAGCCTGACGGATGAACAAATAAAATTAAAACCTTATGGATAAATAGGATATCTTGTAAGAGACTGCATGATCCAAATATAGTATTATTTGATACATTTTTAAAGTTTTCTTTACATTTTGGCCTTGAAATCCATGCTGAATCCACCCTTCTGATGGGATCAGTTTAATCCAAATTTTTTGGATCAAAGTGATCCAAATCCTACAAAAAAGTTCTGAAAAACCCAAACTAAAGGTTTGATCCGGATCAAAACCAAGATTGGATTACGTGATCTAATCCGATTATGTAATCCGTTTTTTCTTTTGAAAAACACATTTTCAAGATTTGATCTAATCCGTTATCCAAAATCCTAGTGGATTACTTTTGAAAAACCGGGCCCTGGGAATCAAACTCATGACCTGGTGTTACTAATGCTATTCTCTAACAAACAGAATTTAGGAGTGGAAATTATTTAGATGGTATCTTTCATGAGAACTGACAAAGAGAGCTGTCATAGATATATAGAACTAGATTTAGCTGTTTCTTTGTTCAGTTATTTTCTTTCAGAACACTATTATTAAAATAAATCCCATAATCCCATCTAATAGTAAATGAACTTCCTTAATCCGAAAAAATAGTTTTAATTCTGTTTCATCTCAAGATGCCCTTAAAAGTCGTAACAGGTGCAATGCCAGTAGAATGGAATGGTATAGAATGTCTTTTAGTCACAGGTTGAATTCAGAATACCATACTTCTTACCCCATCTTTATATTCATCCAAATTCAGCATTGATTTCAAGACCTCTGGTATACCACTCAGAAACCTTGGTCTGGATCTCAAAACTTCTTAGGATAGTTTCAGGTTTTATGAGAAACAGTTTGTATTAAACTTGTATGAGAGTTTTTGTATTCATTTATGTTATTGGGGGAGAAATGGTCATTCATTTAATTAGTTTATTTGCATTGAAAAATGCTAGTTTGCTTTTTAGTGAATTGGTTTGTAACAAAGTCCAATTCAAAATAAAAGGAGGCAGCAGGAACTGGCAAACACAAAATAAACATAAACAACAAAACAAAAGATCAAACTGACATGATTGAACTGACTATAATGCAACAAATTCTGAAGAGTTTTCTTCTTATGTTTGTAGTTTGGCAAATTAAAAAGGCAAAAACATCCACATGATCAAATAATGTGCAATGTGTATGTATAAACCCAAAGAGTAATGTGCGATTATGGTCAAGGGTGGGAGCCCTTTGAATTCTGGGACAGCTAAAAATGGCCACTGAGAGAAAAAGAGTGAAACATGTTTAGTTTGTCTGGGATTGCCTTGTGTTATTTGACAGTAAAACTGTCAATCTTTATGTTATTCTTGGTATTAGTTTTTGAATAGTATTCCATTTTAATGAGCATTTATCAAAGACTAAAATAGTTTTTCTTACTTTGCAGTAATTAATAATTTGTTGTAAGTAAAGTGTTTCTTGGGCCAGGGCTTTGCTATAAGATTACTAGGGTGTTTCAGGTAGTTGCTTACCAAGTCCAGACGAGTCTAGTTTGTATGATATTCTGTCTATTCAGCCTGGTCTCATTGTTAATACGTAGATAATAAAGGGTTAGTTCACCCAAAAATGAAAATTCTGTCATTACATACTCACCCTCATATTGTTCGACACCCCTAAGAACTTTGTTCATCGTCGGGACACAAATTAAGATATTTTTGATGAAATCCGATGGCTCAGAGAGGCCTCCATTGCCAGCAATGATTTCAAAACTTCAAACCTGTTTTAAAGTTTTACTAATCTTTTGTTTAGAATCAGCTGTTCGGAGAGCCAAAGTCACGTGATTCAGCAGGGCTGCGTTCAGCCCCGACAAAACATTGCAAAACTTTTTTAAACGGAAACGGAGGTGCATTGAACACCCTGCAACTACGGCAGCTGAGAAGGCCATTCTTTGTGTTTTTGACACCCACCAAACAAAAGAAAATGTATCTCAAACCCTGTTTCACCGTTTCCAGGAAACATGTCATTCAACCCGGAAACCATAACAAAATGATTTGAATGTGGCCCAGTTTGGCAGTTTGATAGTTTGATATGTGATCCGAATCACTGATTCGAAACAAAAGATTCATAAAGTTTTGAAGCTTCACGAAGCAGTGTTTCGAAAATCGGCCCTCACTAGATATTGTTGAAAAGTCATTATTTTAGGGTTTTTTTGGCATACAAAAAATATTCTCGTTGCTTTATAATATTAAGGTAGAACTACTGTACTCACATGAACTGTTTTAAATGTGTTTTGACCCTTCTGGATCTTGAGAGGTTCGGTGACATTACTGGCAATAGAGGCCTCACTGAGCCATTGGATTTAGGGTTAGGTTATGATACTTATAATTAGCTGAATGAAAACAATAGAAGTCTATGGAAAGAAGTCCTTTTTTGATTGTATGTGTGTGGTCCTGGTAATCTCTACACTATCGGGATGAAATGTCCCCACAAAGATGCCAGTATCCAAAATCCTTGTCCTTATGGGGACAATTTTATGGTCTCAATGAGGAAAACAGCTCATAAAATCGTTCAAGTAATGTTTTTTGAAAATGTAAAAATGAAGTGTTTAGTGGAATGCTTAGGATATAGAATATGGTTTGCACAGTAAAAAAAAGTCTGAATTTAACATGTTGGCTTTGGAGGGCCAAATGTTTAAAAATGTCAACATGAAACATGCCCAAAACTGACTTGTGATGACATTTTGTAAGTAGTTATCAAATTTGCCAAACCATTAATTGCTTTAAAGCTACAGTCCATAACTATCTCCTTACCTTAGCCCAATTCACAACTGTAAGCTTATAACAATGTTTTCTAATAAGAGCGGTACTGGTGGGTTTCTGTGGGAAATTCGAGCATGCTGCCATTCGTCTTTGTGTCATTACGTCATGTCTGTTTACATAAAGAAGGAGTCCCAGCTAGTAGGCCATTTGAGATGTGAGAATGCTGCAGGTGGTAGATCAATTATAGCCTTTTCTCACAGCAGCTGCAAAAATTAAACTTATTTTAATGGTGGATTGTAATCCAAAAAGGTCCAAATGACAATCATCAGTTGCAACTGGAGAGTCAACCATAGTCAAAAGCAAAAGAGGCTACAGAAATTGAAATCTACAGGTAACGCTAATACACACTAAATACACAGTCATGCAATGCTGATGTTGTTAATATTAACAATTTGAGAACAAAGTATAACAAAAATAATAATTTGCATGGTTTGATGTTATCTGAGCTAAGCAATCGTTAGATTTAATCACCATTGGCAGTGCATTTTACTATAATGCTTTTTTTTTCTCAGTTGGTCTGAACAAAAGTAGCATGACATAACTTACTTGTTCAGATGACATTTTCTAATGAAAATTCTTATTTTAGTCATACTTTCAAAACGCAGAATCTTTGATTCCGCAGTACTGTATCCACACCGGTGTGGTGTAAAGATGTTTATCTTGCAAATAACTACAATTGCAGGTTTCAAACAGAGATGGCGACAAAGAGGCAAAACTTACGGACTGCAGCTTTAAATATACAAAAAGTTTTGTGTGACAATAAAGTTTAGAGACATGGTTAGGGTTGGGCTTTAGCAAATATCACTTTCATAGAATGTGTTTTAACAGTGTGAAAACAATGTTTGTGTATTTGTTTATGTGAGTGGTTAAATTTTCTGATTGTTCAGTTATTCCTCAATGAATGTGTCAAAGCTTAATTTCTATGTGTGTGTTTTTTTTTAATTATACATAAAGAATGTTTGTATCTCTGATATTGTCTATGTCTGTCCGTATTTGTGTCTCACATTTTACCTACCTCAACCCACATCTGTTTCTCACACTCCCTTGTTCCCATTCCAAGGCCTTTGGAGTTTGCTGAACTAGCATGTCTGGGCAGAGGATGTGTGTAAAGGTTTGGACTGGCATGTCAAGACACATGCACTGAGGCAACATAGTTCACATCATTTTAACATCACAAAAGCTCACACACACGAAACATGTATTTTGTAGTAGTTCCAGCCCTGTCCTTGATAGAAACTTTTTTCACACTTTAAGGACTAACACCCAAAGTAGCAGCCGCAACAACAACATTAGAAGTAACAATGGAACAGTTAAAGAGGTAGGACACCTTTTATGGTATGAGAGGCTGAGAGATACATGCAATGTGATAGAGAAGTAATAGAGGAAAAGAATAAGACTTTTTAATTTTTTTTTTTTTTTTTTTTTTTAGATTGACCTAGTGTAAAATAATATTTGAATTTGCTTTATAAAATGTTCTGATGCATAGTTTTTTTTTTTGTTTTGTTTTTTTTAACACCTTCACATTTGGGGAATGCTGTTAGTATCTTTTCTGAATGCAAGTTGTTCCATGTTCCCACACCGCTTGACAGTTTAGACACTCATTCAGCTGCTTGAGGGTGCATAATCTTAACACGTATACACATGTGCGTAATGCTCAGTGCTTAGTCTCGTTGACTGTTTGGATCTCTGCTTAATATGATGACTTGAAACTAAATATTTCTTGTTTTATCTTTGCCTGTCTGTATGCTATCCTTCTTTAATGGCTGTGGACCTATGTTATCCCCTGTTGCCAATCTTAAAGTTAAAGGTTTAATTAGTCTGATGTTTTAATCTAATGCATAAAGCCAGTAAGACATACACATAAGAACTTCACTATAGTACTACAATGTATAATGAACACTAGGCCACTTTTTCATCATGAAATGCAACATTGATAAATGCAAATATTACAAAGACAAAGTGCCACAAAGTTGTCATTATCTTTTGGTGTGGCTGATCAGTAACTCTAGTATAACACACAGTGTGTATAAAGAGTCAACACACCGCTTTTAAAATTGCGGGGTTTTGAGATGTAAAAAATGAATACAAGATATATCACGTCACATCTTTTTCCACCTTGAATGCAATATTAAAACCAACTTTATAAATGTTTTCCCCACTGTTAATTGCAACAACAACAAAAAAACCTTCAGATTGATCATATTGCAAGGGGATCGCCTGTGTGCGGCCCTCTTCATGTCATTCCACAAGTTTTTATGTATTTCTTTTTTTAGGTCTGGGCTCTAACTAGGCCATTCCAAAATATTTTTCTTTTCTTCTGAAGCCACTCCTTTATTGACTTAGATTTGTGTTTGAGGTTATCATCATGCTGAAAGAAGAAATTCATTTTCATCTTTTTAATGGAGGCATGCGGGTTTTGTGCCAAAATGGTCTAGTATTTGACATTATCCATGATTCCTTATATCTTGACTACTCCTCCAGTCACAGCTGAAAACAAGCAATCCTATAGCATCATGCTTGAACCACCATAATTCAAATTTATTTTCATCAGACCATTAACCATTTAGCCACATGTTTTTGGCTAAATTTAGGTGTGCTTATAGATGTTTTGAGTAATGCCTTCTGTTTGGTGTAGATTTAAAAATAATAATAATAATAATAATAATAATTTCGTTGTCACATGCAGCAAGCCACGGGTACTTGCCCAACATTCCTGCAGCTCCTCTAAGTCTATTGGCAGGCTCCTTGACACATCTTTAAATTAATTTTGACAGGCACCTTGTTCTGTTTTAATATCAGTGTGGTGCCCCATTGTCTGCACTTGTTTATAATGGCCTTCACAGTATTCCATGGCACAATGAATGTTTTGGAAGTACTTCACTTCACTTGTACGCTTCTCTTGATTGTTACCTCTTCACAATGAGATCCCGCACAAGCTTTGTAAGCTCTTTGCTGACAATGGTTTTATCAATAAGAAGTGAGCAAAAACAAACTAAGAAAATTCAACTGAAACAGTAGATATAGGATAGATATCCAGGGTTAAACAGCACAACTGGAGGACATTACAATTACTTTTTTGTAAGAGTTTAAAGGATTAGTTCACTTTAAAATGAAAATTACCCCAAGATTTATTCATCCTTAACCATAGGTGTATATGACTTTCTTCTTTCTGATGAACACAATCAGAGTTATATTAATAAATATTTTGATGTGTACAAGCTTTATAATGGCAGTAAATGGGCTCTATGAGTTTGAAGCTCAAGAAAGTGCATCCACCCATCCATCATAAACGTATCCAATAGATGCATTCGTGTGAGAAAAAATGTCCATATTTAATAGGTAAAGTAAAATATCTGTTTTCTGCCAGACTGCCTTCTGCGTTCATATTACAAAGAAAGTGTAACAACCCTCACCGTTCAAAACGCTTAAACTTCGTCCTATGCCTTCCAACTTCAAAAAGTTGATTACAGAAAACTAGATATTTTACTTTATAACTTCTTAAATATGGATATTTTTCTTACACAAACGCATCGCTTTACTTCAGAAGGCCTTCTGAAGGCATGTTAAGTTAAGTTAAGTTAAGTTGTGACGTATTGTCAAGTATGGTGACCCATCCTCGAAATTGGTGCTCTGCATTTAACCCATCCAAGTGAACACACACAGCAGTAAGTAGAGAACAATTGCACACATATATACACACACACACACACAGCAAACACACACCCGTAGCAGTGGGTAGCTATTGCTCCAGCGTCCAGGGAGCAATTAGGGGTTAGGTGCCTTGCTCAAGGGCACCGTAGTCATAGTATCAAAGGTGGAGAGAGTGCTGTTCATTCACAATCCCCACCTTCAATTCCTGCCGGCGTGGGAATCGAACCGGCAAACCTTCAGGTTGCAAGCCCGACTCCCACCATTAGGCCACGACTAAAGTTTTTATGTAATCATTTTTTTCTTTCATTTTTTTTTGTACTGCAAAAAGCTTTCATTTTAACAGAGGTGTGTATTCTTTTTATACCCACTTTAAATACTAAAATATAGTGCAAATAATAATTTTACATATTCACCTTTAAGATGCAAAAGGGACATTCCACCGAATGGGTAACATTTGCTTTTGTAATTTTAAAAAATTAAACTTAATTTTTTATCTTTTTTCAACACTGCATCTCCAACACACACATTTCTCTGTTCAAAATGTACATTGGTCAATCTCAGGCACCTTTTTTAAAAAATTTTTTTTACAAGGTTTTAAAGTAGGGGATGGATGCATTTTTCTCAGTCCTGTTACCAAAAATCAAGTGTCTTTTAAAAAGCATGTTTAAAAAAAAATGTCAGCTAATTCCTTTGTCTTCCAATCACACAAGTGTTTATCTTGAAGAAATTGTTGGTAAAATGTTTTAATAATTTATATTTGTCACTAAAAATCCACTAACTAAATAAGCACACAATGTGTATTTAAAAAAAATGCAAAGCCATTTTTTACTTTACAGGAGACCCAAACTACAAAATTACAATTTTTTAAGTCATGTAATTAAGTAAACTATTGGATAAATCATGAACATAACACAGATGAAAAAAGCAGTCGTTTAACCTAATTTTTTAGAACAAAACAATTTAATCACAGGAATGAACAGTGCGTAACAGGGTTGTATATCCAGACACTGTGTGCGTTTGTGTGTATGTGTGTACATAGCCTGTGTGTGAGAGAGAGCTTTCTGAAGGAATGTGTTATGTCCATATAGTTAATCACAATCAAGATGGAAAGAGAAGGCGAGAAAGAGGGAGAACCATATATTAAAACAGATATTGAGAAGATGGTGGAACTATGTCCTTTGCGTCAAGCATGCCATGGCGGGTGTTTCTGGATCCTGAGATCAAACAATAAATGTTCAGTTGCAGAAATCTAACAGAGTTTAAGCAAATAAAGTATGTAGAAGTCTGTAATTTTTAATCATAGGTACTCTTCAACTGTGAGTGACGGAATCTAAAACAAAAATCCAGAAAATCACATTGTATGGTTTTTAAGTAATTAATTTGCATTATATTGCATGACATAAGTATTTGATACATCAGAAAAGCAGAACTTAATATTTGGTACAGAAACCTTTGTTTGCAGTTACAGAGATCATATGTTTCCTGTAGTTCTTGACCAGGTTTGCACACACTGCAGCAGGGATTTTGGCCCACTCCTCCACAGACCTTCTCCAGATCCTTCAGTTTTTGGGGTTGTCGCTGGGCAATACAGACTTTCAGCCCCCTCCAAAGATTTTCTATTGGGTTCAGGTCTGGAGACTGGCTAGGCGACTCCAGGACCTTGAGATGCTTCTTATGGAGCCACTCCTTAGTTGCCCTGGCTATGTGTTTCGGGTCGTTGTCATGCTGGAAGACCCAGCCACGACCCATCTTCAATGCTCTTACTGAGGGAGGGAGGTTCTTGGGGTTGTACTCAACCTTCTTCCTCCAAACACGGCAAGTTTAGACCAAAAAGCTCTATTTTTGTCTCATCAGACCACATGACCTTCTCCCATTCCTCCTCTGGGTCATCCAGATGGTCATTGGCAAACTTCAGACGGGCCTGGACATGCGCTGGCTTGAGCAGGGGGACCCTGCATGCGTTGCAGGATTTTAATCCATGACGGCGTAGTGTGTTACTAATGGTTCTCTTTGAGACTGTGGTCCCAGCTCTCTTCAGGTCATTGACCAGGTCCTGCCGTGTAGTTCTGGGCTGATCCCTCACCTTCCTCATGATCATTGATGTCCCACGAGGTGAGATCTTGCATGGTGCCCCAGACCGAGGGAGATTAACCGTCATCTTGAACTTCTTCCATTTTCTAATAATTGCGCCAACAATTGTTGCCTTCTCACCAAGCTGCTTGCCTATTGTCCTGCAGCCCATCTCAGCCTTGTGCAGGTCTACAATTTTATCCCTGATATCCTTACTCAGCTCTCTGGTCTTGGCCATTGTGGAGAGGTTGGAGTCTGTTTGATTGAGTGTGTGGACAGGTGTCTTTTATACAGGTAATGAGTGAAGAACAGGAGGGCTTATTAAAGAAAAACTAACAGGTCTGTGAGAGCTGGAATTTTTACTGGTTGGTAGGTGATCAAACGCTTATGTCATACAATAAAATTCAAATTAATTATTTAAAAATTATACAATGTGATTTTCTGGATTTTTGTTTTAGATTCCGTCCCTCACAGCTGAAAAGTTCCTATGATAAAAATTACAGACTTCTACATGCTTTGTAAGTAGGCAAACCTGCAAAATCGGCAGTGTATCAAATATTTGTTCTCCCCACTGTATGATACATTTACAATATAAGTAATGGTAAATAAAACATAAAAATAAAAATTAAATCATATTACATACACTAAAATTTACACTATTAAATCAATGCACCAGAGAATGCAACTCACTCCTGTTACTATTACTCAGTCCTGTTATGGCTTAAATGAGTAACTGAACTGAAATTAACAGGACTGAGTTTTTAGCATAGAATTAGCAATGCTAAATAGCCACATGGCACACATGGTAATAATATGAGGATACTGAGCAAAATCTAATGATTTATCAAATATGTGTATTTTAAAATGAACAAATAACATCTGAAACTTATTTAGATAACAGGGCAGTATGTTGAGATTTACCCTTTCAGACACAGTTGAAATATCATCAAATATATTGAAAACAAAATTAGAGGACTTACCTTTGGTCTTCCCATTGCTTTCAGAAGATCTGGATAATGCAACATCCTGTTGAAAAAAATATCTTTTGTGTGTTAGGGTAACAAGACTGAGTGTAAACATGGGGACACAACTAAAATGTGTATTTTATCAAAAATGTTATGGATTTTTTTTCTTTTGAAAAAAAAAGAGGAAATCATTGATTGGATATAAAGTCACACATAAATGCAAAACAAATTAAATTTCTGATTTTAATTATACTATTTCATGGTAAATTATAGAGGCAGGGAGTGATGATTTTACAAATGATTTTAATTATACATTCTAAATTTTGCAGTTAGCTAAATGTGAAGACACTTTGCTTAATAATAAAATGTATTTTAGAGTTCATTTTCACTCATTTTTATACATTTAATATCCTGGGGACATAAATGTTTACCCATTCGGTGGAATGTCCCAAAAAAGATTAAATGCATATTTTATTCCATTGCCTCTGCACATCTGCTTTCCTTTCCTCCTTTGTTCTGTGTTGAGTCAGGGTTTGTTCTTAAATTCAGTGTCCATAAATGTACTGTAAATGTTAATAGTTGACTGGCACAGAGACAAGGAGGGCAAAACATCCATAGAACTGCATAGGCCTGTCAATTTTCCATCTGTTTCAAGCCACAAATATTTCAGCCTGGTCTCATTGTTAATACGCAAGTATAAATACGTAACTTTACAAGACACAAAACGTATAATTTCGGTATGTTTAGAAAGGTGCTGAAATGTACAATACTGACGTATTTATAGCACTAAAACATAATTTTTTTTAAAAATTTATTTATCTTTCATGTCATAAAGATGTGTAGGAAAATTACAATTTTAGTAAAAATATAACATCAAAAGAACATTTTGACCCACTAATCCTACACCTACCCCTAAACCTACCCATAACCATACTGTACCGTTAGAAATAAAAGAATAACAGACAAACAAGCGTAATCACAGTAATTTGTTTATTGCGAAAATGTCATAAGTGGTACCAAATTAGTTCAAATGATGATGGGTTACAGTCCTCTATCTCGCAATTCTGACTTTATTTCTCACAATTCTTACTTTATATTTACAATTCTGACTTTATAACTCACAATTCTGACTTTATAATTCACAATTCTGAATTTATATCTCACATTTCTGACTTTATATCTCGCAATTTTTACTTTATTTCTCACAATTCTGATTTTATATCTCGCAATTCTGAGAAAAAGTCGCTATAAACTTTTTTTTTCCAGTGGTGGAAACGGACTTCCATAGTTATTTTTATCAATGTGACTTATTTTTCTGCAATATTTTTCTGCATACACTATGGGAGTAGTTAAAAAAATCTTAAGGTGTGCCTTTAGCCCTGTTGTACCCCATCCTGTTTAAGTAAGATAGGCTACTGTAAGACTTTCAGTCAAGTTGAATTGAATTGGAATTGGTGATTTGCAATTTGAAGTGGAGTCATTTTCGCTGTAAGGTATCTTTACAAGTCTATACACCTCTGCCATGCACAGACTGGAAAGTCAAGTAAAAGTTCTTGACTGGCGCTAGGACCCAGGAACGATTGCTGGCTAGCGGTTCGGTCACCCACATTCCTGCCATACCACAGTGAATGGACATGATTGTTGCAAGTCAGTCAAATGTGTTCAGCAGCAGCGCTTCGGTCAGCGGTTGAGTTATCCTTGTCAGGATCTCGCTGGGTAAATGTGACAACATAAATTTGCTAACTTCTTTGCTTTGTTCTTCAAAGTTTCCTCTGTGAATTCAGCCTGTCTGCAATGTGTCCGCAGTGGGGCTTTAGCTGGCTACGTAATGCTGAAGTTCATCTAGTTCTATTTTTGGTCTCTGGGGTATGTTTCCCTCTTCACTCCTATCATTTCGCATGTGTTGTCTTGTTAATTATTTTTATAATTTGTTTGCTTTTTTAAGATTCTTTGTATATACTGTGAATGTGGAGATGTATCTCTATCTAATCTGAGCCAAATTAAGTTAAAATAAATATAATGATAAAGTTACTATATGAAGCACATTTTACCTGACAATTGTATTTGCTCAGTGTTTTAAAAATCTGATATAATCTTTTTACATGAGCACACATTGCATTACATTGTAGAGTATGATTTGTTGTGTTTTTAAAGGAACAAACAACTGGTTGTCTTTAAGACCTGTTCACAACAAGAAAGACATAACTATAATAATAAATAAAGCTCTTTAAAGTCGGGTGAATCTGATTTGCTGTCAATATTTTTATCCCCCAAAAGCTGAAAATAAAAAAAAAAACATTCTGAAAGTGATTCCAAGGATTTCGTTCCTCTGTGTCCTTACTGTTGTGGTGTGGACTTTCCCTATTCTTGTGGAATTAGAAATAGTCCAGGATTTTATTCTGAATTAAGTAACATTTTTATTACATTTGAAAAGGCAGAACATTTATTATAGAGCAGGCTTTTATTTGCAAGTTTTTTTTGTTTGTTTGTTTCTTGTTTGAACAACCTCAATGAAAGATAACAAAAACAAATGGCAGACTATAAAAATTCAACAGGCACAATCCAGAGTATGTTCCATTGGGAGATTTCTGTCATGTCCACAGAAGTGCTTCCGGTTACAGACATCAAACATTCTTGTAGTTCCTCCTTATTCCTCCTGAATACATTTCTTGATGGATAGTATGTCTGGCATCCATTAGTCTTTAGTCTTTGCATAAGTGGTGGGGATTTTTCAGTGACTCTTTCTCGAGATTATATCACTATACCGGTAGGTGGAGACATTAATTGTATGATTTCACTCTACAGATTCGTTCAACAACACTAATTCATCAAAAATGGAATATTATAAATATAGCATACCCATAATAAACGTATGCATACTAAATTATCCGCACAGAGCAGGGTGCGCTGCACAATTGACACATGTTTTAGGCAGATGTTCAGCGCTAAATTGATTCTCTTTTCTTTGAAGTGTTGATTGCTTCCGGTGTGGATGAGTTGTTGAAATCCACATTAAATGTGTCCACTTGGCATTGTAATTACAGTTGGCAACTGAAAAAACATGCAGAACTATAGCCCATTTGCCAGGGCCTAGTCATATATTAAATATATTTGGTATCATTTATGATTTTATTTGTAGCCGTATTGTAATAATTAATGGCTCCATCTCCTTTTGCAGATAACATCATCCAATTCAGCTGTACGGATCAGTGCTTCATTTTGCCTACCCGTGCAGGAACAGACATGCACAGTTCTGAGGAGTGTGCGCCTAGAACTGTGCTTCACAGGCTTATGCAAAAACATCTGCGATACGGAGAAAGTGGAATCAGAGGAGGGGAGGAAAACAACAGTTCTCAGATGCTAAGCAACCCCACATCTTCAGAGAACCCACTCCTTGAAAAGGAGGGTCAAGTAGCCCAGTCATATCAACTTATGCCCCTGCAGTTTCAATCACGACAGGAACCTCAAGGTCAGGAGCGTCAAGTGGAAAGCAACTCCATGGAAGAGACTGGTGGTGTGAGCAAGGGTACAGATAAAACAGTCCAACTACCACAGAATTTGCCCGGCTTTGACACCTTAGAACTACCGTCTTACGATGAGGCTAAAATCCAATCTCAGCTGTACAGAGATTGTTTGAAACCTCTGTTGCTCTGTGCAGAGCAAAGTCTGATGGACCCTCAGTCCCAAATCCCTCTCCACAATCTTTCAAACAATCTCCTACAAAATCAGAATCAGGTTTTTCACAAGGAGGGCCATAAAAATCATGCACACCAAAGTCAGCACCAACACAACCAGGTTCAACAGATACAGTCTTCAACAATGTCTGACAGTCCTGCAAGCTCACATTCCCATCTGCAATCACTTTCTAACACATATTCACTGTCTTCCCTTCCTTCTCTTTCGTCATCTTCCACTTCTCTCTCAGCAGTTCCTGTGAAAACCCTTGTGGAGGGTCATGGATGGACCCAGCAAGGGGGCACTGGTGGTACATCTCTTGATGAAGGTCTGTCAGAGTTGAAACAGGGTCATGTTCGCTCACTCAGTGAAAGGATCATGCAACTCAGTCTAGAATGCAACGGAGCTAAGGAAAGTGTGGGACCTTCCAATTCACTTTGCTCACGAGACATTATTCCTTGTGAGGATGAGAATACAGCGGATTCCCTCTCACCAACTATTAAGACCTCTGTGAGTAACCTACAACTTCCGCCACCACCCTTACCCTTACCACAATGGACTATGAATCAAAGAGGTCCTCCCCCAGAATATCCTTTTAAATTTAAGGTACAGACTATGCTTTCGCCCACATTACACTCCAACTCAGAATCTCTGGAACAGGGACACTTCTACAGTGATGCCTTAACAGCAGCCATGTTGGAGACAGTGCCACTTAGAACTATAGCAAGGTAATTGTAGCAGACACAAAGGTGAATTTTGTCATTTCTGCACCACTAGCAGCACCAATTGGAACTGAAAAAATGATGGTTTCCAAATTCACCTAAACAGATTATTACTGTCACGGGTTTGTGGGAATACAGGAACCAGTGCAGAGAAGGCAGACTGAATTAATATAAAACGGTTTATTCACAAACAGGATCGGGATATACAAAGGATACATACACACTAAAGACTACACGCGACAGATGACAGGACTTGCAAACAGATAAACAGACATATGACTCTGACAGTACTTCCCTGGACCTCAGGGTACCATGGCGGGTCAGGTGGTTCAGGTTGCCAGGGTGGAGTCAAGGCGAAGTCAAGGTCGTGTCTGGGGCTCAGTTTCGATGGCCATCTTCCTACGCGGCTTGCGCTTATGTCGCTGCTGAAGGGTGGTCTCAGGCGGAAGAGTTGAACTGGGCTTAGGCTCCATTGGATGGGTATGTGAAGGCAGTCAACGTGAGGTGGGCTGGTGTGGCCAGGGGTGGTTTGGTTGGGACTGGACGGGGAACACATTCTTCAACCTCAAACCCAGATCTGTTTAATTCTAAGACTAAATTAATCAAATCGACTAGAGAAAAAGTACACATGGGTTCACTAGGGTGAATGATGTCCTCGTCCTGACCCAACCAAAACACAGCATTGAGTGAGGCATCCTGCCAGCCCACCTGATGGGAGAGCTCGACAAACTCCCCCACATACCTCTCCAACGGGCGTCCGCGCTGCCGAATTAACGACGAACGAGGACTGGACAGAAACAGAGGGTATGAATACACAAGAGGATAAGGAAGGTGACAGACATAACTAATTACAAGACACAGCTGACTTAAATGAACTGATAATGAGACAATGACAGACCGAAACTCAAAACAAAAAAACTGACAGGACTGACGAATACAAAACAAAGACTACACTCGACAGATGACAGGACTAGGAAACAGATAAACAGACATATGACTCTAACAATTACAGGTAACCATTGGCTGAGCCAGACACTGACATGTTCGACCACTCAAACAAGCAATATTTTTAAGGCGTTTGTAATTTAAGCCAGAATACCAGTGACGTATTTATAGTTGTCTCTGCATTAAATGAACTCCCAGCTATTTAACTTGTATACGATAAACTGTTTTAACATTGGAAAATGTGCACACTTCACCTATAAGCATTAATTATGAACAGGTGCTAACACATTTCTCTTTCTCACTTTTCACTTGCCATCTTTCTGTATTTTAGACAGTGCCCTTTGTCTTCATCACAGCAGCAAACACCACAGACCAGTCCCATGGCGTCTGAGACTTCTATCCTGTCCTCACAGGCTTCTCAGCAACAGTATCAGGCATTATCCCTGTCTCAGTCCCTGCGATTTCCTCTAGCTCAGACTGGATCTGAGACCCAGAGACTGTCTTCTTGTGTGGCCCTTTTTGGACAGCATTTCCCAGGGGAAACATATGCCATGGTAAGCCATGCCAATCAGATGCTGGAGATCCTAAAAGAAGAGAACCAAAGCCTTAGACAAGAACTTCACAAGCAAAGTGAGAAGGCCAGCAAACTTGAGCGGGTACTTGTCTGTCTGACTGTCTTTTTGTTTGTCTTTTTGTCTATGTTATAACGTTAATTGGAATGAGGTAGAAATTAACTGTGGTGACGTAAAAATATTGTCCAGTCTTACTTTAATTCAGCACACTGACAGGAGGACGCTGGTATTATAATATCACAGTGCAGCATTAATGGGAGTTTATGCTGTATTTGCAGTTGGAGGTGGAGGTTGTGCGCCTGTCAGAGGCACATGACAGTTTAGTGAAGAGCACATCCAAACAGGATGCTTTGGAAAAAAACATGAGGAATAAACTTGAAGCAGAGATCAGACGTCTTCATGATTTTAACAGAGACTTGAGAGGTGATATAGTGCTCTTCCTTTGATTAGTTTGTCATTTTGTAAGTATTTTATTTATTTGATTGTTTGTTTAGTTTATCTGAGCTGTTCTTGGGTCCTGTGGCAAATAACGCTTTCTCATATGTGTATTTTTAAGACCGTTTGGAAACAGCCAATCTACAGATAACCTGTCAGGAGCTGGAGGGGCAAGATGATGGACACTTGTATCTTTCACAGAGTGAGAATTTACTGCTTTTTGTGCATCATTTTATATATTATATATTTGGTCTGTTTGCTGTTCAAAATATCTGTCTAGCTGCTCAACCAAAATTAACTCTTAGTTCCCTCCCTTAATTTCCTGTACCACTTTCTTGCGTGCACTCAAATATCTCTCTCTCTTTGGGCAAAAAATCTAAAATTCCATTATTGAGCAAGTACATAACTGTGTTCTTCCCTTACTCTGATTCACTAGTGCATGTCAATAATAACATTTATATTTTAAGAGGGTCAGAATTGGATTAGGCAGCAAATTTCAGGTGTGCATCATTTGTCCTTGCATGTTTGACATGTCAAATAAATGCTTTGTAGGGCTTTTATTTATTTATTTATTTATTTATTTTTGCCAGTGGGTCTTGGTGTAAAATGACAGATGTGTCCTGATATGATCACAGGCAAGCAGAGGTGTACCTCAAACCATAAAATTTCAGAGAGCTGACGTAACTATATAATTCCACTCCAGTTTCTAATAAACGTTCTTTGTCATCTCAGTGTTTGATTCAGAGTTTATGGTTAACTCTAGTTTCACAAAGACTGTAAGTGTGCAATTTTAATAATATTAAAAGCTTTGTATTATATAAATACAAGCTTTAAAATATATAGTGTATAATGTAGTATATAGTGGTGTGAAAAAGTGTTGCCCCCTTCCTGATTTTTTTTTTTTTTTTTTTTTTTTGAAATGTTTGTCACACTTAAATGTTTATAAAAAAGTGAAATTTTAACAGCTGGGGCAAACATTTTCCAGACAGGACCATGTAGGTTTAGATTTTGTTTTCCCTTAATAATAACAACCTTCATTTAAAAACTGCATTTTGTGTTTACTTGTGTTATCCACTTTTTCACACCACTGTATATAATAAGTCTTGTATTAACCCTCATATTGTCTTTGTTTACTGCTACTCAATCCTGTTTTTGGGGTCAATATGACCCCAAAATTGAAATCATAATTGTAGAAAATATATACATTTTCAATAATAAAAATAATATATCATTTTTTTGTTTACTCCTCATCTAGGCATTAATGCTGTGTTTTGGGAGATTTGAAGAACTTTTGTTCACATTTATCACAAAAATATGCAAATACATAATTTTTTGGCATATGAAATATCATTTTTTTATTAAAAAATCACTTAAATTACTGTTTAAATGTAATTTAAATGGTTTCTGGTTCTTGGTCTAGGTGTTAGGTGTAAAATACTGCCATCTGGAGGTGAGTGAAAAAACTAAGATGATTTGTTTTTAAGCAATAATTTTTTTTGACCAGCAGAGGGCATTGAAAGCCATTCATTTTACTGGATTTTGGAACTGGCAAAAGGCACACCTAAAGAACAAAACTCAAGAGTCAGACTGTAGTTTCATATTATTGAACAATTTAATGATTCAAATGAAAAAAAAAAAAATGAAAAAAAAAATTATAATTTTTGAATATTAATAAATTAATTAAAAAAATGAAATTTTTTATTTTTGATTTTTTGTGTGTGTGTGTGTGTGTGTAGTGTGTGTGTGTGTGTGTGTGTGTGTGTGTGCATTAGGTCTCACCCCTTTATATCTTTATATCTTATAACTAGCCCATCCTTTGTTAAGACCTTACCGACTCATCAGCCAGTGGCACATATCCCAACAAACCGTCCCATACCGGCGTGATCAAAAAGATCTTAAACTAGATGGAACTAGATTAAATATTTTGACTGTTGCGATTCCAAATCGGTTTAATGACCCGTAACTCTGCCTGAGTATCGGACAAGTGTTCACTGTTGGCCAGAGGAGAACTGGCCCCCCGACTAAGCCTGGTTTCTCCCGAGGTTTTTTTCTCCATTTGTTGGAGTTTTGGTTCCTTGCCGCTGTTGCCTTTGGCTTGCTTAAGTTGGGGACACTTGCTTGATAATCAGCAGTGTTTTTGATATGCCTGCATTGGTGCCATTGTATGTGAACTGAGCCGAGCCGGACGATTACGTCACTGTTTTCTGCAGTGCTGATATACCTAAATTAACTAGACTAATAACTATTGATATTTGCAACGGAAAGAATCAATAATATATAGAATAAGCTGCACAATGACCCCATTTTCTTATTAATGTAAAGCTGCTTTGCCACAATTTGCATTGTAAAAAGCGCTATATAAATAAAGATGACTTGACTTGACTTGAAAAATCATATTTTCCAAATTTATATACAATTGCATTGTGTGGCAGTCATGTGTGTGTGTGTGCGTGTGTGTGTGTGTGTGTGTGTGTGTGAGCATGTGTTTTCCACATTGCATTCATGCTCAAGTACCAGGCCTTAAGTTCTGTGAGAAAATTTTCAGATTTGTGTTGCATTTATTGATTTTTTTTTTTGGAAAAATGAAAAAAAAATTCATTTTTTTGCATTTCCCATTCATTTTCAATTGGGGTCATATTGACCCCAAAGACAAGATTAAGTAACAAAATTTTTAAGAAACTTCAGAATGACCGAATCAAGCCCAGTTTTTTTGTGCATGTATAGATAGATAATGTAAGAAAAGTTCCAAAATTTTATTCCTTTGAGATGAAGGGAACCCGTTTTTTTTCGAGTTAAACGTCGTTTGGGGTCATATTGACCCCAAAGACAATATTTAAGTATTATAAAGAATTTAGCTGCAAAAACTGGGAAATTTTATCTCTAAAATTATTTCACTGTAAAATGCTTTAAGTTGGAGCAAGAGATACAGGTGGAGTGCCTTCATGATCACATCAGATATATGTCACTCAGAGCTGTTTGGTCCAGTTTTGGTTTGTAACCTCTACATTATTTTGGGTAAGTTACTTTGGTGAAGAGCACTGCTAAAAACCAAAAAAAAAAAAGGTTTTTGTTCAAACTCAAACTTACCTGGGCAGCCACTAAAACAGCATTTATGTAATGAGCAACTGAAAAAAACCCCTCTTCAAGTAATCTGCAATTTATGTTTTTAACCACAGATGACCATAGAAAGGAAAAACTTTCACAGTTCAGTCACAGAGCAACAGTCTCTATACACTAAATACAGTACCATATGTAAAAAAACAGTTCTCTCTGAAACACCTTTTTATTTTTATTTTGTTTTTTCCCATCAGGAAGAGAGAGCCTGAAAGATCTAGAAAAATTAGAGATGGAGGCAGCCAATCTTCGCTCAGCTAATGAGGATCAGCGACGACACATTGACATCTTAGAACAGGCTTTAAATAATACTCAGAGAAAAGTCGTCAAACTAGAGGAAGAGGTGAGTCTGTACACCCTTAATCAACTATTAAACAACATCTGAGAATTAATACCCTCTGGGTGATTTTTGGACATGGTAGCATCACAGTACTTGAAAAATAGTGTTAGGATGGCAGGTTACACACATAATTTGGGATAGTACTTTTAAAGGATTTGTTCACCCAAAAATTAAGCCATCCTAGGTTTATGTGACTTTCTTCTTTCAGTCAAACACAATAAGAGTTATATTTAAAAATGTTCTTGCACTTCCAAGCTTTTTGAAGTCTTTCCAAGATATTTTGTGGCCAAAAAAACACATCCATCCATCATAAAAGATATCCAGACATCTCTGGGGGGTTAATAAATGCCTTCTGAAGTGAAACGATGCATTTTTGTTAGAAAAATATCCATATTTATAATTTTATAGACTATAATCATAGAGCTGAAAGGATGACATGGCATAGCCCTAAGAACGTCTAACTAGACTCAAAGCCAGGAGATCTTAAAGGGGACCTATTATGCCCCTTTTTAAGAGATGTAAAGTAAGTCTCTGGTGTCCCCAGAGTGTGAATATGATGTTGATCTGAAATTACAGCTTTTGTCCCTGTTATAGTTGCCTTGCCAAGGAAAACTCTTTATTATCATGTTCATCAGACATCGGAGAGAAGATTGTTCTATTGTCTTCAGGCCATCTTCATGTGCTTCTCTATGTTACATCAAGCTAATATACCATGACTAGAGATCTTACAATTCCTTTCAAGGTAGAAAAACAAGTTGGTTTCTTTAAAATAGAACGTATACTTCATACATACACATTCTACCCTCCTTATAGGGAATACTGTACATAATTTTTAATTAAAAAAAATTTTTTTTTTTAATAATTTTTACCATTATAGGCTGGTTGTTTACACGCACTGTGGACACACATCTGTGTTCAAACACCTTTTAAATGTGAATTTTGCATAATAGGTCCCCTTAAGATTAAGACCAATTATCAAGTGGATGGATGGATTTATGGATATAATAATTTTCATCGATCTATATGAATCCATTCTGATTTCAGTGTGATGATGGGTTGTAATTGAGAATGAATAGGAAATCAGTATGAATGAGTGGACTGGCTAATTGAAACTATAAAGCTGCTTTCAAAAATGTGTTGGCTTGACTAATTAAAAATTAGATAGACATATGAATTAGATAGCACTGCTTTGTGACATCCTAACAACATTAAGTGAAACTGTTATCCCTAGACAGAGAGTTTGAGTTTGTGTTATATTATACTGGACAAGCCCTTAGCAACACTTAAACTTTTATGTTCTATCTTTACCATCTGGCCGCATAATAATAATAATTTAATAAGGAAATTATAATAATTTACCTGATATAAAACACCCACTAAACAGTGTCAGTCTTCCCAAGTAAATCATTATCTCTCTTCTGTCTGTCTGCTGTAGTTGAGTAAAAAGGAGAAGTATGTGGAGCGAGTGGAGCGCTTGCAGCAGGCACTAGCGCAACTCCAGGTCGCATGTGAGAAACGTGAGCAGCTGGAACGACGTCTGCGCACTCGTCTGGAGAGAGAACTGGAGTCACTGCGTACACAACAGGTCTGTGAATTGAACTGAAACTTCTTCATTACAGCATAATAAATGAAACAATTATTGTATAAAGTGATAAATAAATAAAGGTGACTTGACTTGACTGTGGAAATGAAAAGACTTCACCCAAGTCTTTCACAACCTTTGGACAGACACAACTTACATTTAATACATACTGTACGTAATTGAAATATTTGAGATTGTTCTGTAATTTACTAATTCGTCGGGTTTAAGTTGTGGTTTAATGACTGGCATCTTGATAGATTTTAAGGATATGTTCTAAAATGATAGGATGGAGTTAATATTTTAGTTTCAGCAGCTTGAGGGTTGCGTTCTACTTTCACTTTTTATGCTCTTCCCTCGTTAACTTCCCACCATCTTGTTGAATTGGTTGTATGTCATTAATTACATTGCACGAGTGAACACTACTGGCAGAAAGCATGTAACGGGTTGAATTGGAATTGCCTTTGAACAATTGGAATCTGCTATAGAGCTGATTTATTATTTAATTTTTTCCTTATGGATTTGTTTTATGTACAATTTTACAGTATATTCCTATAGGCATTAATGAGCGGAAGAAAATCTATAACACAAGTGAAAAAAAAGCTATTACAGTCAGCTTAAAGGGTTAGTTTACCCAAAAAGGAAAATTATCCCATAATTTACTTACCCTCAACCCATCCTACTTGACTGACTTTCTGTTTTCAGTCAAACACAATCAGATTTATATGAAAAAATATTCTGCTCTTTCAAGCTTTTTGGATATTTTCTTACAAAACCCATTGCTTTGCTTCAGAAGGCCTTTATTATCCCCCAGGGGCCTTATGGATTACTTTTATGGTGAATAGATGCACTTTTTTGAGCTTCAAAAAATGGCACCTTTCACTCCCATTATAAAGCTTGAAAAAGCCAGAATATTTTTTAGCTCTGATTTTATAGCTCTGATTGTGTTTGGCTAAAAAAAACAAAGTTGTATACACCTAGGATGGTTTGAGGGTGAGTAAATTATGGGATAATTTTCACTTTTGGGTGAACTTACTTACTTTAAGCTAGTAAGTATTATGCGGTTAAATCTCAAAATAACTCATATATTATACAGTTGTGTGGGGTGGGGCTAATTTAAGCATGATCAACATGTTGAATATGAAGCTTCCTGAAGTCTGCATCGAAGAAGGATTGCTCAGAAGCAAGTGGTTAATGGTCTGTCAACAGAAATTTCTCTTGCCTGTTTGACAATTTTTTCACTGTATTTTGAATATTGAATAGTAGAAACAAAATGCCTCTGGTTTGCTCACTGTGGATTTAACCCTGTGAAGCTTGACAAATGAAATAATCTTTTTTTTTAATTGAACTGTTTAAATGTTCAGTTCACATCATTTTTTCACACCCAGTTATATTCACTTAGTACAACCAATCATATTTTCATTGATCCTTTTTGAGACTTGACTTGACTTGAGTTGTGGGCTCCAGGAACAGGGTTGATGGGTTGATGCTGGTTTTGGATGTGCAAGTATCTTGTTTGGTCCAGTCTGTCTTAATGCTATCAGTTCAAAGTCCTCCGTAACAGCAACATGCTTAAGTTGGTGTAGATCTGTTTATGTAATAGTAACATTCACATGCTCAATCACTTTATCTCTTCGCCACGGAAGGGAGTTGTCAACTGCAACAGACCTAGATCAATTATCCAGCCAAACATGACTCATAAGCACTGTCCGTTTCTGTGTGTAGCGTGCTGGTGTAGGCATTCCTCTCACTGTGCGTGAGTCCAGTGCTCCTGCGCTACTAGATCTGCTAAGGGAGAGAGAGGAAAGGATTCTGGGATTGGAGGCTGATATGACAAGCTGGGAGCAGAAGTACTTTGAAGAGAGTGCAATGAGACACTT
Organism: Opsariichthys bidens; assembly: GCA_037194245.1. Lineage (NCBI taxonomy): Eukaryota > Metazoa > Chordata > Actinopteri > Cypriniformes > Xenocyprididae > Opsariichthys > Opsariichthys bidens. Next base: position 24,233,492 of record CM074284.1, on the reverse strand, counting down.
CGCCATGGAGGCCGCAGCTACAGCCGCAGCACAGAGGTCAGTACACACACACTTCATTCATGAAACTTTCATAAATATACAAAAAAAATGTTAATTGAAATAAAAATTTACTTCACTATGTCTTTATATTTCTATATAAAGACATAGTGAAGTGAATTTTTATTTCAATTTAAATTTTATTGTATATTTACAAATGTTTCATGAATGAAGCTCATTGAGTTTTCAATGTATTTCATATAATTACTTATACACTACAGTCTATTATTGACTTAAAATTCAACACTGAAAACAGATGCATGTTGTTCAACATGATGTTCAACACAGTCACCTGACAACATAAGGCTTTCATTGGTATGTGCCAGCAGATAGTGCCATGTGCCTGGCTTTGGAGTTCCTCCAGCACTGCACATTTTAGATGTCTCTTTAATCAAACACACCTGATTCAACAAATCAGCTCATTAGTAAAGACTAGTAAAGGTAGGAGAGACATCAAAAATGTGCAGTGTTGGGGTACTACTTCACTGGAGTGACATATGAAGTATACTTGTTCATTTTAATCGGTGGTAAATATATTGCAGTTACATTCAAAAAATTGTCTAGGTCACTTTTTTAAAAATATTTAAGGGCTTACTTTGATTTTTTGTTTTGTCATTCATTCAAACAGCCATGAAACTCTTTAATCACGTTTTAATTTTGGTGTTATATTTTTAAGTAGAAAGAAGTCACCCTTGCTCTGTTATTGGATAAAAAGACAGATTATGACATAATTGAGGGGCGCTTGATTACAAACTTAACATAGGAACTACTGCATGTTTCATAAGCTTATACGGTATTTTATTAAAGCATTCTGTTACAAGAATTTTGTCTTGGTTTGGAGCTCAAAAATATCTATTAAAGTATAAATATACATAAAAATCATTTGTACTTTTACAAATGCATGAAAAGAATTAAATGCAGCTTGATCTGACACAAGGCAAGCAATTGAAAGCAATGGAGTCCCTAGTTTGTTATATAGTAAAGCCTAAGGTTTAGCATCTTAATATGGAATTAGAGGCATTTAACCATGCTTTAGTTTTTGGCAACTTGGGAGTGAGGATGGGTGGTCAACTTACAGTCCCTGACATTTACCATGTTTGATGGATGCAGATATTTAGTAATATCTTTAGTATTAAATGAGTTTAAAAAGAAATGTATGGATGAAAAAAACATACTTCTAAAGCCTCTCAAAACAACCTGTAATAAACTTAAACTTCTTCTATTTAGGGCTTTTTTTACTGGAAAACAAGACAAATTACTTGTCTTCAGAACCGACTTAAAAACGGCTGAGTAAAACTGTAAAACTGTGGTAGGTCGAACTTCTTTAGTTGACGAAGGAAGTACAACATCTGCTAGGTACAGAAATGGACCACATTGAACATATTTAGACAGTTTGTGAACCCGGTTTTGTTTTCAGATAGTTGAATATAACTTTCAAAAAGTCTAATATAAACCTGATTGCTGCTCGTCAATGGCAGCTGACACAGTTGCTAGGCAACAAGAACAGTCCTCCGTAGGCTAGATCACAATTGCAAGTTTATATCTCACAATTCTGAGAAAAGAAGTCAGAATTGTGAGATATAAAGTACAATTCTGAGGGGGAAAAAACTATTCGCAATTGTGAGTTTATATCTCACAATTGTGAGAAAAGACAGAATTTTGAGAAAAGGTCATAATTATCTTTTTTTAATTTTTATTCAGTGGCGGAAACACGCTTAGAAATGTGACCATGTGACGTAATGACAAAATTATATGGCCAATTGTTTGATTTTTTTTTTATACACCTAATAATATATAATGACGAGAAATTTCCCCATGCTCTTTGTGTTTGTGTATCGACGCCAAAAGTTTCTCATTGAAAGCAATGGAGATACTAATTTGTCAATATAACAATGCCTAGGGCTATCTTTATCATCCTAATAGTGATCTAAAGGCACTTGACCATGCTTCAGTTTTTGATACCTTGAGAGTGAGAATGGGTTTAAGAAAATGCATGTTTATGTGGGTACAATACACACATTTTCTTTTCCCTTTCGCTCCTCACAGACCTCCACTTAATATATTACTGCAGTAAAATCTTGTTTATACTTTCTAAAATTGTGTACAATTATTTAAAATAATTATAATGAAGAGGTTAAATACAGTTTTTGAAGTATTATCTTTTTGTGGTTTTGTTTTCACAAGTCAGTTTATAATTTGTGATTACCCACAAAGTGACAGACTGATTGCGTGATTGTGATCTGTTTTCAGAGATACAACTATAATCCATCATTCTCGCAGTGGCAGTTACAGTGACGGCTCACTGTGGCTGCACGAAGAAGAGAACAGAATCCAGAGTAGTCGTCACTGTCAGGAAATGGAACAAAGGTGAATGCTAATGAACATAATGCTATATATAGTATACAGGTTCTGGTCATATAATTAGAATATCATCAAAAAGTTGATTTCACTAATTTCATATTCATTCATTACGCACAGACTGATATATTTCAAATGTTTATTTCTTTTAATTTTGATGATTATAACTGACAACTAAGAAAAATACCAAATTCAGTATCTCAGATAATTAGAATATTGACATATACAAGACATGGGTTTCAGCTGTCACATTCCTTGTGTCAAGCCACTCTTGAACTAAAGAGAGTGTCAGAAGCATCTCGCCTGGGCTAAAGACAAAAAGGACTGGACTGCAGCTGAGTGGCCCAATGTTATGTTCTCTGATGAAAGTAAATTTTGGATTTCCTTTGGAAATCAGGGTCCCTGAGTCTGGAGAAAGAGAGGAGAGGCACACATTCCAAGTTGCATAAGGTCTAGTGTAAAGGTTCCACAGTCAGTGATGGTTTGGGGTGCTATGTCATCTGCTGGTGTTGGTCCACTGTGTCCAAGGTCCAAGGTTAATGCAACCGTATACCCAGAAGTTTTAGAGCACTTCATGCTTCCTGCTAACTTTATGGAGATGCAGATTTCATTTTCCAAAAGGATTTGGCACACAGTGATAAAAAGCAACCAGTACCTGGTTGAAGGACCATGGTATACCTGTTCTTCATTGGCCAGCAAACTCTCCTGACCTTAAAGAAAATCTATGGGGTATTGTGAAGAGGAAGATGCGATATGCCAGACCCAACAATGCAGAAGAGCTGAAGGCCACTATCAGAGCAACCTGGGCTCTCATAATACCTGAGCAGTGCCACAGACTGATTGACTACATGCTACGCCGCATTGCTGCAGTAATTTAGGCAAAAGGCCCCAACTAAGTATTGAGCGCTGTACATGATCATACTTATCATGTTCATACTTTTCAGTTGGCCAAGATTTCTAAAAATCCTTTCTTTGTATTGGTCTTAAGTAATATTTTAATTTTCTGCAAGACTGAATTTGTGATTTTCCTTTGTTGTTAGTTACAATAATCAAAATTGAAAGAAATAAACATTTGAAATATATCAGTCTGTGTGTAATGAATGAATGTAATATACAAGTTTGACTTTTTGAATGGAATTAGTGAAATAAATCAACTTTTTGAGGATATTTTATTTTAATTATGACCAGCACCTGTATATATAATACACAGTATAAAACATATTGTTCATGCATGTGACTGTTAGCAGAAAATCTTAAATACATTATTTTAACTAATTGCCTAAAATGTAAAAAATCCAAGTCTTTAGTAAACAGTAAAAAAAAAAAAAAAAAACTGAAACAGACTGTTAAAATGCTGAGCAAATAATCTCATTGGCTGCAGATTCAGCAAGGGCCAACCAGCTTGTGGCATGTGGTAAAGTGGACAAGTATTTCAATCAACCTTAACACTATTGGGCACCTGTAGAGGATTTTGTAGAGATAAGTTGATCAACACTCCCACTTAAATATCAGGCCACTCAAGGACATCATTCTTTGGAGTTTTACACTCAATGCCAAGAAGGGTTGGAGCAGTGTGTTAGAATATAACATATTTGTTGAATTTAATCAAGGGTGCATTCATCTATACATATATATATATATATATAATAAGCATAGATGAATATATCATATACATATATATATATATATATATATATATATATATATTCCATTAGAGTTAATAAACAACAGCCCGTTGTGCTATGTCACAGTGACCCGTTTGCATATTTGGATAGATGTAAAAGTTTGACTTCAAATACTGCTGCGGTCAATGCTGAAATTAATTATTATAGTTTTTCTCAATCGCTTTGGCTCAGTTCTTGATTGAGACTTTTATTTCTCAAAACAAGAAGTTCAGGTCTCTGAACAATTAGTTTCTTGTTCATATCAGATTTGGATTTCTTATTGATTTAAGCAATTTGCATGTGTTTTAGCTCATGTGTGCAAAAGAATGAGTACAATTGTCTACAATTTGCTATACAATAACTAAATGCACATGGCTTGTTGATCAAAACGGATGAGTTGATTCTCAGTAAAACTGTCAAAACTTCTAAACATCCTTTCATTGAGTGAGCCTCCACATGCAAAATTATCCATTCAGTTATCAAAATCTGTCAGATATGCATATATATTCCATAAATACCTATGACATGGAATGTTTATAATGTCTGCTGAATTGACAAATGGCCTGCCATTGTGATGAAATAGGAATAACAATCTTACTAATCAAGTTTGGAAGCATACAGTAGGCTATATGGAGTTTTCACGTCACAATCACTGCCATTTTTGAACATGGAGGATCATCTAAATCCCTGAACAGCTACAGCTGTTTATTCATGTAGAAATGTCAGCTGAAAATTCACAGTTGCTTGTTGTGGAAGAACAGGATGTGTAAGAATGTGTGGTAGGGGAAGACATAATAGAATATGTAAAAATGAACAATGAACTGTAAATTTATTTTTACATGAAACACTGTAAAAACTCTAGAATTACACTGTTGACTATTGTTACCCCTTAACCCACCCTTAAACCTACCCATACCACCAAACCTGTCCCTAAGCTTACCCAATATGAACACAATAATTACAGTGTACTTATTTTTATGTAAGTACTGATATTTGACATTACCTCCCCCTCCACGGCCTGCTCCCGAGGCCCCCTACATCGTGGTGGTCTACCTCTTCCTCGTGTAGCAGGACGATTGGGATGAGAGGAGTGGAAGGCTTCCAGCAGTGTGGGGTCGAGGATGTCATCTCTGGGAACCCAAGACCTTTCCTCCTTGAGATCTCCTTGACCTTGCAGCCAGACCTTCTGACCAGGTTGATAAGATGGGATCGTGCTTCAGATCTATGAAAGTCAGCTGTCATTTTACGCCTACGCACTGCTCGCTGAAGTTGGTGGTGAGACCCTCTCGCTTTCTTGGAACCAGTACTCCAGTACCAGTACGGGGGTTGAATCCCGTAAGTACTCCCATGTTCTTATGACGAGGAAGGGATGTTGGCCATCCTCCAACCAATGCCTCCATTCCTCGAGTACCAGCTTGATGGCGAGGAGTTCTCTCCGCTGGGCTGAGCTTGTGTGAGAAGGGACATGGATGGAGTCTGGCTGGTGTCCCCTGCTACTGAGACAATACCGCTCCTACCCTGGTGGTGGAGGCATTGACCTCGATGGTGAAGGGCTTGTTGGGGTCATGATGGATGAGGAGTCTCTCCAAGTCAATGGAATGCTTCGGTGGCAGATGGTGACCAGCACAGAGACTTGGGCTTGTTCTTCAGCAGATTAGTGAGTGGGCTGGAAATGGAGCTGTAATTCTGTATGAACCTTCAGTAAAAGTTTGCGAAACCCAGGAATCTTTGAAGCTCTTTGATTGTTGTGTGAATGGGCCTGTTCTTGATAGCTTCCACCTTCCCCTCATGCATCTGGATACCATTGCTGCTGATGTTGTACAGAAGGCACTGCACTGAGGATTGGTGGAATGAGCATTTTTCTGCCTTGAGGAACAGATGGAACTCTCAGGAGTTTCAGGACCTCTGCAATGTGCTGGCAATGTTCGGCCATACTCTGGGAGTAGATGTAGATGTCTATGTAGACGAGGAAGAAATCGATGGAGGAACTCCCGGAGCACCTCATGCATGAAGTCCTGGTATACGGAGTTGGCGTTGACCAGCTCATATGGCATGACAAGATATTCATAATGGCCAGTAGGGGTCACAAAAGCTGTCTTTCACTTGTCCCCCTTGCGTATCCGGATGAGGTTGTACGCGTTGCGGAGGACCAACTTGGTGAAGATGTTCTAATGCCTCTAGGATGAGGGAAAGTGGATAACGGAACTTTTCCGTGATCTTGTTGAGTCCTTTTTGGCGACGAAGAAGAAACTCAAAGCAACAAGGGACATTCAATGGCGGATGTATCCTTGTTGTAAAGCCTCTTTGATATACTCTCATGGCCTTCTGCTCTGGAAGTGAGAGTGGGTATATTTTCCCACGAGGCACTGGCTCTTCCGGAATCAGATCGATGGCACAGTCCCAGTCCCATGGTCGATGTGAAGGCAACTGTGAGGCTTTTTTGGGCAGAAGACGTTTTTGAACAGGTAGGAATCTTGACTGACTGTTTTTCGACTGGACTTTTGATGGAGGTGGAGTTGATGGCAATATTGGACGAGGAGTCTGAGGGAAACAGTCAGGAAAAAAGTTGCTGCCCCTCTTCAGGACCTCTCCTGACCTCCAGGAAATGATGGGGTTGTGCACTTACCACGGGCGACCTAGAATCACATCAGCGCTGGAATGAAATGAAATTAGATGAAATTCCTGGATGACCTGGAGTCAAGGAGGGCATGTACTAGAATGGAGACATTGGAGGCAGTAAGCATTACAGTGGTGAGTGGATGCATATTTATGTTAGAAGGCTTCACAAAACTCACCATGGGTCTAGGAGGATGAATGGGCCATGTGTTAATGGGGCACCCCTTCCACTCGGCAAATGATAGACGGGTATTTAACTTGCATGGGTTCATTGCCTGGTTCTGGAGTGTTGATGGATACTGGCCGACGGAGGAATGGGGAGTATGAGTGGCCCTGGTGTTCAAGACAACTGCATACACATCCAACCTGTTGGTGAGCTGAATGAAGCATTCTAGGCCGATGGTGTTGTCATTTGCAACGAGATGCAGTCGCACACATGGATACAATCCCTGCCGATATGTTGCCTGGAGAAAACACTCATTCCATCTGCTGGCAGCAGCAAGTGTTCTGAATTTGAAAGCATAGTCATTAACAGACATTGAACCTTGACAGTGATGATATAACTGCTCAGCAATCAAAGAATTACCAGCAGGTCAACCAAAAACTACACATAAATGTTCAATGAAATTAGAGAGAGATTGTGTTACTGTACCAGCTTGTGACCAGATGGTTTCTGCCCATTGGAGTTCTTTCCCCATCAATAAGGATGTGATGAAAGCAATCTTTGTGCGATCAGATATATAGAGATGCAGCTGCATATCAAGGACCAAGAAAATCCGTTTCACTCCTCCTCTGCACCAGAGAAGGGCACCGGTCAGGCTATGGGACTGTTGACCAGTGGTGGTGACTGGTGGTACGGTTGTTGTTGTGGGGGTGAGAATTCGTCAGAGAGAATCTAGGATCTCTTGAAATGCATCCGGTGCGCTTATACTGCTGTAATCCTGTGTTGGTCCGGTCTTCTGTTATGGAAGGAGACTCACACAAAGGATATAATGCAGGGATTGTTTTATTAATAGCAGTGAGGCAGTAGCAGGTAAGTTGGCAGTATAAATGATCAGTGACAGTGATGATGATTGAATAGGAAGTCTTTCTCTTACAGGTGGACGGAGATGGCACACACCTCGGTAGGTTTAGCACAAACAGAGACTTGGGATTACAAAAACACTGGAGAGGAGAACAGAAGAAGACGCTGGAGTGGAGAACAGGAGAACACGCAGGAGGTAAGTACAAGAATATCATGAAGTAGAATCGCTGGGAAATAACTGGAATAGCATACAGGAGTCCACTTCATATGAATGAGACCAGACAATGTGGTGATGTGAGGTGTGCGCTTATAAAGCCAGTGTGCTGATTGTGCAGACGAGGTGCAGGTGTGCATGATTAGTATTCTGGAGATGGCATGCGCTTTGATTGGCTAGTGAATGAGCCTGGCAGATCTGTGACGAGTACATAGTAGATAAGGACAACTAATATAAAGTGGGACCAAATGTCCATTTTCTTCATGAGTAATACAGTATTGACTTAGCATTTTTGTATTTAGAAATTTGCATCTAAAAACCTCAGTGTGAGACACAATAGCATTCAGCATTCAAAACTGACATTGTGTAGTGTATAAAACAGACAACTAAAACGTAGAAAGCACATGAAATTTGTAAAATGCAATAAAATTAAAAATCTATTATTTGTTGATTCTTTTTAACCTCGATTTAACTGACAAAAGTACAAAGAAAAGATTTCCAGTGTTTTCACTTAACAACTTTATTGTAATTTGTAAGTATAAACAAATTTTGATTTTGATGGCTGCAACACACTCAAAAAAGTTGGCACAGAGGCATGTTTACCACTGTGACACATCACCTTTCCTTTTAAATACAATTTTTGGGAATTGCTCATACTAATTGTTAAAATTTTGCAAGTGGATTTTTTTACCCAATCTTGCCTGATACAAGACATCTGCTCAACTGTTCGTGATTGTCTGATTCTCCTTTTCATGATGGGCCATTCGTTTTCAATAAGAGACAGAGCTGGAGGCAGGCAGTCAGTCAGGCACATCAACTGTATGGTGTAGAGTGTCTAGAAACCACTCTGCTGTACCATGTGCAGAATGAGGCCTGGCATTGTCTTGCTTCCCAGAAAAGATGTCATCTTAATGACAGTTTATGTCTCTATAATATCCAAATATATGCCTCCACGTCAATGGAACCTGCACACATATACAAGTCCATCATGCCGTTTGCACTGATGCACCCCCATACCATGACAAATGTTTGCTTTTGCACCTGTCGCTGATGAAAGTGTGGATGGTCCCTTTCGTCTTTGGGACTGAGAACTCTATGTCCTTTTAGGCCAAAAACAAGCTTTAAGCATTCAAGCATGGACTTGTCTGACCACAGACAACATTTACACTTTTAGACCACCTGAGATGAGCGTGGGCCAGAGAAGTCGGCGGCATCTCTGCATTGAACAGATATATAGCTTTCTCCTTGCGTAACAAAGAATTGAGTTGCATTTCTTGATGCAGCGTGAGACTGTTTTAAATGACAAAGGTTTTCCAAAGTACTCCAGAGCACGTGGCTATATTTAACAAAGTCGCATGATTGTTTCTCATGGAGTGCCATCTGAGGACTCAAAGGTCATGCACATTCAAAGAAGGTTTCCTGCCTTGCCCTACACAAACTGAGATTTCTCTGTATTCCCTGGATCTTTTTAGAGTATTATGCATGTTAGATGGTGAAAGACATGTAATGTCATTTAAGTCAAATCACAAATGCCAGCAAACACCATGCACAGAGTTGCAAAAAAAGTGAAATTACTGATAACTTAGTACCCGAGATTAAGAATTGCTCTGCATGTCATAGGATCAAGGACTTGCATGCTCAGTTGCTGGAGAAAGACGCCATGATTCAAGTTCTACAACAGCGTTTCCGTAGAGATCCCGCTCCTCTGCGTCCTGCCCGGTCTGTGCCCTCCATTTCCACAGCATCTGGGCTACACACACGGCAGACATCACAGGCTGATCACAGAGATCAGCACAGCTGGAAAGCCAGTACAAGTGAGTATACAAATATACAGCAACGCACAAACACTCAATCTGATCCTAGACTAATTTTTCACAAAACATCATGTCAGAATGAGAGTAACGTTTTATTTGTTGTTATATAACAACTTTCCAGGATCATTCAGCGTCTTCTGCATATTGACCCATTTTCAACAATGGCTGTTTTGAGGATAGTTGAGGGACTCATACACACCAAAGCTGACAACAAAGTCTACTCCATCCATGCAGTGGCAGATAAAGGAATTCTGATTTGAATAAATTTAACCAGAGTAAAAGCAAAGTTTCTATTTAGTCAGTTTTATTTGCTAGATAGAGAAAAATTTGACACCTTTCTGTAGAAAAACTGTCAACAGATAAATGTTTGAGCCCAGTGTGGCTCAGGTCTTGGGGTAAATTGACATTTAGCCTCTGCTTCACCACATGAGTGATTGGGGTAGTTGGTTGTGAACTATGTAATATGTTAATATGGTATGTAATTTTCATGAAGAATTTACTTTTTGACTGTTGATGTATTACAATTTTTAGGTATTCTGGTGTGTAGTGATTTAATAATATTTTACTATGCTTCAACATACTTTCTTCTAAAACATCTTGAATCCATTAGATACTTAATTACAAATTCCATCGGACACTATGCACAAAGTTGTAAAAAGGTGAAATCGAGAATATTGCATATTACTTCTGTATTTAAGAGCACACTCACAATGTAGGGACCAACAATCTAAGCGTTATGTAATGTTTATATATCTTGACAAAGCCTAGTGAAAGTATTATTGAAGGTGTTAAAGATATCAGGTTTTTTGTCTCTTTTTTGCCTCTATTGCTGGTTATTGATTGATTTATAAATGACATCTTAGACAGTGACAGGTCTATTAGACTGCAATCCAAATTGCAAAAACCTACTGTCATGCTACAGAAAAATGTAAAAAATTTAAATTAACATAAGTTTATTTTGTTAGTTACTTCCCTGCACTCATTATATGAGATATACATCTAATTTCCAAAATGTTAAATGAGGACTTGACTGAATACTGTTGAAGCCACACTTTATTTAAAAAAAAAAAAAGAATGAATAAATAAATGAAAATAAATATTTTTTTAAACTCTGATTATTTCATTTTGCCTTTGCCTGTTTGCAGTTCACATTTTATTGCCTCCGAATCGTGACTCACTTGTATTCATAATTTGTATGGATAAAGGTTTCTGTTAAATGAATACATGCACTCATCAATACAATGTGACCTGTGTTGCTAAAGGTTTTACTAATGGTTTGTGTTTTTGTTTGCAGGTGTATTCCTTGGAAAGGACCAAGTAGAGCACATCCCCTCTCTGCCCTCTCCCTCGGTCTCTGTCTCTTCATCTCTCCCAGCCTCCTCTCTTTCCTCTCCACCTCCCTCTTTTCTTCCCTTCTTAGCCTCTGCAGGTTCCAATACATCATTAATATCCTCAATCTCCTGTGTTCCCCACTCCAGCCCCTCCTGTCTCCCTCCCTCTTTCTCTTCCACATTACCCTTGCCCTCATCTGCCTCCCTTCTGCCCCCTTTATCATTATCTCTCCCCTCCACTCCTCTCGGGTCCCTTCATTCTAAATCAGTCAGCAGAGACAGCAGTAGTCAAACTGGACAGCGTCCAAAGACATTTAGTGTCAGAAACTCCACAATACAAGAAAATGCAGGTGAGACAGGCAGAAAGTATTATAGTGATCGAAGGAGGCTTTAATCCTATTCTAGCTTCTGTTTCTATACATACTCTCGCCGGCAACTTTATTAGGTACACCTGTTCAACTGCTCATTAATGCAAACATCTCTGCAAACAGTCATATTAGGCATGACTTGGTCAAGACGATCTGCTGAAGTTCAAACTGAGCATCAGAATGGGGAAGAAAGATGATTTAAGTGACTTTGAACGTGGCATAGTTGGTGCCAGATGAGCTTGTATTTCAGAAACTGCTGAGCTACTGGGATTTTCACACACAACCACCACTAGGGTTTACAGAGAATGGTCTGAAAAAGAGAAATGGATCATGGATCTTTCATCCTGCAACGCTTCAGGCTGCTGGTGGTGTAATGGTGTGGTGGATATTTTCTTGGTACATTTTGGGCCCCTTTGTACCAATTGAGCATCATTTAAATTGTTGAATCTATGCCATGAAGAATTAAGGCAGTTCTGAAGGCAAAAAGGGGTTCAACTAGCAAGGTGTACCTAATAAAGTGGCCCGTGAAATGCATGATATGTGCAGGATAGAGTTCTCATTGATTCAAGTCACCACTATTCTCATTTTTTATTGAATCATGCACTGTTTATTGTAAAGGAATTATCTGTCCATATCATTATTTAAAAAAATGTGCCATTGTAATTTTTAATCAAAAACATTAATATGCCTCTTCCTTGCTTCGACATCTGTTCTGTGGTGACGTCTGTACTGACGTGAGGGCTGGGAAACAAGGTTGTCCAATGACCAGATGATTTTCACTCTCTTCCCTCCAAAATAAATGGACAATTGCCCATTTCCATTTGTATTTTTTTTTACTGGCGATTTTAAATTGAATCCCAAACCTGCCCAGTTATTGAGATCCTGTGACCTGGAGCCATAATGACTAGTACTGTCAAATTTCTCTCAATTATTGAAAAACGTAGCAGGCCTTAGTGAGGGTTAGTTGAGTTAATAAAACATCTTTGACATCTTTATTTTATTGCACATGGTGCTTTAAGTGACATAATGACCTGCACTTTTTCCATAAAAATACAGAAAAATGATTCCAATGACTAAATGATTCTATTGTAGTCAAAAAATTATAGTATCTAATGCTAGTATAGATACTAGTATAATAATGATAGTATCTATGAAATAATGCTAGCATAGTAGTATCACTGAAAAAAGCTGTGACAAAAAAGTAATTTTGAACCCTTTATGTGTTTATGTGCAGCATCTTCATCCAGACAGGCTAAAGGACTAGAAGGTCAAGCACAGCTGAATAGAGGAAAGAAGATGCCCCTGCCTGACCTAGATCTGCTGGAAATCCTTATATGAAAAAAGCAACCTGCAAATAACATTCCTACAGACAGGACAGCACTTCAGAGAGAGGCAAGAGATAGTGAGGGAGTGAAGAACAAAATGTGAATGAGACAGAAAATGAAACAAAGAGTTAACATAAAGAAAGAGATGTATGTAATAAATCACAAACAGACGGACAGAAAGGAGATATTAAGAAAACAATGTAAGCGCAAAGTAAAAGCTGGAATTCAATATTGTGCCTCATGAAAACACTGAATTTAATGGTTGATTCCTGAATTGTGTTTCTGTCCATTTTCACCCTTATGCAATCGAGGAGTATGACATTTGTCCCAGTCTGTTTGTTTATTGCATACTCAATGTCTTAAGTTCCCTTCCTTCTTAATTTCATCCTAAATTCCACAGAGCAATTTATATAATTCAGAGAAATATTTAGTGTGACTCTGCAGAAAAAACAATGGATGGAATTGTTATATATACAACTAAATTATAGAATGCCGTTGATCTTTTTTTGTGGCAAACACACTGCAAATAGGCTTGTTATTAATTTTACAGCAAAAACTGCGATTTTGCATCATGTGTGTTAATTTCCAGAAAGAAAAAAAAAACACCCTGATCCAACTGTTTTTTAGCTGGTATTATTTTAGACTCTGCACTGCTACAATGCTAAATGGTGAAGTTGTCAAGGGTGAATAACAATAATGTTTTGAGTCAAAATCCAATTGCATGATTGATTAATTGCTTGTTTTCTCTAGAAGCCATCTACCTTAGTTTTAAACGCCTTACTCATTACCAATTAAATAATTTATTGTGGTTTCCATTCTCCAAATCATTTCATTATTTTAATAGCTCTCTGGTAATCAAATCAGTACAATGGTCTGTTTTACAGATTTTTTTTTTTTTAATTAGATATTGCACAAAATGATAGTATATACTCACATTATATACATACACCACATTATTAAACACCATTTTCTAAGAAAAACTGACTATTCAATGAAAGCCTTTACACAGAGCTTTTAAAACCAAAATATTTCATGGAAATTTCACACAAATTAGGCAGCAGTGTTCCTAAAAAAAATTGACACTGAGATTATCGACTTTTTGAAAAAAAAAAAACTAAGTAATGTAAACAGGCTGTGCAGAGACATTATACAATGTGTGTGAAACATTTTGGTTCGCTATCTGTCAGTCACCTTCAACGTTACATCGGACTGATGTCATGGGATCTCGCTTGGGAGCCCTATCACCTTCACGTAGTAAAAAACAAGCCAATGAGAATTGGCCAGTGAGATTTACATGCCGGGCCCCTCCCCCGGCATCCGGGTATAAATAGAGCTGGCATTACTCACTTCATTCATACTTTTGCTTCGGAGCCGATTGGTGAAAACTGATCTGCCTTTTCATCTTCTGTGGAAAAGAACTGAGAGCGAAAACAGCAATTTTAATTGCTAGGTACAAGTTCCCTTAAACAGCAATTTTCATTGCTACTTCAAATTTCTCTGTTCTCTCTTGTTGACGGCGACAACACAGCAGCGGTGGTGTGCAGAGGCGCTGGTGTGGAACGGATCAGCGCGCATTCCATCCCTCGGTGTTCCAGCGGGAGAGCACTTCTAAAAGAGCAGCACGGGAGAAAAATTAATTGCTCTCATTAGAGTTACGAATGATTTGCTCTTATCATTAGATCATGGTTGTATGGATGTCATTTCGATCACAAGTTAAATATGGAGTACCACAAGGCTCAGTTCTAGGACCGTTGCTTTTCACTCTGTACATGCTACCCTTGGGAGATGTCATTAGGAAGCATGGCATTAGCTTTCACTGTTACGCTGATGATACTCAGCTCTATATTTCCTCACGCCCTGACGAAACCTACCAATTCTCAAAATTAACAGAATGCGTAGCTGATATAAAAAATTGGATGACTAGTAATTTCCAACTACTAAATTCAGAAAAACAGAGATTCTAATTATTGGACCAAAAACTTCAGCACATAAAAACCTAGAATACTGTCTAACACTTGATGGCTGCTCTGTTAAGTCGTCTTCGTCAGTTAGGAACCTGGGTGTGCTCTTTGATACCAATCTTTCATTTGAAAGCCACATTTCTAGCATATGTAAAACCGCATTCTTCCATCTTCCATGCGGAACAGCTAGTTCATGCGTTTATGACCTCGAGACTAGATTACTGTAACGCTCTATTGGGTGGTTGCCCTGCTCGCGTGATAAACAAATTACAGCTGGTCCAAAACGCAGCAGCTAGAGTCCTTACTAGAACCAGGAAATATGAACATATTAGCCCGGTTCTGTCAAAACTGCACTGGCTCCCTATTAAACATCGTATAGATTTAAAAATCTTGCTAATTACTTACAAAGCACTAAATGGCTTAGCTCCCCAGTACCTGAGAGAGCTCTCAATGCATTATAGTCCTTCGCTATTACGATCTCAGAATTCTGGCCAGTAGTTAATACCTAGAATATCAAAATCAACCGCAGGCGGTAGATCCTTTTCCTATTTGGCACCTAAACTCTGGAACAATCTTCCTAGCATTGTTCTGGAAGCAGACACACTCTGTCAGTTTAAATCTAGACTAAAAACGCATCTATTTAACCTGGCATACACATGACGCACTATAAACTTTTGTCTTCATATCCGTTAAAGGATTGTTAGGTTGCATAGATCAGGTCAGCCGGAACCGGGAACACTTCCTATAACACCAGATGTACTCAGTACATCAGAAGAAGAATGGCATCTACGCTAATTTTTTGTCTCTCTGCTTATCCGGAGGTTTAACAATTAACGTGATTGGCTGGATCTGGTCCGGGTCGGACGGGGAACCTGTGCCTGTGTGTGGCAGCAATGTGACCTGTGGTGTCGGCAGGAGACTGTGTTAACTAGCTCATCCTTTGTTAAGACCTTACCGACTCATCAGCCAGTGGCACATATCCCAACAAACCGTCCCATACCGGTGTGATCAAAAAGATCTTAAACTAGATGGAACTAGATTAAATATTTTGACTGTTGCGATTCCAAATCGGTTTAATGACCCGTAACTCTGCCTGAGTATCGGACAAGTGTTCACTGTTGGCCAGAGGAGAACTGGCCCCCCGACTAAGCCTGGTTTCTCCCGAGGTTTTTTTCTCCATTTGTTGGAGTTTTGGTTCCTTGCCGCTGTTGCCTTTGGCTTGCTTAAGTTGGGGACACTTGCTTGATGTTCAGCAGTGTTTTTGATATGCCTGCATTGGCGCCGTTGTATACGAACTGAGCTGAGCCGGACGATTACGTCACTGTTTTCTGCAGTGCTGATATACCTAAATTAACTAGACTAATAACTATTGATATTTGCAACGGAATGAATCAATAATATATAGAATAAGCTGCACAATGACACCATTTTCTTATTAATGTAAAGCTGCTTTGCCACAATTTGCATTGTAAGAAGCGCTATATAAATAAAGATGACTTGACTTGACTTGACTCTGCTCCAGAATTTCAACGGCACCAATATCGATTCCATGTGACAATATTAGATCTAGAGTATGATTACGACAATGAGTTGGTCCTGACACGTGTTGTCTAACTCCAATAGAGTTAAGAATATCTGTTAATGCCAATCCCGATGCGTTTTTTTCATTATCTACATGTATATTAAAATCACCAACAATAAGGACTTTATCCACAGCCAGTACTAACTCCAATAGAAAATCAGCAAATTCTTTGATAAAATCTGTATGGTGCCCTGGTGGCCTGTATACAGTAGCCAACACAAATTTCAAATCATGATATGTCACTTACATTATATAACGTTACATAGAGCACCATCACTTCAAAAGAGATATATTTGAAAGACTTTTGAGTAATACTTAAGATATTACTATAGATAACAGCAACACCTCCCCCTTTACCTTTGTGACGAGGTTTGTGTCGATAAAAGTAACCTTGAGGGCTAGACTCATTTAAAGTAATGTAATCGTCTGGTTTTAGCCAGGTTTCTGTCAAACACAGCACATCTAGATTATTTTCTGTGATAATATCATTTACAATAAGTGCTTTTGAAGAAAGGGATCGAATATTCAGCAACCCAAGCTTTATCATTTGTTTATCTATTTAATCTCGGTTTACTACTTGTTGAACATCAATTAAATTATCACCCGTAAATGGGTTTGGAAGTTTTCTGTATTTATTAGTTCGGGGTACAGACACAGTCTCTATCTGATGATATCTAGGTGAAAGAGTCTCTATGTGTTGGGATTTATCTGAATTCTGTGACGTGAGACAGCTAGCAGACGGTCGGTTTAGCCAGTCTGTCTGCTTCCTGACCTGGGCCCCAGTTAGTCAAGGTTGAGCTCTAAGACTATGTGCCATATTACTAGAGAGAAGAGCAGCACCACCCCAGGAGGGATGAATACCATCTCTTTTGAACAGGTCAGGTCTGCCCCAAAAACTTTTCCAATTGTCTATGAAACCTATATTATTCTGTGGACACCACTTAGACAGCCAGCCATTAAGTGATGATAGTCTGCTAATTATCTCATCACTCCTACGAGCAGGAAGGGGTCCAGAAAAAATTACAGTGTCTGATATCATATGTGTGAGTTCACACACCTCTTTAATATTATAATTTATATTATTTAAATATTAAATATTATTTACGATTAGCATTAGCCAGCACTTTTAAATTTGCTTTTATGTCAGGCGCTCTGGCTCCCGGCAAACATGTGACTATGTTGGCTGGTGTCTCTATTTTCACGTTCCGTGTAATAGAATCGCCAATAACTAGGGCACTTTCAACAGGATTCTCAGTGGGTGCGTCACTGAGTGGGGAGAACCTGTTTGATGTTCTAATCGGAATGGAAGAGTGGTGTTTTTTCCCACGACTAGGCCGCCTCACGGTCACAAAGTTGCCCCGCTGCACGGGCTCTACAGCCGGAACCGAACAATGTACGGAGTTCACTAAGCTAGTTGCATCCAAAACAGTATCTGAAGCCCTTGCATTCTTACTATCCTCAATTAAAGTTTGGATGCGTGTCTCTAATTCTAGGATTTTCTCTATCAGCCTTACTATTTCCCTACATTTATGACATCGCTGACAGAGAAAGCTATACTATACATGTGACAGGCAGTGCAAGTAACAATGAAAGGAGAAGATGACATAGCTTACCGTGTTCGTAGACCGACCCGACTTACCAGTTGTTTGATGAACTTGTAGAAAAAGGAGAGCGCGGCAGAAATGACGGTGGCAACGGATAACACAAACTAGTGTAATGCTAGCGCGTTGTGATGGTGATTTAGATCAAAAGATTAAAAACTAGCAATGTCAGATTAATGTGATAGGCAATATAAGACAATATTAGATATATAGTGAAGATAAAGTAGACAGCAAACAATGACAAAAAATAGATTTTAAAATGAAGCTATACGGAGCAACAGACTCAAACAATTCAGCAGCGAGGCAGACAGGAGCAATCGATCAAGGAGCAGACAGGAGCAATCGATCCGCTTCCAAGGTGAAGGTGAAGGTGAAGGTGAAGGTTTCCTCTTGAGTTACAAATAACGACATCCTCAGTGCAATTCATTCTTTGAAAGCTGACTTTACTAAACAATCCACTGATAAGGAGAGGCAGAAGAGAGAATCTCACAAACTAAAGAGGACGTCTCAGCCCTCCAACACAAAGTTAAAAAACAGAATTTTTACGGAACAAAGTGCAAGACTTGGAGGACCACGGAAGGCGCTCTAACCTACCCGAGAAAACGGAGGGATCTAATAGGTGCGCTTTCATTGAAGACCTGCTCCCCAAGGTCCTGAACGATATGTTCAGTTCCACACCTGTCATCGAACGAGCGCATCGGGTAGGACAAGTTAACCCAAATCATCCGATGACGTCAAGAGCGATCGTGATGAACTTCTTGAACTACCAGGATGAGGAGAAGGCTTTGAGGGCAGCTAGGAAGATGAAGGAGTTGTGCTATGAAGGTCAACGAATCAGCCTGTTCCCGGACCTATCAGCCGAGACTGGCCAACGGCAACGGCAGTTTGATGGAGTGAAGGCCCAACTTAGAGGCATGGAAATTCGCTACAGTATGCTCTATCTAGCACACCTGATAGTTACATATTCTGGTCAGTGCCGCATCTTTAAATCCGTTTCGGAGGCTGAGGACTTCATTCGGTCTGCACGCACCACTGCTTGAATCTCGCAAACAAGAGATGATTTATTAACAGGACTTTAATTCCTAGGTGAAGGTTTCCTCTTGGGTTATTAAAATGTCGTTAAAATGTTATGGTTCTTATTCTGTCAGAAATGGTATACCTCTGCATAGCGCCTTGTTGATTTAAAGGTAGTTTTATATAGTGCCCTTTTCATAATGTGTATATTTAGGTAAATAAGTTCAAGAATATCTGGACATGTGTTTTAAATTTAAACTACACATATCTTCTATGAGGGTGGAAGTGTGATTTAGTAATGTTCGTGGTCCAGTTTTGTTCAGTATTTGGTAGCAAGCCCTGAAGCAAGTTTAATGACAGAAGGCTTGCAAATTGTTGCTCCATGTTATATGGATCAAATGTGTTTCATAACCAAAGTTTGTGATTGGGGGTGTTTTCATGCTTTCCGTTTGGGGGAATGCATGGGGGGTGATAGTGAGGTTGTTGAGAATTCACATTTTTTCCCTTCTCTTCCTTTCTCTTTTTTTATTTATTTATTTATTTTTTTCCTTATATTTTATCCTTTTTATTTTTTTCTTTACAGTATACTCGGACACAGCTATATTCACATGATAATACAAGATGGTAATTGATCAGTAATTTTGAGATAAATATCTGCAGCTGGAATGTTAGAGGACTAAATAATTTGGTAAAGTTTAAACAAGTATTAGGATGATTGAAACAAATGAGAGCACTTATTATCTTTCTGCAGGAAACTCATTCACTAAAAGAAGACACTAGCAGGGTTACTAAGAGATGGCCAGGACAGGTTTTCAATGTCTCTTCCACCTCTCGAGTTAGAGGAGTCATGATCCTGGTACACAAATCTGTTCCATTTCAGTTAAAACAGCAACATATTGATCCATTAGGGAGGTACATAGTTCTTAATGGTACAATCTTGACAACACACATTAATCTAATAAGTATATATGCTCTTAATATAGACGACCCTTCTTTTTACCAGAACTTTTTTCTTACAATATCATCGTATCCTGGACAGTATGTAATTGGAGGAGATTTTAATTGTGTACTAAACCCAGCGTGTGATCGCTCTTCAGGAATAGATAATACCCATCAACAGTCTAAAAAAATCATCATCAAGTACATAACTGATCTGAATTTAGTGGAGATATGGAGGTATCTTAACCCGAGTAAAAAAGAATACTCATGCTTCTCAAACACATACAAAACGTATTCAAGAATAGATTATTTCTTAATCTCTAACAGTCTAGTGTCAAAAATAGGTAAATGCTGGTACAGTCTGATCACGCCCCTATCGCATTTACAATCCAATTGGACAATCTCGTACTTTCCCCTCTAATTTCGATTTCAAGCAAGTTAGCTTTCGGACCCTGAATTTGTTAAATTTCTGGATAACAAAATAGACCTATATTTTCTAATCAGTACAAATCAGACGAGTGCTTCAGTGAAATGGGAGGCCTTCAAAGCTTATATTAGAGGGGAGATATTAAGTTACACAAGATATAGATCCAAAACATATCAAGCACAATTGGAAAATTTGGAAAAACAAATTAAATAATTAGAACAACACGACCAAAAATAAATTTGTGTATTAAAAGCCCAATATAACGAATTAACTAGTAGTAAAATAGCTAAGAATTTAATGTGGCTAAAACAGTCCTATTATGATCGGGGAGAAAAATTGCTTGCATGGAGAATTAAAAAGATACAAACAGATAGATCCATCAATTTGCTAACTTTAGAGAATGGGGAGAACATTATAGATCCATTGGAAATAAATAAGATTTTTATCTTATCTTATTTTTATCAAATCCGAATACACCAACGATTTAGAAGGGCAAGACAGCTTTCCTGATAAACTTCAATTTCCCAAATTATCAGAGGGTACAAGAAGTAATTTAGAGAGAAATGTAAGGATAGAATAACTCTCAGAGGCACTACAGGGCATGAGTAGTGGAAAAGCCCCCGGGCCTGATGGCCTCCCTATGGAAATTTTCAAAACGTTTGCAGGAAAACTTTTACCACATTTGCTTGAAATGTTTAATGAATCATTTGAAAAGGGAATACTACCCCCTTCATTGAGATCAGCACTAATTACGCTTATAGAAAGCCAGGCAAACCCCCCAATGAAAAGTCATCTTATAGGCCCATATCTTTAATGTCTTGTGATACTAAAATTCTTTGTAAGGCCTTAGCTAAGAGGATTGAAACGTACATACCGAACATTATTACGAATGATCAAAATGGGTTTGTGCTTGGAAGACATGCCCTTCATAACATACGTAGAGTCTTAAATATACTATATAAAAAACAAAATGCCAAGGACCACGCAGTTCTGTCGTTAGACGCTGAAAAAGCCTTCGACAGGATTGAGTGCGGGTACCTATTTGAGGTGCTTAAGAGGTTTGGACTGGGTGATGGGTATATTAAATGGATTAGGTTACTTTATACGGATCCACAAGCCCATTGTCCCCTCTATTATTTTTATTTGCAGTAGAACCCCATCGCAATGGCAATTCGGAGTAGTCCTGAAATAAAGGGCATAACAATAGGTGAGAGAGAACATCTCTTATCTTTGTTTGCAGATGATATTGTGGTATTTCTTACAAATATAGAGTCTTCTATTCAAGCACTTAATAATATACTAACAAAGTTTGGTGAATTTTCAGGCTACAAAGTTAATAATAATAAAAGTGCATTGCTATTATTGAATGGGGATGAAAGGAGAAACTCTTTGACCTGTAGGCAGTTCATCTGCTCTCCTGGAGGTTTTACATATTTAGGAATTAAGATAACCCCAAATATAAAAGAAATTATCCCAATCAATTATGACCCTCTAGTAAAGAAAGTTATTGATTCATTCGAGAGATGGAATGCATTGCCAATCTCTATTATTGGACGTATAAACATTATAAAGATGTTAATTCTACCACAATTTTTATACTTCTTCCAGTCAATTCCACTTCCACTTCCAGCCTCCTTTTTTGCTATACTCAAGAAAACATTCACAAGATTTATATGGAATAACAAATGTCCTCGGTTACGTCTGTCTTTACTGTATTTGCCATTCGAACATTGAGGGCTTAAAGTACCAAATATAAAACTCTACTATTAGGCAGCACAACTTTGGATGGAATCTTTATTCGCACAAAACAACAGTGTCAATACTAGGTGTAAATTTTTGCAATATAAATGGCTTCTGCAGACCTACAGTACCCCAGTCAAACTACACAAGTTTAATCCCAATATTCCAGGCAGTTGTTTAAAATGCAAACAAGAAATTGGTACTCTTTATCACTGTATATGGGAGTGCAATGAGATCCAAAGGTTCTGGAAGGAGATTGTTCTTATGATTGGTAAATTGACTGAAGAAAATGTCCCTCTTTCTCCCAAATTTTGCCTACTTCATATATACCCAGTAAATATGGAGGTGAATGCAAGAAAGCGCAAACTAACTGCATCTACAGGGAGTGCAGAATTATTAGGCAAATGAGTATTTTGACCACATCATCCTCATTATGCATGTTGTCTTACTCCAAGCTGTATAGGCTGGAAAGCCTAATACCAATTAAGCATATTAGGTGATGTGCATCTCTGTAATGAGAAGGGGTGTGGTCTAATGACATCAACAGCCTATATCAGGTGTGCATAATTATTACTTCCTTTCCTTTGGCAAAATGGGTCAAAAGAAGGACTTGACAGGCTCAGAAAAGTCAAAAATAGTGAGATATATTGCAGAGGGATGCAGAAGTCTTAAAATAGCCAAGCTTCTGAAGCATGATCATCTAACAATCAAGTGTTTCATTCAAAATAGTCAAAAGGGTCGCAAGAAGCGTGTGGAAAAACCAAGGCGCAAAATAACTGCCTGTGAACTGAGAAAAGTCAAGCGTGCAGCTGCCAAGATGCCACTTGCCACCAGTTTGGCCATATTTCAGAGCTGCAACATCACTGGAGTGCCCAAAAGCACAAGGTGTGCAATACTCAGAGACATGGCCAAGGTAAGAAAGGCAGAAAGTCGACCACCACTGAACAAGACACACAAGCTGAAACGTCAAGACTGGGCCAAGAAATATCTCAAGACTGATTTTTCTAAGGTTTTATGGACTGATGAAATGAGAGTGAGTCTTGATGGGCCAGATGGATGGGCCTGTGGCTGGATTGGTAAAGGGCAGAGAGCTCCAGTCCGACTCAGACGCCAGCAAGGTGGAGGTGGAGTACTGGTTTGGGCTGGTATCATCAAAGATGAGCTTGTGGGGCCTTTTCGGGTTGAGGATGGAGTCAAGCTCAACTCCCAGTCCTACTGCCAGTTTCTGGAAGACACCTTCTACAAGCAGTGGTACAGGAAGAAGTCTACATCCTTCAAGAAAAACATCATTTTCATGCAGGACAATGCTCCATCACACGCGTCCAAGTACTCCACAGCGTGGCTGGCAAGAAAGGGTATAAAAGAAGAAAATCTAATGATATGGCCTCCTTGTTCACCTGATCTGAACCCCATTGAGAACCTGTGGTCCATCATCAAATGTGCGATTTACAAGGAGGGAAAACAGTACACCTCTCTGAACAGTGTCTGGGAGGCTGTGGTTGCTGCTGCACGCAATGTCGATGGTGAACAGATCAAAACACTGACAGAATCCATGGATGGCAGACTTTTGAGTGTCCTTGCAAAGAAAGGTGGCTATATTGGTCACTGATTTGTTTTTGTTTGGTTTTTGAATGTCAGAAATGTATATTTGTGAATGTTGAGATGTTATATTGGTTTCACTGGTAAAAATAAAAAAAATAATTGAAATGGGTATAAATTTGTTTTTTGTTAAGGTGCCTAATAATTATGCACAGTGATAGTCACCTGCACACACAGATATCCCCCTAAAATAGCTAAAACTAAAAACTAAAAACTAAAACTTCCAAAAATATTCAGCTTTGATATTAATGAGTTTTTTGTGTTCATTGAGAACATGGTTATTGTTCAATAATAAAATTAATCCTCAAAAATACAACTTGCCTAATAATTCTGCACTCCCTGTACATTTACATTTACATTTAGTCATTTAGCAGACGCTTTTATCCAAAGCGACTTACAAGTGAGGAAAACAAACAAGCGATTCTTCATGAATTGGCAAATAACACAGGAAGTGCTCACAATACAAGTTTCATACATTGCTCAGTACCATAAGCTAGAGTAGGAAGGGAAAAGGGAAGGAAAGGTTTTTTGTTTTGTTTTGTTTTTTTATGAGGGGATCAAGTGTTCACGGAAGAGATGAGTTTTCAGCTGTCTCTTGAATATTGCCAGGGATTCTGCATTCCTGATGAAAGTAGGGAGATCATTTCACCAGCAGGGAGCAGTGAACGAGAATGTTCTGGAGAGTGATTTTGTGCCTCTCTGTGACGGTACCACAAGCCTTCACTCCTTTAGTGATCGCAGGCTTCTGGTGGGGACGTAGCGTTGTAGCAGTGTGTGGAGGTAGGAAGGTGCAGAGCCTGTGGTGGATCTGTAAGCAAGCATCAGCGCTTTGAACTTGATGCAATCAGCAAGGGGTAGCTAGTGCAGAGAGATGAAGAGGGGCGTGACGTGGGCTCTCTTAGGCTCGTTGAAGACAAGCTCGTGCAGCAGCGTTCTGGATCATTTGAAGAGGTTTGATAGCACTTGACGGCAGACCAGCCAGAAGAACATTGCAGTAATCAAGCCTTGAAATGACCGGGGCCTGGACAAGCAGTTGTGTTTCGTGCTCAGTCAGGAAGGGACGGATTTTCCTGATGTTGCGAAGTACAAATCTGCATGACCGCGCCGTCTTTGAGATGTGGTCTCTGAAGGTCAGTTGGTCATCGAAGATAACTCCAAGATTTCTGGCTGACTTTGATGGGGTAATGGTGGTTGTACCAAGCTGTCGTGTTGTAGAGTAGGAGTGGCAGGGAAGACTAAAAGCTCAGTCTTTGCCAGGTTGAGCTGCAGGTGGTGTTCTTCCATCCACGTCGAGATGTCCGCCAGACAGCTTGAGATCCATGCAGCTACTGTGGAATCATCTGGTTGGAAGGACAGGTAGAGTTGTGTGTCATCAGCATAGCAGTGGTAGGAGAAACCATGTGCCTGTATGATGGGACCCAGTGATGAAGTACAAATGGAGAATAGGAGGGGACCAAGAACTGAACCCTGAGGAACCCCAGTGATCAGTTCATGAGGTTTGGATACCTCCCCTCCCCAGGCAACTCTGAAAGACCTGCCTGTGAGATAGGACTCAAACCACTGAAGTGCAGTACCTGAGATACCCAGTGACGAGAGGGTGGACAGAAGAATTTGATGGTTTAAGGTGTCGAAGGCAGCACATAGATCCAGCAGAATGAGAACAGATGATTTGGAACCAGCCTTTGCAATTCGCAGGGATTTCCGTGACAGACAGTAGCGCAGTCTCTGTGGAATGGCCGCTCTTGAAACCAGATTGGTTGACGTCCAGATGGTTGTTCTGTGTGAGTAAGGATGACACCTGGTTGAACACAACTCGTTCAAGCGTTTTTGATATGAATGGTAGGAGAGAGACAGGTCTGTAGTTGTCCACGAGTGATGTATTTAGCGTGGGTTTTTTAAGCAGTGGGGTTACTCGAGCCTGCTTGAATGTGGTAGGAAAAGTGCCTGTGTGGAGAGACGAGTTAATAATGTGTGTAAGTGCTGGTAAAAGAGTGGGAGAGATGGCTTGTAGAAGGTGTGAGGGGATGGGGTCTAGAGGGCAGGTGGTGGGATGAGTGGAGAGAAGTTTTGATACTTCTGCCTCCGTGAGAAGGGAGAAGGAAGAGAGAAGATTATTGGATGAGGAGGGGATGAGTTCCTGTGTGGGTGGTGCAGAGAACTGGCTACTGATGGCAGATGTCTTGTCGGTGAAGAAATTGGCAAATTGATAAGCAGTTAAAGATGTGGTGGATGGTGGTGGAGGGGGACAGAGGAGTGCGTTGAATGTCTTGAAGAGTGAGCGTGTGTTTGTAGCGCCGTTGATCTTTTCGTGTAAGTATGAGGACTTAGCTGCATGGACTCCACCAGAAAAAGATGATAGCAGATCTTGGTACGAACCTAGGTCAGATGGGTCTTGTGATTTGCGCCATTTCCTTTCTGCTGCCCTGAGTTTGGTCCGGTCATCACAAAGCGCATCGGATATCCAGGGGTTGGAGGTAGTTGCTTGTGCTGGTCTGAATGACAGAGGACAGATACTGTCTAGGGAAGAAGATAAAGTGGAGCATAACATGTGTGTTGCAGTATTTACATCCAAAGATGAGAATTGTGTTTGTGTGGGAAGGGAGGATGACACAACAGAGGAGAGATGATAAGGGGAAAGAGAGCGCAGGTTTCTTCTGAAGGAAACATGTGAAGTGGTTGGTGGTGCACAAATAAGTTGCAGATTGAAAGTGATGAAGAAATGGTCAGAGACGTGCAGAGTCAGTTACGTGTGTAGATCAGGTCCAATTGGTTGCCAGATTTGTGGGTGCTTGTGGTGATGAGTCAGTTGAAATCAAATGAGGCTAGGGGAGAGAGGAAGTCAGAAGCATAAGGTTTATCAAGGTGAATGTTGAAATCACCCAGTAGTACAAGTGGACTACCATCATCTGGGAATGAGGACAGCAGCATGTCCAATTCCTCGACAAAGGTACCCAATTGACCTGGGGGGCGATAGATGAGTACAAGATGAATTTTGACAGGGTATGTAATTGTAATGGCATGAGATTCAAATGAATAGTTGTTGTATAGAGCAGGGTGAGCTAAGTATTTCCAATTGTTAGAAATGAGGAAACCTGTGCCCCCTCCTCTTCCTGACTGACGAGGGGTATGAGTAAAAGTGAAGTTGTTAGAAAAAGTAGTGGGGGTTGAGGAGTCCTCTGGACGAATCCATGTCTCAGTCAAGCCTAAGATATTGAGAAAAGAGTTAGTGGCAAAGGCTGGAATGAAGTCAGCTTTGTTAACAGCTGACTGACAATTCCATAGGCCTACAGAAACAGATAGGGGTTGGTTAGGAGAGGAGTAAATAGGACGCAGGATAGTAGTGTTGCGCTGCCTTCTACGGGTGATAGTGGAGCGTATGCAAGTGACAACAGGAATATATTGAAAGCACATGTTGAGAATGGGAGCAAAGAAAAAGGGGGGGGAAGGGGGATACTTAAGTGTCCTGTCGGTGTCCTTGCTTGGTGGAGTCACACAGGTAGAGTCGCAGGTCTTTACCCAAGTCGGTCTACACCATAGGCGGAGTTTCACTTTTGTGCTTGGGGGGGGCACCTACCAGGCCAGCAGACCACGAGCTCAGATTTTTTTTATATCATATTTATATATCATACATTCTACATATAAAATACATTTACAATGAAAAATGACTTTATACAAAGAATAGCGAATAGAACAGACTCTTTATAGTTGCTGTTTTGTTTTGCATCGGCAGTGATAGGGTTAACGCGGGGAGTTCAGAAGTGCGGCGAAAAAAAGAGAGTGTGTTAGACGGGTGCGCTTGTTACACAGTCCCTCCAGAAAAACGCGGGATTTTTTTGTGATTGTTGCAGGCAAAATTCCTTGATTATGCAGCACGTTTTCCTAAAAAACGCGATGGAATATGCGGGATATTTTTGCAATTTTATGCGACGAAATTGCGGGAACTTGCAAAAACTGCGGTTTTTGATGCAAAAGAGGAAAAAAAGGTGATTCCCCCCCAACATCCTGTTCTCACTAGATACTACCTTCATGTAAAGAGGCAGACTTACTAAATCACAGAATATTGAAGTTCTCATTCTGTTTGATTTCAGACCTTAATCAACACATGGCTCAAAATGACAAAACATTGAGTCAAATAAGTTCTGTCGCTTTACAAAAGGAATATTCAACTTCTGTAAAAATGAATAAATAAAATATAAAAAAAATAAAATGTGTGCTTCCTGTTTAACAGAGGTAGCTCTACAAAACAGACATCTTCTGTTAAATGAAGTGCTTCCAGTGCACAAAGTGTAATCTCTTACTGCAACGTAAATTATTTTACACACTACTAATATACAGCGTCATGTAACACACTGGGAAACTGATTGCGCTGTCTTTTGAGCTTATTTTTGTTGGCAAATGAGAATGATCATCGTGCTTCATCACGGTTTCACCGCGAGGTTTACGGATGACGTTCACTTCGCGTCATTACGTCACTTCATAAGGTTCCCATGGCAATAGGGGGAAATAATGGCGCTTTACTTGTGTGAAGTAAACGCAACATTTTTCAACTTTCTGCTAAGATATATTAGACTTTTTTGCAGCGAAAATACAGGGATTATGAAATCATGCTAGCCCCGCATATGTTTCTTGCTGAAATCGCCTATTTATGCGGCGAAAGTGCGGCATATTTGAAAAAATGTGACCCCCGCATAAATATGCGGACTTTGGATGATTATGCAAGAAATCAAGCGACCGCATAATCGCGTTTTTCTGGAGGGACTGGTTACAGTGTGTTCTTCTTCGTTCCGATTAAAGTTCATAAACAGAGCCTCCTTTGACCTGTCATAGAACTACTTCAGACATTACAACATCTTACCTAATGCAGAACCGGCGTTGTTCTCTGATACGGCCTCGATTGCTGTGGTAGTATTAGCAGCAATGGAATTGATAGTTGAAGTAGAATTAGAAAACTCCACACTTTTAGTAGTGGATTTATTAAAAAAACGACGAATGTCCATTTCGTTTATTCAGCGCGTAAAATAGAACGAGAAGAGCGTCCACTCACGTACCGCGATACTTTGAGATTCGCAAATCGCGGGAGAATGTAATAAAGCTACAGTAATAAAAAATTAATTAGCCATATCTTACTCATTCTATACACAGAACTAATAAGATAAGACAAATAAAACGAGAAAATATGAATTCTGTAATAAAAAAAAAATATTCAAAGCACAAGGCAGGCATTAATTGGCTCTGGACTGGGGGGGCATTGCCCCCCACAGCCCCCCCCAAACTCCGCCTATGGTCTACACACGAGGAGGCTGAACACGACGGCTGAACGCTTCCGCGGACACACTAAATAAATAGCTTTCCTACTAACGTATGAGTGAAAACAGCTGAATCCGCCCTAACAATTAGCTCAGCAAAAGAGTTTCGCCGTGAATGAGCCAAATCGAAACTACTGCAGGAAGCGCACGTACAGCACTTAAGTCCACAGCCCAGCAATGCCAAAACTAACAACCGCTACAGTTCTTCTAAATGGCAGCGAATACAAATATAAACAGATACAAATCAAGCGCGAACATACAAATAAGCAAAGAATCAAAACGAATCCTTCCTAGCAGCAAATAATAACTTAGCAATAGAGCAGAAATGGGTATTAAGTAAACACTCACGCGCTCTTGCCGTCTTCAGTGATCTCACGCTTGTCGCTTGTAGTTGATTTTAGTTTGCTACAGGCCAAGCGTGTTATTGCTTTAAAATGGAAGGAGACCCAAGGACCCTCCCCTAATCAGTGGTTCAAAGAAATGACCAGCAACCTTGCCTTAGAAAAATTGACATATGTAGTTAAAGGGAAACTAAAAGACTTTTACAAAATTTGGATTCCTTTTCTACACTACTGCAACAAAGTGGATCAGACCACCTAGGATGATTGAAATGAAAGCTCTAGCGCAAGTTCTGTCAGGAAGACTCAAATGTTACGTCACTACTAATTTAGATCTAACCAATCATTATCCAACACATGTAGTATATAAGATCGGTACTCATCACACTTGTCTGAGTTCGCAGATGCTGACGCGAAACCTAACTGTTAGCATTCAGTTGCAAACTCAACCTCGTCCCTGAATAATCTCGCTGCTTGTGACTCCAAAGGTCTGGCGTCACTTTAACTTTTCTTAGTTAATAACAAATTCCGTCCCTCCTTCCATGATTAAATATCTAAGTTCACTTAGAACTACTGTCAACTTCTCTCTAATGGAGAACAGTTTGGTAAAGCTTTGTTCAGGACTCAATTAGCTTCTGTTCCAGGATCCCTCAATCTTTTCCCCTTCTACTGGGGAATGGCCTTTCATTCAGAATCGTGGTAGTAACCACCGCAGCCGAGGATTTTTCAACATCAGCCATCAAGCCCCTGGGAAGACTGTCTTCCCCCGCTATCGAATCATACATAAGACCAGATTCCAAAAAGCTCAGCAAGCTCTCTCAAGTTACAATCAAAGTAATTCATGCATATACTGGTGGTGGTGGTACTATCTTACTCACTAATAATCAATTTGACGTCCGTCACCGTTCAAGGCGTCGTGCCTATGTGGCCTAACGCGGCCTCCATTGCTGTCCAAGGCTCTGAGTACATGTGGGCCCACTGCGGCCTCGTCGCCGTTCAAGGCGAGTCTATGTGGCTCACGTGGCCGAGTCGCCATTCAAGGCGTCGCGCCTAAGTGGCCTAACGCGGCCTCCATCGCTTTGCGTATACGTGGCCCACTGCGGCCTCGTCGCCGTTCAAGGCGAGTCTATGTGGCTCACGTGGCCGAGTCGCCGTTCAAGGCATCGCGCCTAAGTGGCCTAACGCGGCCTCCATCGCTGTCCAAGGCTTTGCGTATATGTGGCCCACTGCGGCCTCGTTGCCGTTCAAGGCGAGTCTATGTGGCCTCACGTGGACGAGTCGCCTTTCAAGGCGTCGTCTACGTGGCCTAACGTGGCCTTTATTGCCGTCCAAGGCTCCGTGTATAAAAAAAAAAAAAATCGCCGTTCAAGGGTGTTGTGTCTATGCGGCCTAACGTGGCCTGCGTCGCCGTTCAAGGGTGTTGTGTCTGCGGCCTAACGTGGCCTGTGTCGCCGTTCAAGGCGTTATCTATGTGGCCTAACGTGGTCTGTGTCAACCTGTGTTACCTCTTCTCTTTTCTCCTTCCTTTTCTTCGCTTTCTCTCTCACCACTCAGTGGTATTCATCCTTCCCTGCCTCTTGCGCCACGGTTAGCGGCTTCTCCACTGGTAAGTACAAGTCTCTAAGTCAATTCATGTTTTTCTGCCTAGGAACTACAAGAATAAGTACTGGCATATTTCCTATCCTTCACCATTTTTGGGGGTCGGCTACGCCCCTGCCTTCATCTTCAGGCAGGAAATGCAGAGTCCGCAACCCTCAGGATCTAAGCTACGGACGGGGCCTACGCCAAAGAACTTTATCTTACAATGTTTGCTTGCTGATTGTTAATAAATTTCATTGCAAGTTAAATTACCTCCCGAGTCTTTCTGGTAGAACTATACTCACCTCTTTTGTAATGGACATGTCCTGTATATAATGCAGTTCTTGTATTCCAGCAAAACAACCAATAACTCTGGTAAAATAGCAAAGCTAAAGTACAAAACGAAAAGCTGTGAACTGTGATGTATATAAATGTACATTTTATTTATTTTTTATGTTATGTTTTAGTAATGCTTTAGATTTCCTGTAAGGTGTTTTTTTTATTAATCTTTTATTATTCATTTATTTATTGTATTGTTTTAATGTTCAAACAAATACTAATAAATATATTTTGAAAAAAAAAAAAAAACTCTAGTTGGTGACGTTAACTCCACAAATCTACACTCAGGTTAGTAACGGACCAAAACTCAGTTTTGGAGCTCCGACTAACACATTGGCATTAGTCATATGGGTTTTCCGTTCAGAACAACAAATGGGTTGTCAGACCAATCTGAATTCGGGTCAGCCACAACCTCTGATTATTGTAATATTATTCTAACTAAGTGTACGTGGGAAACTACAGCATGATTATGTAAAGTTGTCAACAGAGGGAGTTAGATTGGTCAACTTGGTTCTATGACAATGGTCATGACCTCTGGATAGATATAGTGTTATTCTAATTAAGTCTTTACAGATCTATGGGGACTGAATAACGTACTTCTAGAAATATACAAGCATGGTGCGGCGTCTAAAAGTATCTGTCAATTTGTCTGTGTCTAGATGACCAAGACAGATGAGTTTGTGATTACAGATCGTATTCCAGATCGGTGCGAGACTCAAAGGGTTATAGGAATCCGAACGAACGAGTATAAAGGGTTAAAAGGAATAATCAAACATTTATTCAAATGTATAGCGAATCAAATATGATTTAAACCTTTTTCGTAATTGGAGTCAGATGAAAATATAGAGGTAATGCATATAAAGAAATGTATTTAATTCAGTTGATATTGCGTTGTATAAAAGATGACAGCAACACGCAGATCCCTTCACCCGCCCTATTTGAAACTGTCATTGGACCAGTGGGCGGGCCTTACATTCACTCCACCTCTCGGTGGTTTTAATGGCTGATCAGTGTGATGGCAGGTGGCAGTAACATCATGAAGAAGAAGAAGAAGAAGAAGAAGAAGAAAGAGCTGTATTGCCAGGTATGTTTACACATACTAGGAATTTTTTTAGTGACAGAAGCTCCACAGTGAAACAAAGTGACAGCGACAAGACAAGACACAGATAATAAAAAGAATAAAAGAATAAAAATACAAATATACAATATAGACAATTGTATGTACAGTTATAATATAGACAGGATCATCTTGCAGGACAGAATTGGAACATGTGCACTACTGTAAATGCTATAAGCATCAATGCTATCAGTATTGGGTAAGTTACTCTAATTTTTAGTGAGAAATTACTTTTTTAATTACATCTCCAAAAGTGTCTCTCAGATTTTTTTCTATCCAAAAATCGTACATATTGTGCATTTAACATTAGTAAGATATTCTTATTTTCACTGCTTAGCGTTGTCGTGGTAATATTCCATGTGAATCTAATGAGGAAATTACTTGGTCTTTCATTGCTTCCTTCGCCAGTTCCAAATGGCTTCATTATGACACACAATTCCCCTGCTCCCTCCAAGTGACCACTTCAAGGGCTCTGCCTCATTGTGAGTAGAGCATAGCAGCATAGGGATGCTCACTTCCATCATATAGCATGTTTACATTTAAATTTTACATTGGGATAAATCTGGAGTGGCAATGCTTTTTCTCAGAGTGGCAGTTTGTCACTCCGGTGGGAACCGCATTTAGCATTCTAAAATGGCACTGACAAACGTGCAGGCTACACCGCATTTTCACAAAACTGTTGCACTTTCGCACTTTCACAGAAAACTGTGTGCACCTGCCTATAGCTCTGCACTGGGCACTCCCCAATTCCCGCTTCTTTCTTTCCCCCTACTTCTTGCACTGGGTCACTCTCATTAGCCGTGGATCAATGAGTGGTTTTGTCCGGTGGAGTTTCCCACGTCAGTGTGCTCTGCTGGCAGTCGCGTGACTCTAGTCAAATAGATCAGAGACTAATTCACAAACATCTGCCAGTGGTCAAAGCCCTCTCACATCTGCTCACATTCACTGCTGGAGGATGTAGCGATACAACTTATAGCTTTTAGTCTACCTACTTGGACTTCTCTTTTCAAAGACTTCTCTTAGAATTAGTATTAAGGTTGTCTCATGTTTTATATTTTGTAATTTTTTACAGTTCATTAATTAGACTAGACTATTTGTTTGCCAAAACAATATATATTTGTCTATTATTTGATTCAGCCATATTACTTGAAGACAATGGTTCGGAGGGCTGGCTCTGTATACCTCCTGGGATTGGTTGGGTTTCGTTTGGGTCTATTAAGGACAGGGAATGAATACGGTTTGAGTCTCAGGTGGTTGACTGTAACAGAACACAAATCCTGGGAATGCCGAGCCACCTTGGAAAACCATCTTGGGTTTTCATGTGACACAAAGTGTGTAGTTTCTCTGTGTGGAACGCCTCTAGGCTGGACATCTGTTGTTTGCTTTGAGTAGGCCTATGTGTGTGTGTGTTTGGGGGCTCATGCATTGAATAGAGGTGGTGACCTGTCATTTGTGAGTGATGGGAGCGAGCGTGTGGGAAAATATCTCAGGCAAAGAGCTTGTGCATTGAGATGCTAATGTCCCTCCTATAAATAAATGGCATGCGCAGCGCGGAGGGCCTTAGAAACACCCAACACTGAGACAGGAGTGAGTGAAACTCGGTCTACACTGCACAGAAGCCACTGGAGATGACTGCTACTAACCTCCAACAGAATGCAGGCCACAAGCACATCAGCGCAAAAGAGGAGAGAAAGGTATTATACGAAATCACTACAAAATATTATTGAGCATATGAAATGCAGACTTAACCTACTTTACTTTTGTCATCTGATGTTCAGCTACGGAAACCCCTCATTGAGAGAAAGAGAAGGGAAAGAATAAATCACTGTCTAGATCAGCTGAGAGAGACGGTAGTTGGTGCTTTTAGGCTTGATGTAAGTGATTTAAAGTTCATTACATTCTTGCTTGTTACAGATCTACAGTATTGTAAAGCTAAAGATGTTTGTTACACAGGCAATCTTCCATCAGTACCACTAGACTCATAAACTTCTCTTCTTTTTAAAAAAATAATAAAACAGCAATCTAAGTTAGAGAAGGCTGATATTCTTGAGATGACGGTGAAACATTTGCAGAACATCCAGAGCAATAGAGATTCTGGTAAGTAAATGTCATTTAGCAAAGTGGGTTTTGTACAAAATTTGCAATAGTGCAAACTAAAACACTGCTGAATAACTGGGCTGTTTAGTTTTTTTTTGCATTGAAATTGAAAAGTGAAGTTTTCCAATTCCAATTGAAACTTTGGCCTTCTCTGGATTACTGTTAATAAAAAGACTTAAATGTATCAGTGAAATTGTTCTATACTGTTATTTCATTGGTGATATGCAGATTAAACAATTAAAAATATTTTCCTATACATTCAGAACCTGTCCTAGATGCAGAGGCCCAACAGAGGTACAGTACTGGGTATATCCAGTGCATGCAGGAAGTTCACAACCTGCTACTTTCCTGCGACTGGATGGACAAAACCCTGGGGTCTCGCCTGCTCAACCACTTGCTCAAATCTCTACCTCAAACATCTAAGGACCACCCTCAGTTCCCCAAGAACTTCCTGACAAGTGTTTCTTCCAAGCATAGTGATGAGTTAGAGAGTCAAAAAACCTGCCCTCCTTCTGTCTTGTACGAGAGAGCAGCCCAGTCTCAGAATCAGTGTTCTACTCCTATGAGAATGCCACATGATTTCTCAGTTCTAGAGATGTGGCGGCCCTGGTGAAATATGGCATTTGAACAGTGGTGTTTGCATATGTATGTTTCTGTAATGCATATGACTTACTTGGACAACTGTATGTACCACTTTGTACATATGTCGACGAAGAATGTATATGTGTGAAGTATGCCGCCAGTCTATTTGTTCACACGCAGTGCAGTGCTGTATACACAATATTTGCTGACTGTAGTAGACCCTCCTCTAATATGTATCTTATAGATATGTTTCACAGCACACGTGTGTGAGGTGGATCTAGTCCAGAATAGCTCCTATTTCAGACTCTCTCTACTTCCTCTCTGAAGTAAAGCTACTGTAGCCTGCATTGTAGAAGGCCCCTATTAATAATTTTATTTATTTAATTAACACTATATATTTAATGAAAAAATTTTAATGTTAGAATCCTTTTTAAATTAAACATATTCTTTAGCTACTAATATTGTGTAGCATTTGATTCCCTATCACTTCTTCAGTTTTTCAGAATTATTAATAAAGTTGTTTGCAACATACAGTCATTTATTTTTTTTATTCACATACAATTATATAAATATTTGTAAAAAGACAGTCTTCATTGATATGTTTTGGGGTGATACAGTATAAATCAAACCAATAAAATATTGCTGCGGGTTTGATTTTTGTATATTGAGATGTTGGAATTGAAGAGTCCTCTTCTCCTCCTGTTGAGCATGAGAGGGCTACCCAGCCTCAAAATCACTGATCTGTGATATATGAAAATAGTTTGATTATTATTGACTCCATTCACCAACACAGCACTTGTCAAATCAACTAAACAACGGCATCATAAATGGGTTGTATTTTAAAAAGACCATTCTTAACATTTGGAGAGCCCAATTCCATAACATCTACTTAACTTACTTACTTAATCTACTTCATGTCATCCTCCACTCCTTTGTGTATTACAGTGTTTCTCAATTGCGCAAACACTTTAACTAGAATTTTGAACTAACACAATTACCTATGCAGAAACACTAAGAATCAAAATTCATGACACACCTATCAGAACCTTCAATAAACGAGCTTGAGTCAGTTCATTCAGTTTTGGAACAATGAATCCAGAGAGGCATGATTGAAAAGGTCAAGGACCAAAGAGAGGAGGAGGATGAGCAATAGTAATAAGGAGTGGAGGAAAAGGTGAAGGAAGAGGAGGAGGATGAGGGCCAAGGAGACAAGGAGTCTGAGATGAAATTCTTTCCTCTACTTGACCATGTCTTTGTCCATGTTATGACTATGAGACAGGCGGGGCAATGAGTTCAGCCAAAATTAAATCGCTTCACCACCACCTCGATCATAAGAATCTTCAGGGAGGAAATTGGGTAGGTGTAACTCAGTGTACTCTAGTGTAACTTTTGAGTGTTGTACTCTGTTACAACACAAATATGTACTGTAGCTGTCTACTGTAATGAAAAGAGATGCATCATGGGTTCCATAAGACAGAAAAAAGCATGTGTAAAAAGTACTTCCATCTCTGTAGAACACTGAGAAGATGGAAGGGAAGAAGTCTAAGTAGATATCTCACTTATAGCACTTAAAGTGGTTCCCCTATGATGACGAGCCAATGAACCACTTTTAGTGCTTTTTAGCACCATTTTTGTTTAGAGTGCTAGGGCCAATATAGCCTGTGATGTTGATGAAATTCTCTTGCCTGTCCCAGATCAAAGACAGGATATTGGGGCAGAATATTTTTTGTTGTTGTTTGGTGTATTGTACTGTACAGTACATTAAGGAATAGAAAATGTGCAAATGTATACACATGTCTTCATCATGTGAAATGTTTCTTGAGGGGGATTACTGGCTTTTGTTTTTTTGAGTTTTTTTCAGTATTGTGTTGAATTTATCTCACCAGTGTATAAGATATAACTCTGTTATAGTGAGTGTGTTATATATATATGTTTAATGTTTTCATTTGATAGAGGATAGAGAAAATGTAATATAGAGGAACAGTGGAAAAGGTTGAGAGAGATTATGGAAAAGGAATACATGGTATAGGAAGAGGAGATGGAGCAAGCAGAGCTGAGGAAGTAGGAAGAGGAGAAGAGGGAGGAGTAGAGGCAGAAGGGATGGTAGAGTGGAGGGCAATGGTATTAGTGGAAAGAACAAGAGAAGAAAATAAAGTAGACATGGACAGAGGCAAAGGGTGCAAAGAAAGGTGCAAGAGGAGGGAGGGTACAGATGGGTTTCAAATGAAATCAAAGCCAAAAATTGACCATGTCATAAATTATGGTCTTTGAGAGAAGCTGGAGAGCGAGTTCAATATAAACATTGTGCCACAGTCCATGTCCCTGGAAGAGTGCTGCAATCCACTGGTGGTGTGGCACATAACTCTGTTTTGGGGCCACACAACACAGAAAGGCTCCTAAATTTTTTTCACTCAATGAAATCCACTTTCCGAAATTGCATAGTTGTGTGGGACAATGTTCAATTTCAGCATTCAGCAGAGTTGTTTTAGCATCACCCACATTTCAGGAAGGAATTCCTTTTAGCATATTCTTCTCTTGGAGATGGAAAGTATATGATCGCAACCCCCACAACCAAGTAAGTCTTCTTCAAGTGATGAAAGAGGCTTGTGGACAAGTTGAGGCTCAAGGATGGATACAGCATTCATGGCTTTTCCCCATGACTTGTGAAAATATATGCAGTGAAATTGTTTGACCATTCTGAATTTTCAAAACTCTTCACATATTCAGCGAAACAGAAGTCTCTGTGGACCTAACTGTGAAACATTTTTCATTGCTTTCACACAAAATGCATTCAGTGACAACAATTTCCAAAATCCATGAACACTTTTGTTATTCATTCGTTAACCAGCAAAGTTGCATATTTAATTGTATCCTAATCATGCAGCCACAGAAACATAACAAATCAGAGATGTATAATATTTCAGTTTTTTTTATCCACACTTTAACACATATTTTGATTAGATACTCAAGTGCTCTAAAATAGAAGCAAATAACGAGTGAAAGTGTACATATAATATGCATGATTTGAGCATGATTGTTTGAATTTATATTTAACACTTTACAATAAGAGTCCATTTGTAACATTAAAGGTTAATAAAAGTGTTGTTCATTGTTCATTTCAACATTTACATTTTAAAGTTGCCACTTACATTAATTATAACGCACTATGAATTAACATGAATGATCAAGGTATAATTAATTTATTAGTATTTTTTTTTTATATGTAATACTTAAAATTATTTTTTTCAAAATTCAAAGCAAACAAAATGTAAGAAATAGATTTAAAACAATCTAGCTACTCAAACTGTGTATAGAACAATTTTTAATAATAGTTAAGTACAAAAAATATAACATACTTATAACAACATATAACAAAACTTTTACTCAAGTAATATTCTAAACAGTGTCTACCAAAGTCATTTTCTGGTAAGATATCTATACTTTTACTCAAGTATGGCTTTCAAGTACTTTATACACCACGTTGGAGCAGACACAGGAGCAGGGGCGTAGCAGCCATTATAAAAGTAGGGGGGACAGCTGTATGGTGATGTTTATAATAATACATTTTAAATAGAAACCAAGTACTTAACACTGTTGGAACACACTGCCTTTATACATAAAACTAATTTTGTTTAACAACAGTTTGAACTTAAAATAAAAAAATGTAATATTTTGTTTTATGAAATTAAATTGATTTAAAGTAGTCTCAATTAAAAAAAGACTGCCTTAAAATTGTCAATCCTCTTTTTTTATTCAAATCTCACCTGTACACATTCTGGAGGGGTCGAGCAACTGTCCTCCCCTCTCTCTGTCAGTGACGTCACAGCCTGCCTTTCCTACTGACCAGTTAGGACATAGCAGTAATAAATTAAAAGACTAAAATTTGTTAAAGTATGATAAAATATTCGATAAAACAAATTTGATTTATTGTGAAAGGATAATTCTACTCCGGATGCAAAACGTCAGCTGACCTCGGTATCGGACATTAATTTAACATAGACATTAGACGTTGAATTTACATTGAATTTTGGTCACCCGACGTCGCAACCGAAATTTAACCAAATATCAATGTTTTATGATGCTGTGTGCCTGCTTGGAATAATCTGTTATGTCTCATTTAGCAGACGATGTTATCCAAAGTGACAAGTAGGAGAGCATTTAACACACACTCGGCACAATCCGTCACATAGGCCTACACACTTTTAATTTTAGTATTTATTTTTGATAAATGCATTTCTAGAACAAAATGCAGTGCTTCATTATGCGGTGAATAGTGAACTGTTTTGTTAACATAAGAGTGTGTTTAGTTTGCTGTGTTAATTATTTTGAGAGCAACTACATTCATTTGGAGAAATGTGTCAAATTGATTGATAAAAAAACTCTAAACTGAATGTTTTAACTAGGATAAATGCATTTACAGCATAGTTAAAGTAGCCTACATACGCTTTAATGAGAATTTGACGGGATATATACGGGCGTATAGTTTCCTTTATCATTGTTTCGTATTTTTATTTTTATTTGGATTTTGGAATGAAACGTTTCCTGGACATGATTTCGTTATTGTCATAAATGTTGATTGTTGTCTGTTCTGTAGTCAGTCGAAAGCACAGTCGGGCGCCAGAGGAACAGTTGGACACCTGTCGCTCCCTCACCCTCTCCCTCTCCCTGCTCTATTCTATTCAGCCTTGACTGCCGTGTGCAGCTGCCAACTGACGGCATTACGTTACACCCGCACGACCTCTGTGAGCACAACTCAATTTTGAACAGATTTCTCATGATCTTAAAAACCTTTTTATTTGAAGTCTTGCGCATAAAATGTGAATTGTGCTTCCTTTAATATGAACTTTGTTTTCATTTTCTAAACTAAAACAATTCAGTCATTTTTATTTAAACGGATGAGTTCAAAGGAAACTCATTATTTGAGGGGAAACTCAGACAACAAGTGTCCAGCATATTGAGAACTTAAAAAAAAAGATTTTAGGAAAATAAAGGAAGAGTAGGCTACATGTGTATATAAAATGTGGTGCGTGCAATACACATATAATGGATACATATAGGCTATATCATGGATTGATTGTATTCTACAGTCATTTTAACAGGACTCATGAAAGCGTTTTCGGAAGAGAAAATATAGCCTACCTATAGATATAAACAAAAAGAATTCAATTCGGCAGCTTCGCCTATGTGTGCTCTCGGAGACAGAGACAAAAGCGTGCGCGGCGATTGGCTGGTGCGAGCACGCGAATGTTTCATTCATATGCAAATGAGCTACTATAAAAACCTCACTCTAGCCTCACATCGATAAACTACCAGCTCCATTTGATTTGTACACAAAACACTATAAAGGAGATCAAACATTGTATCTTTAGGCTTCTCTGCTTTATTTTACGGACCGAGCGGAGCACTGACCAAGCACCTGATTGGAATGGCCCCCGCGGCTAGACTCACAAACGAATTCGGGGTGGAGGATGAGGAAGCATTTCATGCCGCAAAAAGTGACAGAAAGGTAAGACCATTTTGCGTTGTCAGTTAGTGCCAAAGAGAAAATGGAAGTCTGTGTATGTATGCTTACACACCGCATGTATTGCATGTTTTTCTCTTTAGACTCGAAAACCTATAGTGGAGAAAAAGAGGCGAGCGCGCATCAATGAAAGCCTGCAGGATCTCAGGACGCTCCTCACAGATAACGATGTAAGTTGATCTACCTCTATCACTGACAGACAGTCAGAAGATGATAGATAGATAGATAGATAGATAGATAGATAGATAGATAGATAGATAGATAGATAGATAGATAGATAGATAGATAGATAGATAGATAGATAGATGGATATTCACCTCACTTTATAAACAATATTATAGATATTTATACATATTTATCTCACTTTTCCTTCAGTTGCACAAAAAGATGGAGAACGCAGAGGTGCTTGAACTAACAGTGAAACGAGTAGAGAATATTCTACAGAACCGTTCTCAGGGTAAGATGACCTAACCTCAGTTGCAGTACATAGAGGAATTGGTTGCAGTTAAAATTACTTGAAGCTTGTGTGTCTGGACTTCCAGAGGCTGAAGTTGTGAATCAAGAAGCCAGTGAGAGATTCGCAGCAGGTTACATCCAGTGCATGCATGAGGTGCATACTTTTGTGTCCACATGCCCGGGGATCGACACCATGTTGGCTGCAGAGCTGCTCAACCACCTGCTGGAGTGCATGCCATTAAATGAGGATCACCTTCAGGAGATGATCATAGATCTCATATCAGAGCCTTCTTCCTTCAGTGGATCATGGCCAGCCGGAGAGGAGCTGAGTCCAGGAGGCCGCAGTATGTCTGATCTGTCCTCAGCATTGTCCCCATCTCCTTCCAACCCTTCTAGTGAGGATCTGTGCTCCGACCTGGAGGAGACAGAGACCGAAGCAAGCTCATCATCAACTGAGGACAGCCTGAATTCCTCCATCATCACACAATCTAAGTTTATGTGGAGGCCATGGTAGAAACACTTCTTGACAGACCATAAATCTAATTTCATAATCCACTTAATCCTGTATTGGATCATGCTTGAATTCTTTTGTCATGATGCAGATTCTCGTGAGGAAATGGTTAGAGGTTTTCATAGAGGATTTATATACACACAAGCAGGTTGATATGGCAGGATATAGAATCATATGGAACAGTTTGGAATACAGGGCAATATTTTCAGATATTTTTCAAACATGGGTTTTCTTCAGAAACAAGATAACTATAAAAGCCTTTTTAGAAGTGAATTTTTAGACTGAATTGCTTTAAGAACCGTAATGACTTATATAGAGACAAAATGAGAAAATGCTTTTTAGTAGGGAGAAAGATTTATTTTGTGTCTTTGTAGACCTTGTTAAAAACACTAAAAGTCACACTGAGAGACTGTTAGAATAGTCTCTGGACCTGTGTAGTAGTCATACAGTATGTTTTTAATATTATGTACTTTAGGGATTATAAAATATTAAAACATAATTAATTGTACAATAATTAAGTGTCAGTTCATGTTTTGTAGATCATAGGATTGCAGAACTGCGTTGTGCGGGTTAACCTGTTGTTGTCTAACCTGATGTAACCCATTGTTGTTGTTCAGATGTCTGTTCAAGATAGCCCCCTATGACATTAGACATCAGTATATTTCATCTGTTTATGCTCTTATGAAAATATCTATTTTTTGTTAATGCTTATAGTGGTCTGTGAATTGATTTGATTTGTATATTAAAAATGTTCATGTTAATTTGTCAAGGTATTGTAATGAATTTGTAATGAAGAGTTTGGGTTAAGATGCCCCCTCAGAATTGAGCCATGAAGATTCCTAGTTCCCTGTCTGAAGGAACAGGATGATTGATGTAACTGTTCTCACCCTTCTTCAATTAGTAATATGAAAGATCAAAGCTGAGGATGCTGAGGGTTATGGATAAAAATATATTAATTAAATATATTAAATCATTACAGCTCTATGGTATATTATATACATTGTTATGTATATTTATAAACCTTAGCCCATGTCGCTTAAGCAAACAGCTGTTGGTTATTTATTTATTTAATTATTTTGGTGATATTTATTCTGTATTGCAGAAGAATAGGACACACAAGAAGAAAGTTGTTCAACTCTTACTTCAGCAACAACAACAAAATATACATAAATTTTTGCTTATTAGTATGGTTGAATTGGATCATCGAAGGTCAGCAGCAAAGGCAATTGTAAAGTGAGATTAAATACATAAAATATTTGTACTACTTAATTAAATTTGGCAGGTTTGTGTAATATTCTGAGTTTGCATTTCACTGTTTTTGTATATTTTAAGGAATACTGAATGTTTTTGTGCAAGTGAGATGAGTAAATACTTATATTTAGTCTAGAACTACAATAACTATCATGTTCACACAGTGCACCCAATGCCTCTGCACTTATGATTTCTCAAAAACAAAGTAACTTGTGTCAATTGACCCTTTGCAAACAGTTTGACTGACAGGCGATGTAACCAATGATAACGCCGAATCCTCCATTTTATACGACAAAGCCATCAGGGAGTAGCCTTTAATAGATTAACGTTGCTTAACTTGAAATATTGTGCGTACTCACATCTTTCTGCGATTGAAACAACATTCCTTCTGATGTATATTCATGTTTATTTTATGCTATAAATGAAGGGTCAATTGTCAATTATTTAAAAAAATAACTCAGATATTTTGTTGTAAATGTAAAATGCTATGACAAAAGTAATACGATTATGTAACTTGTGTTACTTGTAATGCGTTATCCCCAACACCGCTCATAAATTACATTGGACCATAGATGGTCAATAAAATGCTTCAAAGATTTATGTATAGCAGTGACTTATAGCGAAATGTGGTCAGGTAAGATTGCAGATAAAGTGCTTCTGAAATTCTTGATGGTATACTAAGTCGAATAAACTAGAGGAAGTACAGAACATTTTAATAATCCTTAGAGTTCAGAGAATGCATAATATTGAAAAGAGATTTTAATTTTTACTGAATACTTTGTAATTTATTTATTTTTTTAAACAAAATTAAGCTTATTCACAACTTGATGTATGCATTAACAGATGTTTAAGAAAAATTGAGTAGGGTGAGGGGTCAGCTAACTGTGTCTGTTGAGAGAACAGATGGTGATGAAAACAGATCCCTTGAGACCAAGTGGTTTTATGTCTTGACCAGCCGATTTATTTTTTTTTAAAAAAAGAAAGAAAATAATAATAAATAATATATATTTTTAAAAGGTCGTCTTTGCCTTTTAAAGACCTCACAGTGCTTCTAATTGACCATTATTTTATTTATGAAAATTGGGATGCATATACTAAGATCTAAACAATTTATTTAACTGTTATCTTTATGACAATTATAAAGTGATGTTGCTTCAAGCATGAACAATCCGTCAAAACGTAAACACTATTAAATAGCAATTGTATCCTACAATTTAAAAAAAATCAAAGTGTTTGCTAGTCTTTCGATTTGTTTGGAACAATGCAAAACATATTACCGCTTTTATATTTTAGATAATTACATTATTTGGTTTTCACAGGCTTTTATGTGTTTATCTTTAACGAGACAATTAAAACTGCTGATAGAGAACTAGAAGTATCTTTTTATTACAAGGTAGGAATAATGTGACATGTTTGTTTAACTACATTTATGAACGATGGATGAAAAAACAGTCACAAACCCAATGACATGCTCATAAAACCTATCAAACAAATTTTAATAAACTAATGTTTATTGACTGCCACTGTTTGAGCAGTCACCACACCCCTATGGCTAATTTGCTTCAATATTTCACAAATCAGAAACTGAGACGTAGAGAGCCAGTTCCAGTTTTTAAACTTTTAAACTGGCCATGAAGTACACTCGACAGTATTCAAAATGTCAGAGAATAGAAGCAGTTATTCAGGTGCAGGAATGCTCAGACCGTTTACAGGATTTCTGTCACTGGTTCCCTGTTGGACAACTGCGGTGTGAACAGAACATTTGTATAGCCAAATGACAAAAGAAAAGATGAAAGGTAGAAATTTCAATTTGTTTATGACCTACAAAACATGTCTACAAAAATATTAGTTCCCATGATTGCACATCCCTAAACACCCACAACAAATACTTCCTGTGCATGTTCACAAAAAGACACAAACGCCCTGTAAGAAGAATAGACTAGGCATGTATATTGTTGGCAGCAGCTTATTTGGATGGAATGGTCCCACACTCACAGTATGGTGGTGTTTCATTTCCTGTTTTTGATTATTGGCTTGATATATTTGAACTGGCTGTGATGTATATTTGATACTGTTGTGTTCATAATAGTTCTGTAA
Source organism: Opsariichthys bidens (assembly GCA_037194245.1). Classification (NCBI taxonomy): domain Eukaryota; kingdom Metazoa; phylum Chordata; class Actinopteri; order Cypriniformes; family Xenocyprididae; genus Opsariichthys; species Opsariichthys bidens. The sequence goes on along the minus strand of CM074284.1, from coordinate 24,188,686 downwards.
CTCTTTTTCATTTATAAACACTATAGAATTAATGCTCTCCACCTCATTCCAATGTCAGCTGGTACAACCATAGTCTGGTAATATCCGTATGTTCTGATATGTGCACAGAGCATCATTCCACAGAGGAAAACATTACTGTAGCTACATATTAAAACGGTACAAGAGAACTGGAGAAAACTGTAAAGACAGAATCACAGAGTGTGCTGAGAGGGTCATGTGACAGCAGTTCTAGCCAATCAGAGTGCACACTTGAACAGCATCTCTGGGTTAAACAGTCAGCTATACTTTTGTCTTTACACACACATACCACGCATAAATAAACACATTCATGAACTTTAACAAATGACATCTGATTAAATACCCCCAGACTATTTTACTCAGTGTGAAGTACAGGTGTGAACCTGTTGCCCTCTGCTGGCTGAGATTAGTGCAAAGCCAAGACAGATTATCCACTAGGTTGCTCCTTCTCTTCCTGTGAATGAGATCCTGCTCCATCTTGTACCACGTCTCTTCCCAAAATTCCCACCTCCATATCAGGTAGGTCTTCTTCTGGCACAGCAGAGACATCATTCTTGCAGTACATACAATCCTACACAAACACATGCAAGAGTTATTTAGTTGTACTCTAACCACTTCTACCAATTCAACTACGAACTAACAATGTGGGACTCTATATATGCACATACCGGGTGAAATACATGTATCTATTGAAGGGGTGGATTCTGGAATCCACTGCCGCTTCAACATATATATATTTTGAGTGATTTGTCACGAAATTATCTTTCTAAATGTTGAATTATTTAGAATGAGTAACTTTAACTTACGTTAAAGCCTTTAATTTCCTTTTTAGTTTCAAACACTAAAAAATAATGTTGAATATTGTCTGTACCTCTGACTGAGAGAAAAGTACAATTTATCAGTATGTTTTGGTAAAGTTTCCTGTTCAGAGCAGAGCTCAGATCAACTTCAGCCTTGAAGAAACTGTGAATCATGTGTATCTATGTATGTGCGCTCAGTATTCTGTACAGGTCTGTTATGGGTACTAGTGGACTGTTGTCATCTGGACTGGAGACCTGAAGGCGCCTAGGCCTGACCTAGAAGGACATTCTGTCCCTAACTTCAGGGTCCCATCATCAGCATCATAACGGAAGGAGATATGCTTCTGACTATCTGTCCATGTGTGGAAAATTACCAGTTTTGTCTAGTGTTCTTAACCCATCAGTATCTTAGTAATGACGTAGTTAGTGGACTCTGTTAGAGTATAATTGTTCTGGAAATGTGAATGTGGGGGAGAGAGGAGGAGACAGAGAGCGGCCTACGAACTCCTTGTGAGACTTGAAGCTGCTTCTGCTGATGAAACTGCAAACTATTCTTTATTAAAATTTTCTTCAATTTATTTTTTTAAACTCTGACTCCAGGTCTTCATTTATCATATCTGGTCTTTTGGGTCTTTAACTGTAATATCCCCTACACTATTATAAACACTCCTCTCCTTATCAAAAGTTACATGCACTGCTGCTTTACATTTTTTTACAAAAAAAACCCCAAATCATCATAGAAAGCAGCACAATCACATCATGTACGGCAGTGCGATATGACAAAATGTGTCCACAATGCCTTTATAAAGAGATTATAAGTATCGTGGTACAGTGTATATTAGTAATATAGTAGTAGTATATTTTAGTAATAGTTGTAGTTTGTTGCAGTTCTATGGCTGTTTTTTGATTATTGTCTACATCGCAGTTACAGTTAGAAAAAAGAAATCACTTACTGCTAGAGTCTTGACTGAATAACTTTTGTAGCTTTAATAAAAATCGATTTACGTTTAGTTCAGTATTTTATTTTTACATAGGGCAATATCTTACTTGAATGCTGCTGTGAAATAGAGCTGCTGAACCTGAAACATTTAAAATAGAGCTATCAAGCTGTTAAAATTGAAAAGTATGAACATGAAAAGTATGAGCATGTACAGCACTCAATACTTAGTTGGGGCTCCTTTTGCCTGAATTACTGCAGCAATGCGGCGTGGCATGGAGTCGATCAGTCTGTGGCACTGCTCAAGTGTTATGAGAGCCCAGGTTGCTCTGATAGTGGCCTTCAGCTCTTCTGCATTGTTGGGTCTGGCATATCGCATCTTCCTCTTCACAATACCCCATAGATTTTCTATGGGGTTAAGATCAGGCAAGTTTGTTGGAAAAGGAAATCTACAACTCTAAAACTTCCTGGTATACGGCTGCATTGACCTTGGACCTCAGAAAACACAGTGGACCAACATCAGCAGATTACAGCACCCCAAACCATCACTGACTGTGGAAACTTTACACTGGACCTCAAGCAAAGTGGAATGTGTGCCTCTCCTCTCATCCTCCAGACTCTGGGACCCTGATTTCCAAAGGAAATGCAAAATTTACTTGGACCACTCAGCTGCAGTCCAGTCCTTTTTGTCTTTAGCCTAGGCGAGACGCTTCTGACGCTGTCTGTTGTTCAAGAGTGGCTTGACACAAGGAATGCAACAGCTGAAACCCATTTCTTGCATACGTCTGTGTGCAGTGGTTCTTGAAGCACTGACTTCAGCTGCAGTACGCTCTTTGTGAATCTCCCCCACATTTCAAAATGGTTTTTGTTTCACAATCCTCTCCAGGGTACGGTTATCCCTATTGCCTGTAGTCTTTTTTTTCTGCCACATCTTTTCCTTCTCTTCCCTATTAATGTGCTTGGACACAGAGCTCTGTGAACAGCCAGCCTCTTTTGCAATGACCTTTTGTGTCTTGCCCTCCTTGTGCAAGGTGTCAATGGTCGTCTTTTGGAAAACTGTCAAGTCAGCAGTCTTCCCCATGATTGTGTAGCCTACAGAACTAGACTGAGAGACCATTTAAAGGCCAGGTGTTTTGAGTTAAATAGCTAATTAGATTGTGGCACCAGGTGTCTTCAATATTGAACCTTTTCACAATATTCTAATTTTCTGAGATACTGAATTTGTGATTTTCCTTAGTTGTCAGTTATAATCATCAAAATTAAAAGAAATAAACATTTGAAATATATCAGTCTGTGTGTAAGCAATATTACACAAGTAATAACTCATACAGGGGCATTTTTGCTTCATGTTTATCACCAATCAACTGTATGAAATGTAAGATAAATTAGGTCTGGGGCAGGTGCATTAAATGTGTAAAAAAGTTATTTATTCCCCATAACTAATTAATTAATTTAACATGTCAAATCAACAGCCCTAATTTAAAAACAAGTTTATTACATCTTTGTATATTTGTTATAGTTTATCTTTCCTTTTTTTTTTAAATAACAAAGTCAAAATATTGAAATGAAGTGAAGTAAGATTTTGGTCCAACCACAGTGTGACATCCCTGCTTTGGCCTAATTGGTATGTCATTCTTTTTTTCTAACCTTGTAGGGCTAAATTTTAAACAGGGAAATTAGTTTGGATGTACTGCTCAGTAAGTTGCAAAATAGTCTTAAAACCAACATGAAAAAGAATCATTTTAAGATTGCGGATTGTGATCCTGCATGAACAAATTTGTGATACAATATTTTTCTATGTTACTCAGCCCTAAAGTCACTTACCATGATGTTGATGACATTGGGTAAGCTTCCTCTCCTTATCCAGGGGTGCTGATCAATCAGTTCTCTACACTGTTCTGAGGAGAAATGGGGCTGGTTCTTCTGCATACGCCTTAAATGCTCCCGATCTTCCCACAGAACCTTCACCATGTCCCTGTCCCAGAACTCCAACACTCTTACGACAGAGCTTTTCTGATGAGTAAATACACTTTCAGGAATAGTTAACCTCAAAATGAAAATTCAGTCATCATTTATTACTGATTGATAAGCTCAGTTATGATGAGGTTGCCCATCATTAAAAGTCCATTCCATCAAAACTTTCAAGCTTCAAAAAGTAAATAAATCATTATTAATGCACAAAGAGCACTCATATATGGAAGTTTTGATGTTTTTAACATGTTTCAAAAAGAGCCAATGACATTATAGTACAGTTGAGATGCCATATTTGATATGCTCTACACATGTGCATTAATCAATGTTTATATGTGAATAAAAGCCTAAATTACAAGGGTCATATGATGTTCTTTTTAAAGTTCATTATTTTGTTTGTTGGATGTACTAGAACAGCCATATCAGCTGGACTGCCTGGGGATGGAGTCTCCATTCTCCCCGAAGCGGAGGCTGCCAAGAGAGCTCGTGAGCTGCATGGTTGAGCACGCCTGGGATATGAATGGGAGGAAGCGACCTCAGATGCTTCTGACTTCATAAAAGGAGATGGCGGGCGAGCTGTGACCTGCAACGGGCGTGTAGACTGCCCTGGTGGTTGATGTATCAGGGGGACGCGAATCCCACATTCCTTGAGGGGAACACTGGCCACATACACGATACATCTTTACCATACATGGTAAAGATGTGGGGCAACAAGGCCAGCCTGAAGGGTAGGAATTTGAACTGATATGCCTGATTTTTGAGCGCAAACCGTAGAAAGGGTCTCTGTCAATGAAGGATCAAGACATGAAAGTATCCATCCTTCAGGTCAATTGCTGGGATCCAATGTTGGGAACGCATCCATTGTGTCCAGCGTCAACATCTTGAATGGCAGCCTGTGAAGGGACCAATTCAGGACTTGCAGATCCAAGATTGGCTACATTTCTTGGGTACAATGAAGTAGGGGTTGTAAAACCCTGACTTCAAATTGGCTGACGGAACCAGCTCTATTGCGTCCTCCGCCAGGAGGATTACAATCTCTGCCCGAAGCACACAGATATATGAGTGAAGTGTTAAGGATGAACAGTGGGGGACGCCGGGCAAACTGAATCACGTAGCAGAGTCTGATCGTGCAGATGAGCCAGCGGGACATGCTGGGATGCAATAACCAAGCTCCCAGAGAAAGTTGAACCAACGGCACCACAGACGTACCCTGGGCTGGGGCAGCAAGGCAGAGCAGAGGGACCAGACTCAGACGGCAGCGCCGGGGATCCAGCAGCGGTTCCGAAGAACGAAACAAAAGATTCTCCACCCAGTCCTCTCCTGAAGTGCTGTCTTCCATCTCAGCTTTTGCCACCTGGCTTGGCTGCGGGCTGAGCGGGCTGGGTGCTGTGCCCATTCCCGGCTCTCTGCTGTCTGCTAGGCGGAGGCTGCTGCTTGGCAGTCTTCGCAAGGGTGGAGGACAACGCAGGCTGGCGCCCCTGGTGACAAGCAGGCGGAGGGACTGCAGCCAGCAGTAGGGTGGAGGCAGCAGTGGACGTGATATGCTTGATCGAAAGTGAAAAACAAGAGTGCGAGTGGACCCGCTTCCGCATTTATACCCGTACCAATGGGGCGGATTGCATGACGCAAAGCTTGCACGCCAATGTCCATTGGCTCGTTTATATTACACTCAAAGATGATTGGGCTCTCATGCAAAATCCCAATTTGTCAGTTCACTTCTGACGTACAGAAGACCGGGACTGACTGAAAGGGAACCACAGTTAATAATGTCATCGGTATTACCATATCAATTTGAGCCAGACTGTTTAGCCTTGTTTTTGTACAGCCAGTGTTGTACACTCCCAGGTTCAGGAAGCTCTCCTCTGTCAAAATGTGCTCTACACAAGCAAACTTTCTGGTTGTACTGCTCAGGAATAGCAGCTTTATAAATACATCTCAACACTGATTTCTAATTTAATATATTTTATTTTATTCCTTTTACAATAACTTTATGATCTTTTGACTTTCACTGGAAAGAGAGAAATCTCTTAGGTTTAAATAAAAACATCTTTATTCTTTCAAAGACAAACGAAAGTCTTATGTTTTTGAAAAGACTTGAAGGTGAGTAAATGACAGAATTTTCAGTATTGGGCCATCTATACCTTTAAGCACCAATTCCCTCTTCTCCCAATAGCAGACAAAATTCACATAGGCTTTCTTGTATACCTTGACGGCACTTGATAGGTCATCATGACATCTTCCATATGTCTCAATTCAGGCTCTTGAAAAACAAAATTCTGCTTCTGTTCCTTCATTATCTCTTTGCTCTTGAGATTGTTCTCAGAGGAGTCCACACCGCCAAAATACTTGCTTGTGTTGCTTCCTGCAACACAAGAAAAAAACGTAGTAAACGACCTAGATTTTTAAATTTAGAGTAAAATAGTATTACAGGCTTAGGTTATAGTATATGGTATTTGGTAACACTCTACTTAAAGCCTTTCTATAATAATACATTACAAAAGTATTTTAAATGCAGTAATTACTATGCCATCAGTAATACACCTTAAAATGCATTGCATGGGCTCATGAATAAATGTAACCACAGTTATAACATATCATAACACTTATCTATTCATTGAACACACATTTAGAAAGTACAATGCATTAAAAAACAACGATTTTCAGATGTGCAAATATTATAATGCATTTTAACTTTGGTTAGAATCAATTATGAAAATATATAATGCATTATAATTTACATTATGAATACCTTCATACCTGATTTTTATGATGTTTATTTCAATGCGAATTGACAATCATATATCGGAAAACTAATCCATATGAATTGAGCAGTTTCCCGAAGCTCAAACATGCTGTGTAATGTAATATTAGGTTACATTCTCATGTGTTATACAGCACATTTGAGCTTCCGGAAGAATTTCGGAAGATCTTGTATGTTATTCAGGTTAAGTTGAGCTTCTGCTATGTTCGCCAATCAATGTTTACATATGAGTAAAAGCATAAATAAAATCTTCATCATAACAAGTTTTTTGTAGTGTCAAAGAGATAGTTACAAAGGCAGTCAGTGGAAGGAAATCTGACAGCATTCTATCAACAAAAAGATCTTCATTTGTCTTCTGAAGATGAACAACGGAAGTCATACGGATTTGGAACACCATGAGTGTGAGTAATTAATGACAGAATTTTAATTTTGGGGTGAACTAACCCTTTAAGGTCTCACCTGTCAGTAGTTATCTCTGTCTGGTGATCAATGAAGCCCCACAATATATTTCATCACTTGTATAAGAAATTTGCAGTTACCTGTTCCACTGTTGGAGGTGTTGCAGTCATTTGATGTGGAGCCAGCAGACGCTGACATGGCAGAACCTGTGCCAGAATGAGAGTCTTCATACAACAACAGTTCCAACACGCTGCTGGATGAGGAGTGGCCGCCATTACCTGAACAACATGTCTGGAAGAGTAGCCGGAGAAAATCAGGCAAAGTATCGAATTCATGAAAAAGTGCATGATTTGCAAAGTCTGTGTGTTCTAAAATGTACATATATTTGCAGCTCTTTACCTGCTGTAAGTCATCCATTGTAGAACAAGTGCTATTGATGGATGTGTTGTTTTTGTCCTGTACTGAACTGCAGTAACTCTGAGCATGAGAGTCCTGCTTCTCCTCCAACTGAAGCAGGTCCAACTGCAATGGAGAACTACAGCGAGACTCAAACAGTGGAGGGGAGTGAGGGGGTGGCAAAGGAGAAGGAGACTCGGTAGACTCAATGACGGAGGGTTTGAGGTCAGATGTCATTCCATATTGGAAATGTGTGTGGGGTGTAAACACAGGCTGCTGGGAAGTAAAGGAGGTTTGGCTCTGAAAGCACTGGTGATTATTGCAGCCTTGAGTGTTTTGAAGGTGCTGTGTGTTGGAACAGACTTTTTGTGGCTGAAATGCTTGTTGGCCGGTGTAGACTAGAGACTCCAAGGGTTGCTGGATTTTGTAGGCTTGCTGGGGCTGAAAGGGCTGCTGGCCACTGTAGGCTTGCTGGGTTTGAAAGAGAGTACCGTAGGCTCGCTGAGTGTCAGCATAGAATGGAGGGCGAGGTCCTGTGCCCATCTGTGGCAACACAAAACTGGGCAAAACAAATGCTACAACTGGTGCGACCAATGGGGCAGGATATGCAGCTGCAGGAGGCGTGGCCTGAGGGCTCTGGGACTCTGCTGCTCCTGTAGGGGTTTGAGCCAGGGCCACAGAGGGAACTATAGGGTACAGAGGGTACCCTGGAACCACAGTTTGAAATGGAATCGAAAGCCCAGACTGGGATGCCTCGGAGGAGGACCAAGATGTCTGGTTTAAACCCTGCAAGGGTAGGAGAGGTCTGTGCTGGGACGCAGAATTATATGATGAATTAGGATGTTTTGTGCATGGTTCCTTTGATTTTGTGGTGCGGTAGCTTTTCTTGGTTTTTGCCTCTGAAACAGGGGCACCCGTTCCTGCTTTGGATCCATGAGCACCTGAAGCCGCCGAAGATGCAGAAAAAGAGGCTAAGAAAGAGATCAAAATTAGAGAGATGTAGCGAGTATTCAATGCCCTATTTCTAAAAAAATAAATTAAAAAAAATTATGCATATTATGCAAAAATATCCATATTCTAAAAAAATATGTAATTTTTTTTTCAGTGATGCCATTCAGAGCTTCACATTAACTTTTTTGCTCACCAGTCACTGTAGGTAGTGGTTTTCCAAAGTTACCCACTCAGCATTTTAACTGGCCACAATTTTGACATCGATACCATGGAGAAAAGTGATAACATTTACATTTACATTTAGTCATTTAGCAGACGCTTTTATCCAAAGCGATTTACAAGTGAGGAAAACAAACAAGCGATTCTTCATGAATTGGCAAATAACACAGGAAGTGCTACACAATACATTGCTCAGTACCATAAGCTAGAGTTGGAAGGGAAAAGGGAAGGAAAGGGGTTTTTTTTTTTTATGAGGGGATCAAGTGTTCACCCCGTATCCCTGAGGAAAACTTCCATTCATTCGCTGCTATAGGAAAGGAAGAATTGTCTAAACTTGTTAAATCATCGAAATGAACAACATGTATGTTAGACCCTATACCGACTAAGCTATTGAAAGAGATGCTTCCAGAGGTCATAGATCCTCTTCTTAAGATCATTCATTCGTCTTTATCACTAGGTTAAATTTTAAGCTGGATATTATCAAACCTCTTATTAAAAAAACACAACTTGATCCTAGAGAATTAGTCAATTACAGACCGATCGCCAATCTACCTTTTCTGTCAAAAATACTAAAAAAGGCAATATCATCGCAACTGTGTTCCTACTTGGTAAGAAATGGTATCTGTGAGGATTTCCAGTCAGGATTTAGATAATACTGAGACTGCTCTCATTGGAGTTACAAATGATTTGCCCTTATCATCAGATCATGGTTGTATCTCTCTATTAGTGTTACTAGACCTCAGTGCTGCTTTTGACACTATCGACCACAATATTCTTTTGAATAGACTAGAAAATTATGTCGGCATTAGTGGAATTGCATTGGCATGGTTCAAATCATACTTATCTGACCGTCATCAGTTTGTAGTAAATGAAGAGATGTCATTTCGATCACAAGTTAAATATGGAGTACCACAAGGCTCAATACTAGGATCGTTGCTTTTCACTCTGTACATGCTACCCTTGGGAGATGTCATTAGGAAGCATGGCATTAGTTTTCACTGTTACGCTGATGATTTCATGATTTCCCTGACGAAACCAACCAATTCTCCAAATTAACAGAATGCGTAGCTGATAAAAAAAATTGGATGACTAGTAATTTCCTACTACTAAATTCAGAAAAAACAGAGATTCTAATTATTGGACCAAAAACTTCAGCACATAATAACCTAGAATACTGTCTAACACTTGATGGCTGCTCTGTTAAATCATCTTTGTCAGTTAGGAACCTGGGTGTGCTCTTTGATACCAATCTTTCATTTGAAAGCCACATTTCTAGCATATGTAAAACCACATTCCTCCATCTTAAAAATATATCTAAATTACGACATATGCTCTCAATGACAAATGCAGAACAGCTAGTTCATGCGTTTATGACCTCGAGACTAGATTACTGGGTGGTTGCCCTGATTTACAGCTGGTCCAAAACGCAGCTGCTAGAGTCCTTACTAGAACCAGGAAGTATGACCATATTAGCCCGGTACTGTCAAAACTGCACTGGCTCCCTGTGAAGGAAATTTCAATATTGAGGTGTTTTTTTGTGAATAAGGCGTGGTTTTTCTCTTTCTGTTGTTAACACCTCATTAGAATAACAGCTGCAAAGGTGACGGGAATCTAAGGGTGACCTGGGGGTGGTTAGATAACAGCTACAACGGTGACGGGAACCTAAGGGTGACCTAAGGGGGAGGGAGGGTTAATTGGCCCTAATTCTGTCGTAAATTTATGACCTAAGGCCTAAAAAGCCATCCTGTCCTAGGTTTAGGCCTTTTGTCATGAGAGAGTGTCTTCTTACTTTTTCATGTGTGGAAAAGTACTGATGGTAAGAAGTGTCACCTTGAAAGGGACGAGGGGGGTATAAAAGCTGAGGGAACCCGCCCTTCTGGGTCGCACTCTGCAGAAACCTGTGTTGCTGTATGACTGTTTGACCTTTCTTGCAAGAAATAAAATCTTTATAAAGATAATTTTCTTTGAGTTTGTCTCTTAAGCAGTATGAGTAAAATTTCTGCCACAACACTCCCTATTAAAAATCATATAGATTTTAAAATCTTGCTAATTACTTACAAAGCACTTTATGGCTTAGCTCCGCAGTACCTGAGTGAGCTCTTAATGCATTATATTCCTTCGCGTCTATTACGATCTCAGAATTCTGGCCAGTTGTTTATACCTAGAATATCAAAATCAACAGCAGGCAGTAGATCCTTTTCCTATTTGGCACCTAAACTCTGGAACGATCTTCCTAGTATTGTTCGGGAAGCAGACACACTCTGTCTGTTTAAATCTAGACTAAAAACGCATCTATTTAACCTGGCATACATGCATAGATCAGGTCAGCCGGAACTGGGAACACTTCCTATAACACCGGATGCACTCATTACATCTGAAGAAGAATGGCGTCTACGCTGATTTTTGTCTCTCTGCTTATCCCGAGGTTTACCAATTAACCTGATTGACTGGATCCGGGCCGTGTACGGGTCGGATGGGGAACCTGTGCCTGTGTGTGGCAGCAGCGTGTCCCTGGGGTGTCAGCGAAGACTGTGTGAACTAGCTCATTCTTTGTGAAGGCTGGCTAAGCCTGGGTTCTCTCAAGGTTTTTTTACTCCATTTGTTGGAGTTTTGGTTCCTTACCGCTGTTGCCTTTGCTGAACATCAAGCAAGTGTCCCCAACTTAAGCAAGCCAGTGTTTTTAGTATGCCTGCATTGGCGCCGTTGTATGCAAACTGAGATGAGCCGGACGATTACTTCATTGTTTTCTCCAGTGCTGATATACATAAATTATCTATACTAATAACTATTCATCTTTGCAACAGAATGAATCAATAATATATAGAATAAACTGGACAATGACACCATTTTCTTTGGGAGCTGCTGTGCAGCCAAAAATTATTTGCCAATTATTAATGTAAAGCTGCTTTGCCACAATTTGCATTGTAAAAAGTGCTATATAAATAAGGTGACTTGACTTGACTTAATGTTTACATACCCTCGGGAGCCTGGGCGTGGGTTCTTTGTGTGCTAGGTGGGCAATCCTTCTGGAGGGCCTGAACATTTTGGAGTTCCCTAGAGCGACTGAGAAATGCTTGCTCTTCCTTCTGTGTGTGTGCCGCCAGTACCTGTTTTGTGAGTCCCCGCTTCTTATAGGCTTCTTGCTCCACTGTGGGTGGGGAAACCTTTTTGCTGCTTTCTGCAGCATCTTCAATGATCTCTGGAAATAACAGTCAAATGACATCTGGCTGACACTAATGACATCGTCCAGGCAATTTTAACACAAAATTATTTTATCTTCCTCTAAACTCCTGCACTACTGTGATGGAAAGTACTATAGAGGTTGCCCATATTGTCATCAATTGCAGAAATCTAACATTTTGTTCATGACAATGCCTGCAGAGGGTCACTGCACTGAGACTTTTCTATTTATTATTTAAATAAATATTTGCAAGCTGAGTTTGTGGAAGAAAGCTGTTGCAATGTCGTTAAATCTATAATATCCACTTATAGGAATAGTTCACCCCAAAATTTTCCGAGTCTTTACCAAGGTCATGTTTATACGTTTCTTTCTTAAGTTGAATAGAAATTAAGCTTCAATGTAATCCACACGAACCCAGCCATCAAATAAGGGTCTTCTCTAGCGAAACTACATACATTTTTGTTTTTTGGAAAATGACTGATTTTAGCTACAAATGTTTGCCTTGGTCCAGTTATGTGATCCACATACACGTTTAAGACCACTCGCGTGAAATATGCATGTTGAGAAGGCAATGTATGACAGATATGGTAAGAATCACCCCCTTGTTTACAAGAAAAATGTGCTACACAGCCTCCTCCATCAAGTTCTTTGTCTGTGTACTCAGGTTCAAAGACGGTTGGGAAAAAATCTCTTCTTTTCCTCCAACTTAAAAATCGTCTGACATAGTTGTTTTGGACAGTTTTACCGCTTATTTGACAGCTGGGGTCAAGTGGATTAATCAGAAGCTGCCCAAGAGATAAAGAAAAGTCTTGGAATGTTTTCCTCAAAAGCATTGAGGAAAACATCAATGCTTTTGATGTTTTCCTCAAAAAGGGTAAGTAAAGAATCAGGAAATATTAATTTTTAGGTAAACTTTTGCTTTACATAGAACAAATCAGTTACGTACAATTAATCATTAATTAAAAATATTTATTATTTTGTGATGAGTTGGTACCTGATTCTGGCTGTGTTTTCTTGTCCCCCACATGTACAATTGTGCTGCTGTAAGAACACTGAGATACCACACTGTCTGCTTTGCTGGGCAGGTCGAAAGGAGATAAAGGCCCTCCCACAACACGACCTGGGGCAGGACCTGACAGAGTCTTTTTATTGGTCTTAGACTTAGACATTGACGATGTTGCCATAACACCAAGAGAATCTAAAAGCAAAATAGAAAAATTAAAATATGGTCGAAAGACGCATCTTTGTTTAATTTTTATCAAAACATTTGCCTTACAATTTTGTTTAAAAAAACAAAGACAAAATGTACCATCAGTTCGCCGAAGAGTGGCATTAGAGGATTTCTTGTGCTCGTCTGAGTTTGAGGAGGTGGTGTTCGAGGAGAACTCGTACTTTCGTTTTACTGTGTTTGGGATGTTACAGCTCTCCAAATATCTGTGAGACACTCAATTCACTATTGCCTGCAATTCAAACAGTACTTAGCTTATATCTGGAAATGTCTTCTCTCTTCCAGACAATATAAATCAATGAGCATGCAACACACATGTCCACACCCACCTGATGACACTGTCCAGACAGCGAATCTGCTGGTACGAATACATTGTGTGATCCTTGCATTCCTCCACTGTGGCAGGTCCATCTCTGACCAGCAATGCAGAGTCTTTCTGCTTTACAACAGGAAAGCTGAGCCCTGCTAAAGACACATGGTAAATACTCAGAAACATAATCACATGTGTAACAGATGTACAAAGTATACTAATTGTTGTCATAATTCACACAAAATTGTTCCCTTGTACAATTATACCCTTGTTAATTATACCTGCTCTAAAGGTGCACTTCTCCTTTAAGTGTTTCGTGATCGCAGTATGATCTAATTTCCTGTCCTGTCTCCTCCTCTTCCCTTTTGAAATTCGATTTCAATGGAAGAGGTAGGTTTCTTTTGTCATCCTGTTAATTTGATTTAATCCTTTATTTTAATTATATCTTTTATTTCTGTATTTCCACCCAAACTTGTGTATAGTACTATTTTATTTATCCTTTCGATTATTTTCACTATTTTTGCATTCTTTAAAGTATATTTGTCTTTTTATGTGAAACAAGCACGTGGTAATGGAGGTGCACCGTATTTGTTTTATAGAGGTATAGTAAGGGCCTCTCAAACTCTGAAGCTGCTTATTTCTCTGTTATACAGTAAAAACACCCAGTGAATCGGCTGCCTGCTGTCCCGTGTCTGACTGTATTACAACACAACACAACGCAGACCAAGTAGTAATACCCGGTGTTGCTGGCCGCGAGCCGCGCGGGTTACACATGAACATTTATACCTCGTAATAATGGAAAATAAGTGTTATTCTAGGGCAGGGGACCTCAAGTTCAGAAACCAAGAGGGCCATATTTAATCCACATAAAATACAAAGCGCCACAAATTACAAAGTAAGTTTACAAATACCCAGCTAAGTCTTGCTAGTCCTTTAATGCTGGTCCTATTTAAAGTGTAAATAAACATGAAAATAAAAAGAATATTCTGCATTTTAAAAAAAAGCGGATTAAATGTTTATTGTTCCATATTCTTAATGCAAAAATTGCATTCCTACTCAGAGTATAAAAAAAAATCTTAAAATGAAAAAGAACATTCTTGAGCAAATAAACTTTAAGATGTCCTATTCATAGGCGGCATTCTTTTCAAAAATATTTTCAGGTATGACTGCATTGTTCGGGAAGCAGACACAATCTGTCAGTTTAAATCTAGACTAAAAACGCATCTATTTAACCTGGCATACGCATGACGCATTATCAATTTTTGTCTTCATATCCGTTAAAGGATTGTTAGGCTGCATAGATCAGGTCAGCCGGAACCGAGAACACTTCCTATAACACCGGATGTACTCGTTACATCAGAAGAAGAATGGCGTCTACGCTAATTTTTGTCTCTCTGCTTATCCCGAGGTTTACCAATTAATGTGATTGGCTGGATCCGGGTCGTGTCCAGGTCGGACGGGGAACCTGTGCCTGTGTGCGTCAGCAACGTGGCCCTGGGGTGTCGGCGGAGACTGCGTGAACTAGCTCATCCTTTGTGAAGACCTTACGGACTCATCAGCCAGTGGCACATATCCCCAACAAACCGTCCCATACCGGCGTGATCAAAAAGATCTTAGGCAGAGTTACAGGTCATTAAACCGATTTGGAATCACAACAGTCAAAATATTTTATCCAGTTCCATCTAGTTTGAGTATCAGATAAGTGGCCAGAGGAGAACTGGCCCCCCGACTAAGCCTGGTTTGTCCCAAGGTTTTTTTCTCCATTTGTTGGAGTTTTGGTTCCTTGCCGCTGTTGCCTTTGGCTTGCTTAAATGGGGACACTTGCTTGATATTAAGCAGTGTTTTTAGTATACCTGCATTGGCGCCGTTGTATGTAAAATTATTTGCCAATTATTAATGTAAAGCTGCTTTGCCAAAATTTGCATTGTAAAAAGCGCTGTATAAATAACCTTTTACTGACTTGACTGTTGCTCACCAGTAGCTGCTCTAAGACAGTCAAATGTCAAATGTCTGTTAGTTAGATGAGAATGTTGTTGCTTTGACTTGATTATTCCCTTGCAGAGAAAGTACTTTCAAATACATACGTGGATCCAAACCAAGTCAGGATTTTTTAAATGCACACTGGATTATAATCATAAGGGCTCAAAAAGGGTAAGAGCCCCCTGCTGTGCTGTACACATTAACACACACAGGTTTGTTTTGCTATCTTAGTGAGGACATTCCATAGGAGTAATGATTATGAAAATATTCTGAATTTTTACAGTTTTAATTAAACATAGTTTAATAAGTTTTTAAAGCTATTTTAAATATGAGGACTCATGAAATGTCCTCATAAAACATGTTTTCGTCGTAATACCTGTAACGGAACACAGACTCACAGAGAAGTAACTCAAAGGAATGGTTTTATTTAACACCACGGGATTCACAAACTCAGGTAAATAGTAATGCAATGGAGTATGACTTGATAGAATGATACACTGACAGTCATTCCGTTGAACAGATGAATGGATGGACCGACGATGGCAAGGAACAGGGCACACACTTCGCGTCTGGAGAAGAAGTGATCTAGGAGTCCAAGGAGGGATGACGACAGGAGACACAGACAGATGACGACGATGGAACAGGAACACAGGGTAACTATGAAGACGTGGAATCAGGAACATAACAAGGTGAGTAGCGCAGGTAAAGAGTCCGTAACCGAAGTTGAGACCGGACGAAGTGCAGAGGTGAAGTGTGTGCTTATAACTCATGCTGGTGATGAGGTGATGAACTTCAGGTGCAGGTGATTAATTCTCAGGTGATGATTAGCGTTGTGGTTGGCTGACTGCAGAGCCTGACCCATCTCTGACAATACCAGTGTAATACCCAATTCATTATACAGATGTGTGTCCTCATAAATCATGAAAACAAGCGCGCACATACACACACACACACACACACACACATACTCACTGTCCAAGTTCTTTTTCTGTTCTGGTTTGGAAGAGGAGCCTTGCTGTTCCTGAGCCTTCAACATGTGAACCCCTTTACAAATCTCCTGAAATGACCTCTAAAAAACAAGTGCGGAATTGATTTAGTAAGGAATAAATACTTGTACTGAACAAAACATATGTTAAAAGTCAGTGTACAGGAGAACAGAATTGACCGTTCACAAAGACCCGCCCCCTTTAGTTACTGTTGCTATGCTGCTCTAACTCCACGATAGAAATAGTCTATCGCTTTGTGGGTCTTTAATGTGTCATGACAGATCGCTGTAGCGCCTCAGTGCAAGTGGCTCGTGAACCAATCATCTCTTTCAACTAGTTAATATATAGCATCAAATAAACATGAATGAACATCAGAAGGAATGATGTTTCAACCTCAGAAAGACATCAGTGCACATAATTTTTCAAGTTCAAAAGCCCACCAATGTTATGATGCCTAAGTTTCCTAGGTAAAAACTGCACATGAACACCCTCCCATTTGGAAACTTGAATGCAATGAGCCCGTCTCACGACTTCAGAAGTGGGAATTATCAAATTTCCGATAGCAAGTGAGGCAGCATAACTCGCCTTATTTGGTTTGTTGGATATAACGCTAGAGTAGATCCTACCAAGTAGATCCTACCAAACAAATAAATAAGTAATCATTAGTTACAGACAGAACATTCACCATTGACAAACTAGGAGAGGGCCTCAGGAATGTCTGTGGTTCAGGGCCGTTTGCTTTACCTTCTGATAGAGGTCGTACCAATTCTGCTGCCTTCGGGATGATCTATTTCCTCCTCCAGAAGACCAAACTCCAGAGCCGGCTAAAGCCCTTTCCTTTCTTTGGCTTTGTGCTCATCTAAACATAACATGGAAATAATAGTAAACAAGTGTGTTTTTGCAAGTACTGGACAACGACACTTTTTCTTTTTTCCCCCATAAAATTATAATGATGCAACTATAAATTGGTTAACTATATATATATTTGTATTTGGAGAGCAGAGAAGTCTTATAGGTATTTGCCGTCTAGTTGTAGCCAATATAGTGTTTCATATATCCTGTGTATAGTACTTTATCTTTTATATCATGAGATTTTGGCCAAATGTATTCAACAACAAGAAGTGCCAATATAGCTACATTAAAATTTATAAACTCTAAGTTGATGAAACTGTAATACTACAGTCGTGGCCAAAAGTTTTGAGAATTACATAAATGTTAGTTTTCACAAAGTTTGCTGCTAAACTGCTTTTAGATCTTTGTTTCAGTTGTTTCTGTGATGTACCGAAATATATTTACAAGCACTTCATACGTTTCAAAGGCTTTTATCGACAATTGCATGATATTTATGCAAAGAGTTAGTATTTGCAGTGTTGGCCGTTCTTTTTCAGGACCTCTGCAATTCGACTGGTCATGCTCTCAATCAACTTCTGGGCCAAATCCTGACTGATAGTATCCCATTCTTTCATAATCACTTCTTGGAGTTTGTCAGAATTAGTGGGTTTTTGTTTGTCTGCCCGCCTCTTGAGGATTGACCACAAGTTCTCAATTGGATTAAGATCTGGGGAGTTTCCAGGCCATGGACCCAAAATGTCAACGTTCTGGTCCCCTCCCTCTGGTAGAAGGCCTTTTGGATGATATTTTGTTGATAGTGAACTGTAGATAGCTGTAAATGTGCAGCGAGCACAAATAATGTCGACTTTGTGTCAACAGGAAATGCCAGGGCAGACGCAGCTGTGAAGGCCGTGGCAGCTCAGCAGACAAAAGAAACAGAGTGTACTTTGTTATCTGAAACTAACCCTGACATTTCGTGTTCTTTATCTAGTTTGTAGACTTTTGCCCTAGGGCTGGAGAAAAACGCGTGTGTAATGAGGAGACAGCAGGATGGGATCCAAATGGAGCTTTATTAAAGACGTTGTCAAAACAGGCAAAGGTCAAAACAGTGGCAAACAGGTTTGGAGCAGAATAGGCAGAATCGTAGTCAATATACAGGCAATAAGATCGAGGCAGGCAGCAGGCAAGCAATAGGAAAACAGGAAAACAGGCAAAAACAGGGCCAGGAAAACAGACATGGGAATAAACGCTCAGAAATGACAGGGTAAACAAATCAAGGCTTTGAGGGGAGTGATGTGTGAATGGTGTTTATATAATGGTGTGGGTGATGAGGTGCAGCTGGTGAGGTAATCAGTGAATTGGGTACGGGGCTTAAGGGAAATGTAGTTCGTGTGAATGAATGAGTAAAGTGTAGTCCATGGTGAAGTGCCCTCTAGTGGTGATCACTGGCACTTCAGCTGACAATTGTGACAGCATGGAAGCAGTCTGGCTGCAGACTGGAAAATGGTGTTTGGATGAGCGGTGATGGCAAGCCTTGTTTACCCTGAAACTTCTTTGCTCAATATGCTAAGACGATGCATGGGAAAGACCATGCATCGAAAGGGAAAATGCTTGTAAAGATAAAAGAACGTGGTTTACAAAGGGGTTCACAACATTTGCTGGGAAAAAATTTGTAATGGAAAACTTTTGTAAGAGATGTGTCATTTGCACTACCCACAATGTGGCAAAAGGCTCTACTGACAGAAATAGCCCCATGAGTTAACAACTCATGGATTGAGTGGTAGACAAACCTGTGGGGAGGATTTCCTGTGGGGATATTGGTTGTGTAATAATGTTTTACCAATTGAAGTAGTAGGATTAATGGTGTTGATATGTCTACCATGTACTTTTCAGTGTGTATCCAGGTCAGTACAGAGACTGGTGAAGTCCAATGAGTCACTTCTAATGTTTAAAACACCTGCTTAAATTGAAGATATGTTTTTTGTCTTGGGTGAAGATAAGGTCATAAGATTGAAGTCTTAAATTATTCCTTTTGAAGGAAAGATAATAAGTTTTAACAAATACATGTTGAGGTAAAATTACAGACAATGACTCCAAAAACATGTGAGTTACAGAAATATAGTAAAGTATAGAGGATGATTTCTCTCTATATTTAAAATACTTAGATAAATTATCATGGGTGTTACTTATTTTTCATTGTTTATATTGAGTTAGACCACAATTGTTTTGAATCGTAAATATGAGCTAAAAGGGGTATAGTGAAACGAGCGGATTTACATTATCTTCTTGTATTATATGATGAATTGGAAATTATATTTTTCTAAAAACCAGTGTATACTGTACATTGCGGTATTTATGATTACAGGCAATGTCTGTATTTATTATCTGAGGGGTGACTGAGGTTCTAGCGCATGCCAGGAATGCAATAACAGTGCTTACTTGTTTAGCCCAGCTTCCAGAGGATAAATATGAACATGTTTAGTGATCAATGAATTTGACGATAAACCGTATTAGCCAGGAATGATAAAGGGATGGTCAGTAGTGGAAATTACAGTGAAATGTGTTAAGAAAATTAAGAACAACAATATTTTATTTTTTGAAACTAAGAGTATTAGACCCAGGGGTAAGCCCATCTATGTCTGTGTTTCTTTTTTTTTTTGCTTGCTTATATTAGGGTCTTTCCCCACAAAAATAGTTTTAACGTTTTATATTACTTCTTTCACAAATTTAAAAGAGGGATCATTTATGTGAAAATCAGTGATGATAAATGTAATGACTTAAATTTGCTTTATATTTTGCTGTTTATTGAGAAGATTCATATTTAACCATAGTGAATGATTAAGCATGGAGTTATTGATTAGTTATCAATAAATGATAAAAAGGGGGAAATTGTGGAAGAAATTTCAGTATTAAGGGGTTTTTCTATAGGCTGATGCATGCTTTTCTATCTGCTGTGAGCACACTTTTGAGATATGGATGTCCTGGGGGTCATTCTGTACTAAATCTGGAGTCTAGGGCCTAAAATCATCTTGTCATCTTAGATATAGGCCTTATGTCATGGTATAGTGTCTTTTCTTTTTACCATATGAGGGAAAGTAAGAGTGTGCGAGATGTAACCTTGAAGGCTGGGGTAGAGATATAAAGGTGAAAGAGCCCGCCCTTCTTGGTCGCACTTTGCAGTAACCTGTGTTTCTGTATGACTGTCTGACCTTCCTCGCAAGGAATAAAATAATTATAAAGACAATTTGAACGAGTTTGTCTCTTATGCAGTATGAGTTCATATTCAGTATGAGAACATCACATAGCTACCTATATGACCTTACTGTGTTCCTACCTGACTTGCGTTCAAGTTCTGAAATGAGTACAAGTTTTAATATGATATCCAGTTTTAATATGCCATTTGAGGCAATGTATGTTTGTGCAATTTTGTTATTTTAGTGCTTAGTGGTGTGCCATGGGATTTTTTACTTATCAAAACTATGCCGTGGCATGAAAAAGGTTGGGAATCACTGATCTAGAGTAAAGAAAAGACCTTTTTTTGTAAACATAAGCACTGGTGAAAACGTCTCAGGTTACGTATGTAACCCTGGTTCCCTGAATAGGGAACGAGACGCTGCGTCGAGACACATTGGGAACACTTCTGTGTGATTGCGTCGTGAAGCACGCAAATGTGAAATCTGTCCAATAGCGTGAAGGAACGTCATAGTGACGTCACAGACCAGGAAACTATAAAGCACCCCTCCAAACAAAGAATGGCAGCTTCAAAACTGGATGAAGCAAAAGCGCTCGGGGGCTTGCAGGGAGTGTGACTCAAAAAACTCAACTACAACTACAATTAAGAGTTATACACTAGATTAATCTGTGAAATGTCTTCTATTTGTGTACACTCAGAGGTAAAACAAAATGTTGTGCTTTTGGCAAAATAAAGAAAACTAACATGATGAGTGAGCTGCTTATTCTATATATTTGTATGAATTAATTCCTTTACAAAGATCAATAGTTATTAGTCTAGTTCATTTATGTATATCAGCACTGGAGAAAACAGAGTGAATGCCCACATCAGCTAGGAAAAATGTATCAAGCTTAGTCTTTTAATTTCGTTGGAGGATCAACGTGATCAAGCCGATGATTGTGAAGGGTACGTTTTTTTATTATTAAGTTCTTTATTCTAATTGCGATATAGAGTGTCGTACCATATCAATGAAGCTTTTGTTCAGAACGAATAATGGAAATTCAGCTTTGCATCACAGAAATACATTATTTTTTAAACTATATTAAAATAGAAAACCATTATTTTAAATGGTAATGATATTTCACAGTATTGGTGTTTTTTTCTGTATTTTTGGTCAAATAAATGCAGGCTTAACGAGCATGAGATGTCTTTCAAAAACATTAAATATAGTAATGTCACAGTCCCTCCAGAAAAACGCTATTATGCGATCGCTTGATTTCATGCATAATCAGCCAAAGTCCGCATATTTATGCGGGGGTCGCATTTTTTCAAATATGCCGCACTTTCGGCGCATAAATTGCCGATTTCAGCAAGAAAAATATGCGGGGCTTGCATGATTTCATAATCCCTGTATTTTCGTTGCAAAAAAGTCTCATATATCTTAGCAGAAAGTTGAAAAATGTTGCGTTTACTTCACACAAGTAAAGCACCATTATTTTCCCCCTATTGCCATGGGAACCTTATGAAGTGACGTAATTACGCGACGTGAACGTCATCTGTAAACCCCGCGGTGAAACCATGGTGAAGCACGCAAATCATTCTCATTTGCCAACAAAAATAAGCGCAAAAAGACTACGCGAAGCAGTTTCCCGGTCTTTTACATGATAGTGGGGGCAAGTTATTTTGCACTCCGTGCAACTGCGTGTTGGATCACAGACGCAAGTCGACGCTGGAAAACCACTTTGCAGTTTCAAGTATATTAGTAGTATGTAAAATAATTTACGTTGCAGTAAGATTGCACTTTGTGCACTGGAAGCACTTCATTTAACAGAAGATGTCTGTTTTGTATAGCTACTAGGGGTGTGACGAGACCACTATCCCACGAGACAAGACGAGACACGAGATTGGGTTCACGAGACGAGATTTTTATAGTATTTTTAAGAAATCCTCAATAATGAAACGTATGAAGGGAAAATAGTCTTTTATTCAACTGAAAATCATAAAATGCAAAAATGTTGGTGCATTTGGAAATCAACTTGTAATGCATGTCATTTTACTTCTATTTTAATGAATTATTTGCAGTAAAACAACATGCAAACACTGCTAAATGTTGCTACAAAATCAACCAATTGTTTTCTGCTCTGTATAATTTCACATGAGAAATCTCACTGAACTTCTTTCTATAGATTGAACATAATATAAACAATATAAATAAAATAAACATAAAAATAAAAAATTCAAATTACACTTTAAGTGTCACTTTAACTGCAGTACAAAGTTGACCATTTCCCAGTCACCATTGATTGTGTGGCTGTAACTGTTATACAGCTCTGCGTACACCGAGAAGTCCAACCGTCAGCAGTGATATCGCGTCTAATAAAGCGTGTAAAGCGCGGCCGCGTCGCTTCTTCCTCCTTCTTTTGCAAGCGTTCGGGAGCTCGCGCTTCTGTAGCGTCTGTCGTTGCTATGCAACCATGAACCGTGCTCTCCACGACCATTGCTTGGTTCTTGTCACATGACAAGACATTCTGAAATGTTGAGATGTTTTCATCTCGCCGCGGCACAGGCGCGCCAGGAAAAAAACGAGCGCGCTGTACCATATGCGCGTCGCGACCGCGTCGCTTCCATTTTGCGAATGAAAATGTGCGCGATATGTGAACGGCCCCTAAGAGTCTGTACAACCTTGGCCGAGGTGTACGGCATAGTTTTCTTACAATGTTTACACATTGTTTGTGTCTTGTGTGTTATTCTTGCGCCAAAAACCAAAATGTTTCCACACAAACGATTTGAAAGTGGCGAGGGCATCTTGAATAATAATTTCACCCTCACACTGATAGCACGACCAGACAACTTTTCAACTCGACGAGAAAACTCGTCACGTTTTAGTCTCGCGAGATCTCGTCTCGCGAGATCTCGTCACACCCCTAATAGCTACCTCTGTTAAACAGGAAGCACACATTTTATTTTTTTATATTTTATTTATTAATTTTTACAGAAGTTGAATATTCCTTTTGTAAAGCTACAGAACTTATTTGACTCAATGTTTTGTAATTTTGAGCCATGTGTTGATGAAGGTCTGAAATAAAACAGAATGAGAACTTCAATATTCAGTGATTTAGTAAGCATGTCTCTTTACATTAAGGTAGTAGCCTAGTGAGAACAGGGTGTTGGGGGAAACCTTTTTTTCCTCTTTTGCATCAAAAACCGCAGTTTTTGCAAGTTCCCGCAATTTCATCGCATAAAATTGCAAAAATATCCCGCATATTCCATCGCATTTTTTAAGAAATCGTGCCGCATAATCAAGGATTTTTGCCCGCAACAATCACAAAAAAATCCCGCGTTTTTCTGGAGGGACTGATAATATACAATAATGCTAACATTGAATAAGAAATTCAAACATTTTGTTTTAATCAATGTAGTATGTTTAACTTAAAATTAAGCACAATAACGATCTGTTTAAGGACAAGAAATAAAAAATGACCTACAGTCACCAAACTCGGTACAAAAATTGTTCTCATTTAGCCAGACAACTTTCTAATTTACAGTCATTAGCTCTAACTAACAGGAAGTCAGATATTTTGGTTTGAATGTGGATATTTTGAATAATCAAGCTCTGAATTTTTAGCTACTCCTCTTAGAGGATTCATGTAATCGCCACCAAACTTTCTGAACATATTGACAACATACTGAAAATGCTATTTTACAAACGATTATAGTATATCTCGAATAGTGTTACCATGGTCAAAGTTTAAAGAAAAAAGTAAGGAATTTGTCTTATATTTTCTAATAACTGAAATATTCTCCCTTTTATTTCAATATATAATAAGACAAATATTTTAAATAAACACATTTTAATGCATTTTTTTTATTTCAAGAAGTAAGTGTAAATTAAAATTAGGCAGATAACTTCTCTTTGATTAAGATTATTCAGATGACATTCAAATGTCATATATAAAAAATTAGCACTAGAGGGCAGCATATGCCTATTTTAAACAGGGTTGACAAACCTTTGTCAAAAACAAAGTTTTTTGATATGATTATAAATAAGAAATATTCTGTTGGGCAGTATATATTTAGACATGATCAAAGACTAATTTCAGTCAGCGCAGATTTTATTTTTATTTAAAATGTTGAATCTTCTGAGGCAACTTGCTGATAAAACAATCTCTCTCTCTTTCAGTGTGTGTGAGTGATTCTCTTTCAGTGTGTGTGTGTGTGTTTCTCTCTCTCTCTCTCTGTGTGTGTGTGTGTGTCTTCCTCGCTCTCTCTCTCTCTGTTTTAGTCTTTCAGGTTTAATCCTTTCATTGCTGTGTCCCTTTCTCTGCATTATTGGATAGGAAATCTCAGCCCTTCTCTTCTATAATTTTTTTATAGCAAAATAAAGGCATAGAAGCATTTCATTTGTAGTTCACTGATGATTTAATTTTATATAATTAGTTTAATAATATGGTTAATAAAACATTTTAAGATAAATTCATCTGAATATATAACATTTTTACTACTAATGATGACTTTGCTATGAACACATTAGTTAACATGAACTAATAATGAACTCCACTTCTACAGCATTTATTAATCTTTGTTAATATTAATTTCAACATTTACTAATACATTATTAAAATCTTGTTAACATTAGTTAATACATTGTGAACTAATATGAACAACCTATGAACAACTTTATTTTCATTAACTAATGTTAACGAAGATTAGTAAATACAGTAACAAATGTACTGCTCATTATTTGTTCATGTTAGTTAATACATTGTAAAGTGTTACCACGTTTTTAGTTAGTTACATTTGAATGCACATATTAAGAGATTATCAAAGATTAATTTCTGTCACAGTATACATTTTATTCTTATTGTTTAAAATGTTTTTGAATAATCTGATTCAACAAACTGGTCAGTCTCCAACTAGTTCCTAAATCTCAGTCGCCTCTCTCTCTCTCTCTCTCTCTCTCTCTCTCTCTCCCTCTCTCTCTCTCACTGTGTGTGTTTTACAGTCTTGCAGGTTTAACACTTTCATTGCTGTGTCCTTTTGTCTGCATTATAGGATAGGAACTAACTGGTCAGTCTCCAACTAGTTCCTATATCTCAGTCGCCTCTGTATATGTCTCTCTCTCTCTCTCTCTCTCTCTCTCTCTATCTCTCTCTCTGTGTGTGTGTGTTTTACAGTCTTGCAGGTTTAATACTTTCATTGCTGTGTCCTTTTGTCTGCATTATAAGATAGGAAATCTCTTAGCCCTTCTCTGCTATAAATATGTATAACAAAATAAAGGCATAGAACCAGTTCAGTTGTAGTGCACTGACTATATAGTTCTATATAATTAGATTAATAATAAGGTTAATAATAACGTAAAAGACTTTAAGATAAATTCAATTGAACCTGGATGAATTTAAAAAATGGATGCATAGAATCAGATCATTTGTAGTGCACTAACTATTTAGATTTAAATAATTAGTTTAATAATATGCATTGATGTGAATTTATTATCAAGATTAATAATATGAATAATAAATTCATCTGAACGTGTAACATTTTGAACATCTAATTTCTGTCACAGTATAGATTTTATCCTTATTGTTTAAAATGTTATTGAATAATCTTACTCAACTAACTGGTCAGTCTTCAACTGGTTCTTAAATCTAACTCTTTCTCTGGGTGTGTGTTTGGGTGGGTTGTCACTAACACTTTTAATTGTTTATAAATATAAATATATAAAAAACAAAAAAACAATACAAATACTGGACTTATATTTACACTTGACTTAGACTTAAATTTTGAGCTGCAAAAGATAACTTTGCACTCTATGACCTATGACATCCTATCACATGAAATTCAGCTAATTATAAATATTCTCATAGATGTAGCTGTTGTGGTTCACGGTCACAGTGGCACCAGCTGGCTGCAGTAAATGTGGCATATTCAAACAACTTTGACATGGTTGTTTTCCATTTACACATTTTAAATTCATTTTAACCACCGAGGTGGCGTTGCCACCGGCTTGGGCCCGCCATCGCTGCTTGCAGCTATATTTAGTTTTGGTCCCCTGTTCAGGCGGTCACAAATGGGTAATCAGAATTTGTGATTGAATGGGCTATTGATACCTCTAGAAGAGGGCACTTATTTACATACAGGAGGTAGTTTGAATGAAGGACCTGGGGGAGGGCACACCTTGAGAGGCAAACGATATTTATTGTTTTCTAGAACATCTTGGAAGTTTGTACTATGTCTGGGAGAAAGAGACCATTTTATCAGGCACACTGAGACATTTCAAATGATACCAAATTCATTTGGAGTGAATTTTAGGTGAGGGTGAATCTTGAGGTGTGAAGTACTTGGCATGGTGCTTCTCGGATGGTGCTGTTACTTATACAGGAGAGTGTTCAAAAGACTGATCAAATGTTAGTTATCAGGAAAGTCCTTTGTTCTCGTAGGGAAAAGTTGTCCTTCAGTCCAGACCGTCAGACTGTACCAAAGTAATATGTTTTTTCAAAAAAGAAGAAAACCCCATCTATCAAATTAAAGTTATATGATCAAGAACTGAAACAAGAATCAGCAATGAGATAACAATAACAAAAATAACATTTGCAACACACATCCAACAGATAACAGATAAAAGTAAGAGACCAATGAATGTTTTAAGGTGTTTGGCAGGTATAGATTGGGGTGCTGACTGGCAACCTCTGAAAATAATATACTGTGCCCTCATAAGGTCTACATTAGATTATGGGAGTATGATTTCTGCAACAGCTTCAGCATCTCCACTTGATAAAGTAAATGTAATAAAAAATCAAGCTTTAAGAATATGCTGTGGAGCATTTAAAACATCACCTATAACAGTTCTACAGGTTGAAATGGGTGAGATGTCATTGGAGTTACGTAGGTTAAAACTATATTGGGCAACTGTAAAAGAGCATTCCAGAAGTACATCCAATTAAATGAGTATTAGAAAATTGCTGGGAGCATGAATATAAAACTTTGAATAGCTTTGGATGGAAAGCAAATAAAGAGGCTCATCAAACTGGAACACGTATCATATATCAGTCTATACAACAGAAATGCTTGCAATATTACTTGCTCTTCAATGGAAGAGATCAAAATATCACTAGTGGTCATATGTTCGCACTCTTTTGCAGCACTATAAAGTTTAAAGAGCGGAAAGTCCTCAACTAGTCAAGACATTTTATCAGATATTTTACAAAGTTTGTTCCGAATATATCAAACAAGAATAGTCATATCATTTGTATGGGTACCCGCTCATTTAGGGGTAGAAGGAAATGAAACATACAGACAGAGATAAATGTTCCAATGAGTAAATTGGAAATAAAAGGATTAATTAAAGGAGATTTAAAGAATATGTGGCAAAGAAAATGAGACAGTGAGAATAAAGGACTGTCATAAAGATAGCGCAGATGACTGAATAATCGTGTATGCGTATCTCTGGTCCATATCGATGCACTCTAATACTGCCTGAGTGCACGCGACCACCACAAGCAGCGCTCTGTTTTGCGCACAGATTCAATAAAGATGGAGAAGCAAGTGCGTGACATGGGACTGCGCTGCTGAAAGAATTCACCGTATTTGGAGAATTTTACATGTATATTGTGTGCATCAATGCTGAATAAACCACACAGATGTATATAAGTATTGAAATCTTGAAAGACTATGGCATGGCTACTGCAACAGTTTCAGTTTAGTTTCAATTAACTACAACACCCTCAATTTAGTTATTGGTGTGTGTGACGAGCAGGGCGGGCGAAAGCCGTGGGGGAACGCCGCGAGGCCGGTGACGCGAGTGTTAACGAGCTTCAGGTGCTCGGCGCACCGGTCTCGAGTCCCCCACGGAGGAGCTCCGGAAGCATAAAGGAGGAGCGACGACAGTGAAGGATGAGAGAGGACCAGGCCTGGATTTTATGTTGTGTTTTATTTGGTTTGTGTGGGCGGCAGTCGCCGTGAGGAACTGCCGCCCTTATACTTTTTGGTTTTAATGTAAGTTTATTTTTTTATTAAATATGTTGAATGTTCGCCGGTTCCCGCCTCCTTCTTCCCATATTTACGAACTTTGTTACAGTCTGGTTCCTATGATCTGACCGACAGCCGGGGTATGTGCTGTAGCCAAGATATTCATTTGAATCAAGGATCAGTAGGCATGGGCAAGAAGAGGAGTTATATTCTCATGAGGAGGGAGCAGTCAAGATGACACCTTCTCCTTTGAGTGGGCATCAGACACTGAGAGATGCTGGCTATACAGAAGACCCATATGCCGAAATGAGACAAATACAGACCTGGTCCCGAGAGTCAGCTAGCCGATCAGTACCCAAAAGGAACATATGCAGGGAGAAGTAAAGAATTCACTCCACATGGTTGGTCCACAATGCGTTACAGTAATCTAGTCTCGAGGTCATAAACGCATGAACTAGCTGTTCCGCATTTGTCATTGAGAGCACATGTCGCAATTTAGATATATTTTTAAGATGGGAGAATGCGGTTTTCCATATGCTAGAAATGTGGCTTTCAAATGAAAGATTGGTATCAAAGAGCACACCCAGGTTCCTGACTGACGAAGACGACTTAACAGAGCAGCCATCAAGTGTTAGACAGTATTCTAGGTTTTTATGTGCTGAACTTTTTGGTCCAATAATTAGAATCTCTGTTTTTTCTGAATTTAGTAGCAGGAAATTACTAGTCATCCAATTTTTTATATCAGCTACGCATTCTGTTAGTTTTGAGAATTGGTAGGTTTCGTCAGGGCGCGAGGAAATATAGAGCTGAGTATCATCAGCGTAACAGTGAAAGCTAATGCCATGCTTCCTAATGACATTTCCCAAGGGTAGCATGTACAGAGTGAAAAGCAACGGTCCTAGAACTGAGCCTTGTGGTACTCCATATTTAACTTGTGATCGAAATGACATCTCTTCGTTTACTACTACAAACTGATAACGGTCAGACAAGTATGATTTGAACCATGCCAATGCAATTCCACTAATTCCAGCATAATTTTCTAGTCTATTCAAAAGAATATTGTGGTCGATAGTGTCAAAAGCAGCACTGAGGTCTAGTAACACTAATAGAGAGACACAACCATGATCTAATGATAAGAGCAAATCATTCGTAACTCTAATGAGAGCAGTCTCAGTACTATGGTACGGTCTAAATCCTGACTGGAAATCCTCACAGATACCATTTCTTTCCAGGTGTAAGCTCCGCCTGTCGGCCCAATGTAGGAATCCGTCAGCCCGGGTGAAGGGAATATGCGCGTGTAAGTCTTTTCAGCAGCTGCGTTAAATTCACATTAGTTTTTATGATTTTAGATTAAGTTTTACTTTAGCTTCTCGCTCGATCTGACTCCAATTGTAAACGATCTCTAATGGGTAATGTTCCTGATATAACATTAATAGCTAATCGCGCAATTAAATGTGAATTAATTTAGATCTTTGATTTCTTTGATTTCTCTTAATTTCAATTGTCCTTTCATTCGGGCGCCGGACCGCTCATGGACTATGTTCAGCTGAAAAACCACGCCCAACGATCACAACCTGATCAGTTTAGAATCAAAACAGAGGTATATAGAGTTTACTAAAAAACAAATTATGGAATCGCCCATGCTTATTCTCATAAAATGGCCATTCGATTTAGTCACGATACTATAACATGTTAAGTCATAATAGTCAGAAATCTGAAACCTTAATACCGTGCTCATGCTCCGTCTACTACGATTTCAGTATGACCTATCCTGACAACTAGAATTGCAGAAGTCTCGAAAACCACATAAAATCTACCGGTAACAAATGATTTCAGACGAATTCAAAATAAATCAAGATGTAACAATTTATTTATCAGGTAAAAATGTTTCAATGCCAATTACATAATTACACGATTCAAATACAATAAATACATAACATCAGTTACTCAAAAGATTTTTTTAAGAGTATTTAAAAGTTATGCATACACACAGAGATGGTGGATGAAAGTCTTAAAGACATTCACCATCTCTATGCGGGGGTTCTGGTTACAGAATGTCCCGTCTTGCTGCTTTGTCTTTTCCCTTAAATACCCAGACCAGAACAGAACAGTTGTAAATATTTATTACCCCCACACCTGGCTTTGGGGGAGAGGAGGTGGTCTGCTTGAAGAGAACAGAATTCTCCTAAGTTTTCAAACTTTCTCATAATACTAGTGACTGCTGTGAAACTGAGACCATTTTACTGATCGCACTGAGACATTTAAAATGATACCAAACATGAAATTGGAAAATAATAGATTCACAAGATACATAATACATAGTATATATGCATTCTCAGAGAATTTCGGTGATTTGAATCAGGGGGAGAAGGGAGAGGGGAGAGAGGGGGGGCTGGTCACATAGCTGAGAGAGGACAATTTGGACAGGGCGTTGTCCTATTCCTTTGAAGTCTTCTCTCCAGATGAGTTTTATTGCTTTATTGCAGGATGCTTGATCTGAGCTTTATCTTAACAGGAAAATCAAACCTTACAGACGCCCGTTGGCCCCTTGGGGCAAATTCAGATGAGTCCGGAGGGGCCACCTTTAGATAATTTTCCTGCTTCCATACTTTGGGTGTTATTTTCAGTGTTCATAAGGCTGGCACCTGTATTCAGCAGCGCTGGTCGATTAGTGCAGGAGTCAAGTCGTCATCTGAAATAACAACACTTAAGGCAGGTTGAGCATTAAGAAGAAAGCACCGTACAACGCACCTCAGTGACACACAGTCTCTTTATGTATAGGTGAAGCTGCAGCAACTGGACAGAGCAGTCTTTGATCCTCTTGGTTGGGCTTGCTTTCACCTGCAGTTAGTTCACGAGTTCACACTTACCAATAATCAGATAGGGAATTAGTATGCATATTTGGCGTGCTGTCCGAGGAGAGGGCTCCGAGCTCGGTATTGGTCCCGAGCCCAGAGTACTCCCCCCAAAAAGCTGCAACCGGCGAGGGACAGCAGCCAGAAAGTTGCTAACCCCCCAAAATTTGCAGAGTGTGAAGCTGAAAGTGTCGTAATCGTAGGGAGGTATTAGTCACTTGATTGGGAGGGCTTCTTGCTACTTCAGAGTTTGGCTTTGGCTTCAGAGAGGTGAGCCTCGCTGGTAGTTTGCTGTGGAAAGTTGCATATAAATGGGCTCCTGCGGGAGCTGAGGAGTAGTACCACTGCTGCGGGAGTGGAGAAATTCCCCCGACAATATTGGTGCACTGGTGTAGAAATTGCCAGAGAAAAATGGAGCTCCGGCGGGAGAACCGCGCTATTGATGATGATGACAATAGTGATGATGATGATGATGACGGCAATAGTGATGATGATGACAGTAGTGATGATGATGATGATGACAATAGTGGTGATGATGATGACGACAATGGTGATGATGATGATGATGACAATAGTGATGATGATGACGACGGTGGTGGTGATGATGATGATGATGATATCCAAGGATGAGTATCTTTAAATTATGATTCCAGTTCTGCTCATTAATTCAGTTTCTTGAGCTCCTGCGGGAGCATGAGGGAACATCACTGCTGCGGCAGTGGAGACTTTAAAGCCACTGAGCTCCTGCGGGAGCATCACTGCTGCGGCAGTGGAGACTTTAAAGCCGCTGAGCTCCTGCGGGAGCATCACTGCTGCGGCAGTGGAGACTTTTAAAGCTGCTGAGCTCCTGCGGGAGCATGAGGGAACATCACTGCTGCGGCGGTGGAGACTTTAAAGCCGCTGAGCTCCTGCGGGAGCGTCACTGCTGCGGCAGTGGAGACTTTAAAGCCACTGGGCTCCTGCGGGAGCATGAGGGAACGTCACTGCTGCGGCAGTGGAGACTTTTAAAGCTGCTGGGCTCCTGCGGGAGCATGAGGGAACATCACTGCTGCGGCAGTGGAGACTTTAAAGCCGCTGAGCTCCTGCGGGAGCATCACTGCTGCGGCAGTGGAGACTTTAAAGCCGCTGAGCTCCTGCGGGAGCATCACTGCTGCGGCAGTGGAGACTTTAAAGCCACTGGGCTCCTGCGGGAGCATGAGGGAACGTCACTGCTGCGGCAGTGGAGACTTTTAAAGCTGCTGGGCTCCTGCGGGAGCATGAGGGAACATCACTGCTGCGGCAGTGGAGACTTTAAAGCCGCTGAGCTCCTGCGGGAGCATCACTGCTGCGGCAGTGGAGACTTTAAAGCCGCTGAGCTCCTGCGGGAGCATCACTGCTGCGGCAGTGGAGACTTTTAAGCTGCTGAGCTCCTGCGGGAGCATGAGGGAACATCACTGCTGCGGCAGTGGAGACTTTAAAGCCGCTGAGCTCCTGCGGGAGCGTCACTGCTGCGGCAGTGGAGACTTTAAAGCCACTGGGCTCCTGCGGGAGCATGAGGGAACGTCACTGCTGCGGCAGTGGAGACTTTTAAAGCTGCTGAGCTCCTGCGGGAGCATGAGGGAACATCACTGCTGCGGCAGTGGAGACTTTAAAGCTGCTGAGCTCCTGCGGGAGCGTCACTGCTGCGGCAGTGGAGACTTTTAAAGCTGCTGAGCTCCTGCGGGAGCATGAGGGAACATCACTGCTGCGGCAGTGGAGACTTTAAAGCCGCTGAGCTCCTGCGGGAGCATCACTGCTGCGGCAGTGGAGACTTTTAAAGCTGCTGAGCTCCTGCGGGAGCATAAGGGAACATCACTGCTGCGGCAGTGGAGACTTTGAGGCTATTGAGCTCCTGCGGGAGCCTGAGGAAACGTCACCATTGGTGGGGTCGGCAGATGGGGATGAAGATGAAGGATGATAATTATGATAAAGATGACCATGGTGGAGACGATGGTGTGATGGTAAAAAAAAAAAAAAAAAAAAAAAAAAAAATGGTGACTGGAGGTGGTCATGGTATTTAAAACTCCTGCGTGTGTATTGGTATAGATGGTGTTAAGGAGTTTCAGCTGATGAGAGTTTGTTGGGCTTCTTTGATGTGATTGCGATTTGATCGGATGTAGCTTCTGAAAGCCTCTGATGACCAGCGACCGAGTGCTTGGATCTGCTGCTGGGAAAGTCCTTTTTGGGCGGCTGTGGTTGCTGCACCTATCCGAAATGAATGGCTGGAAAAGTGCTCTGCTGGGATGCCAGATTGAATCAATATGGATTTGAGGTGTTTTTGGAACCAGAAACGAGTGACGGGGCGTTCAGAATCGTCTGTGAAAAGTGGGTCGGATGGCAGTTTGGCCTGTGAGTTTCTGAAATGGATATAAGCTAAGAGGGTTTGGAATGGTTGAATTGAAGATGGGAGATTGAAAATATAGATAAAATGGCCTTTCCTTATTTGGTCCGTCTTGCTTTTCTTTATGAAGTATGAGATGGTTTCGTTGTCGAGCACGGATAGATCTGATATTGTGGGATGTACTTTTGGATTGAAGCTAGAAGTGATGGTGAGTTCAGAGCATCTGAGGAAACCGAAAAAAGCCAGAATGAACATGGCATCAAGCGTGTGGGCGGTGTTGATGGATTGGTAACCTTTGCGGAGGGTTGAGATACATTGTGTGAGTATTTCCCATGTTATTGGTTGTCTTACGTCGGGGCGGGTGGGTTGGGTTCTTTGGATTCCTTTAATGAGCATGGATGTCTGTGAGTTGGCTATTACTGAGGAGGGTGAACCGAAAATGAGTTTGTGGAAAAATTGTATTCCGCTTAGATAACCTTTGATGGAGCCGGCTTGTAGGTTCTTGGTGCAGTTGAGATGAGAAATGAATGACGTGATGGTGAGAAGGGAAAAGTCTGGAAAAGGCAGGTTGTAGGTGGAGTGAAAGGATTTAAAACTCTTCCATGCAGTTAGGTAGGAATGTAGTGTCCTCGGGGATACGGCTTGGAGAATAGTGTTGAGGGAAGCATCGAGGAGTGGTTTCAGTGGATGGTTTATGGGAATATCAGCTCTGAAAAGTGAGGTACTGGAGTTGGAAGTGGGTCTGCTTCTGGTGCCAGCTGCTTGAATTTCTGGAAGGCAAAACGAGAGAGGGAGTCAGCTATTTGGTTCTTTGAACCGGGAATGTGCTTTGCAACCATGATGAATTGGTCACAAGCTGAAATCCAAATCAAACGTCTAAGGAATGGCATTAGTGCAGGGGAATGTGAACGGCCTTTATTAATGCATTGCACGGTAGCTTCATTGTCGCAGTACACTGTAATGCTGTTAGTGGACCATTCTTTCCCCCATAGAGCGGCTGCTACCACCAGTGGGTACAGCTCGAACAGCGCTGAGGATGTTGATGACTGCTCTGGGTCCGATAGCTGGAAGGGCCATGTGGACGCGAACCACCGGCCTTGATAATATCCCCCGAAACCCGTGGAGGGAGCTGCGTCAGTAAATAATTGGATATCCTCGGGGAGAGAAATCAGATCGTTATAAAAAAAAGACAGACCATTCCATTGTCTAAGGAAGGTTATCCACAGGCTGAGCTCGTTGCGACTTGAACTGGTTAATGATATTTGATCCTCTAGTGCATGAACTGAAGATGCGAGGGAGAGGAGATGCGAGATGAAAGAGCGTCCTTGCGGGATTATGCGCATCGCAAAGTTTAAATGGCCGAGCAAAGATAGCAGCTCTCGTTTGGAACAATCAGGGCTGTCTATAAGGGCGGATGCAACTAAGATTATCCTGTCTATTTTCTCCTTGGGCAGTGAGGCTTGGAAATTGACTGAGTCCAGGTTGATGCCCAAGAATTCGAGGGACGTGGCTGGACCCATGGTTTTATCTTGGGCGATTGGAATTCCGAGCTCGGAAAAAACTTTTTGGACAGTGGAAAGATGCGCGGCTGGAATGGCGTCGGGAGGCGAGATGATTAAGAAATCATCAAGCAGGTGAATGACGTAAGGGATTGCGTGGTTGTTCAGGAGTATCCAGCAAATAGCCTCTGACAACACGTCGAAAATCTTGGGGCTGCTTTTACATCCGAACGTAAGACGGACGGCGAAGTAGAATTTCCCGTGCCAGCGCACGCCGAATAAATGCCACGAGTCGGGGTGGATGGGCATCACTTTGAATGCAGCGGTGATGTCGATTTTTGCGAGCCAAGCACCACGACCCGCTTTTTTAATCAAGGTTATAGCCTGGTCGATGTTGTGGTAATGCAGGGAAAACTCTTCGAGGGGGATGAGGCTGTTTACGCTTGGGAACGGAGAATTGTGCGGGGCTGAGAGATCGATTATCAGCCGTTTCTTACCTGAAAATTTTCTGGTAGCCACTCCAATGGGGCTGATGCGGAAATGTTCGAAAGGTGGACTGCTAAACGGACCGATCATAAAGCCGGATTCGGTTT
Source organism: Opsariichthys bidens (assembly GCA_037194245.1). Classification (NCBI taxonomy): domain Eukaryota; kingdom Metazoa; phylum Chordata; class Actinopteri; order Cypriniformes; family Xenocyprididae; genus Opsariichthys; species Opsariichthys bidens. Next base: position 24,153,275 of record CM074284.1, on the reverse strand, counting down.
CTTTTTTAATAAGCTTGTCTACCGTGTCGGGCTCAGCTAGAGCGGACTGGAGATTATTGCAAATAATGCTCTGAGACGGGAGGCTTTCCAATCCGGGTTCGAAACCGTGCTCGAGACCAGTCAATAAGTAGTTTGTAAAGCTAGTGTCGGGGTGCTGAGACAATTCTGCGGACAGACAAGAAATATTCACAGGAGTCGATAAGTAATTTCTTGGATCTTTATTTTGGGCACTTTTGACAGGGCATATGATGCGGGCATGAGCGCCGCCACAATAATTACAGACATGCAAGAAGCGACAACGCTGCCTAATGCACTTTCCTGCGTTGAAATTGCTGCAGACCTGGTTGGTGAAAACGTTTCTTTTTTTGAAATCTGGGGCTGGAGCGATGGAATTGGAATTCGTTGGCCGCGGGACGTAACTAGTAGATTTAGCTTGCGAAACTGGGCCTGGGGAATTTGGCGGATTTATCAGAGGGCAGGCATTGGTGGAGTGGGCGACTGATCTGCAGACTGCGCAAGTGATGTTGCGACAGCCTAAAAACACTCTGTTGTGAAGCTCCAAATCTAAAGCTCCCCAGTAAGGGCACTGGTTCCAATGGGCTATACGTACGGCGCATTTAGCCGAAAAGAGCTTGTGGTAGGTATAAAAGTGGGAGCCTCCGAACGATTGCGAGAGTTCGGCGATTATCGCGAGATAGTCATTGAGTTCTCTTCTCCTATGGGGAAGTGCGGCGCAAATTACTTCGCTGTAACGGCTGAAGGCAATAGCAAATTCGGCAAAAGAAAGAATGCGGGATGAATTGTGCGTTTGATTTTTTAATGTAACTGAAAGATCGCCGCAATCGATCTGATGGCTTGAGGAGGGGAGAGGAAACAGTGACAGTAAGGATGATAAATCGATGTCCGCACCTGTGAGGATCTGCGCTCGGATGCTGCTGGTGACGGGGGGCGGTTCCAGGGCTGTTGCATTCGCTGGGATAGGCATAGGCATAGCAGAAAACAAAGTAAAAGGAGATTTTGTTTGGGGGAGAGCCGTAGCAGGAAAAGAGGCCGGGGCCGAACTCGCAAGCGGAGGCAGCCTCACGCTTGTGGCGACCCCTGGTGCCTGGGGAGGGAAAGAAAGGGGGGGGAAAAAGGGGTTATGAGGGAAGACAGTGGGTGTCTGGGCCTGCGCTGCTAGCGGAGGCAGCCTCACGCTAGAATTGGACGGAGGAGCAGCAGGCCACTGACCAGGGAGAAAATTAGAGAAAGTGACAGGTAAAGACTGAGGAACCTGCGCCTGGGCCTCTGGCGGAGGCATACTTACCGTGAAAGGATAGCCTACGCTGGTAGGGGCTATTATTGGGACTCTGGGAGCAGTGTTGTGGAAAACTGCGGTTTGTAGCTCGACGGAGCTAGGAGATGATTGGGGCCGGGCGGCGGCCGAGTCTGGGGCGCAGCCCAGACTAGCTGACGGCTCACCGTTGCGGCCTGATGTTCGCGAGAGGACCGGCCCTGCGACGGAGGAAGAGGGTGATTTTTGAGAGCGATGGTACGGAGCTCTGCGATTCCTGGTCGTTTTTGCAGCTTTGGAAGGTGGAGAGGATTGAAGTGAGACGTACAGGTTGTATAGCTCGGCTTTGTTCATTCTCCTGGAAAAATGGACATCGGCGCTGCTTAGCGCTTGCTTTAATCCTATAACTGTCCATTTTTCAATTGCAGGAATCGTGGGCTGTGCTGAGGTGTACGAGGATGCTGGAGATGGTGGTGGGTGCCTTGTTGAGGAAGGCGAATGCCGGCCTCGACGTCTCGGGGTGCGGGAAGCGGCGCGGCTGGGCCGACGGCCGCGCGGTGATTCTGGAGGTTCCGTTGCGGTGACCCGTTGATCCCGGGTGCTCCGTTCGTCGGTGGGTTGCTGTAGCGGCTCAGGGGCAGCTGAGAATTCGTCATCGGACGGAAATAATTCAAGCTCGGACATTGTGACCAGAGGCTGAAACTGTCCAAAAGCATAGGTGAGTCGACTGCATCGATATATATGGGTTTCTGCTCATGCTGATTTGGGCAGGCATGTTGATTGCTGATTAATGGCAGCTGGCTGGAGTGATGTGATAATTAGCTAGATCATTAGAACGTGTTCCTCCCGAATTTTGTTAATAAAACATCATTTGTGGTGAAATTCAGTCTGTAGAAATGACTGGTGATGCAAAGTCTGCAGTGTTGGTCGGCATGATCAGAAAGTGTCAGTTGAAAGTCTCATTACACTTTTCGGAAACTTCTCTATCCTCCCCAGGACTTTTAATTGACCCTCTGTGAAGTCAAATCTCCATAGGCGAAGGATTCATTTCACCAAATGACGCTCCATTGCGTGTGAGACACCTGAACAACTTCGGAGTGATCATACAATACTTGGACACGAATGACTTTGGTGTTATAGCAAGATGAAAAACACAAGAACACAAAATAACAACACATGTTGAACTCATATCAAAAGTGCGAAAGGTAAATAAGGTCTCCTTTCCAGAGTCTTATAATTAATTAGCAGGTCTCATTTAGTCACCAGATTCTTCACTATCACTGTGACATGGTAGTGGAATTTAGACTTGGTCTGGATGAATTAAAGGAAAAGTAGCAGAGTTAATATAACTAGTATATTTACCAGTGGTATACATAATTAAAATATATCACACAATCAAACATAATGATACACAATTTCATAATTATAAAATAGTCTATATAATAATCAAACTTCAAATGCAAATCTAAGGTTTCAATCAGATCAAAATGAGAATGAGATTTTACAAAAACAAAGTTTTTTTTTTTTTTTTTTTTTTTTTTTTTTAACTTCTAGTTTCAATAATCATCATTTGTGAATTTGATGTACAAGCTAAGTCACACTCAATAATGCAGCTCTGACCTGGAATCATGTAACTGATCTACAGAAATATCTGCATTTCAGTTAGATGTAATTTTATTGTCATTAGTCATATGTTGGAAACTAGGGGGCCCTCCTAGTTTGCAACAATGCCAAGGACTGGACATAATAAATTTTGTCCTAGAGATTAGTTGCAATGTTGAACAAATCTCATGTAGATCTTGATTGTGGAATTTGAATGAGAATTGAGGTGTGACTATAGCCATGCACATGTCCTATGCATATTATAGTTTTTCCATACAGGAAATTGACAAGACTATGACATCTCAAAATTGTTTGACACAATTAAAAAGAAATCATAAAAATAATTTCCATCGTCCTATATGTATGAAGGTGAATGATGTATGCTGGATTTGCATAATGAGTATAATTTTCGCCTGGATAGTCATGATCTATGCCAGTTTGAGGTGTTTCAGTAGTGAGTGCATATGTACTGTATGTTCGTGTATAGGAGATGGGGTGTGTTTATCCTACCATAATTTGTGTTGTATAATTTAGTTCCAGTTCTACACTGGGAGGCCATGAGTCTGTGAGTGTTGTGAGGTGTGAATGGCCTCTTGAAGTTTCTACACACCCATCTCCTACATGTAAAGCTGTGTGTGTTGTGGAATCAGTCCATCTGAAAAGGAAAACAGACACAGGGAGAAAAACAATCTAATCTGGAACTTTTCACAAATTGCACTAAGATAGATAGTGCTATCTCAAAATTTTCTGGAGTGGTCTTAGCCAGACAGTTGTTGCAGATAGCTTTAATCTGTTAAGATTTTATGCCAATTGAAGAAAATTTGTTTTAGTTTGCAGAGACATGGGTCATTATTCTGATCATATTCCTGCAAAGAAAAGCCCAGATAAACTGAATGTTAATCGTCAGATCTGACTGCTGGTTTTTCAGCATTGTCAGAGAATTTTACACCTTGAATTGCTATTGCAGCTGTGCTTCTACAGTCTGCTGTGCTGTGAGCATTGTGACACCCAGGTCTGCTGGGGAAGTCTCTTCAAATGCTGCTGTTTACACTAAGATCTGTGATCAAAGCATCAGGTCACCATTTGTGGTGCTGTGCTGTTTGCTTAACAATTGGTGTTTATGGTGCCATTCAAACCCTTGACCATTTGCATCTCTGTGGTCTGTAAAGACAATAGAATGTCTGCCTGATATTAACATCACACACTTTCATTACATGTCCAGTAAAATAATCCACCTAATCAAATTCTATATGATCTATCACTCCCAGAGAGAAGTTTGCTAACACTTGCACCACTCTGTTTTTGGTTTTGTTGCAAATGAAAATCAAAACTTGTACCTTCCATTGTCATGGGTTACAGATCAATAAAATCAAATTTAAATCATGTTTTGATCTTGAATGGATTTATCCTATTCAAGATATAACAATCAGTTTGATACTATTAGTTGGTAATACTGGGCATTATAATGTTTCTCATTAAAGATTCTTGCACAGATAAAAGACCAAGAAATTCTTTCTCATTAGTTAGATTTTTTCCTTCCATTTTCCTTCATAACAATTTATGTTTAATGCAAATTGTGAACCACATTGTAGCCTTCTGGCAATTCTATGCTCCTATATATGGTTTAACTGCAGCTATATGGAGAATAGCAGAGTGTTCCACATAGGAGATAAACAATTTCAACATAGACACACACACATGCAACTTGAGCACAAACATCTAAAATGTGTGTTCTATGAGAACAATGTGTGTATCACTATTACAAACTTGAAACCTTCTTTTGATCCTTCACAATTCTTCCAACACCTCCCAACTTATATCTGCATACTCGTTCCATCTTTCTACATGCTAATTCCTTCTGTTCTTCTCCAACATTCTTTTTTCTTCCAAACTAATGCTTAAATCATCACAAGATTAAAGGTCATCCCTGACCATTATAATATAATATATATCATGATGTGATCATAACATAAATTACATTATATTAAAACAATATCAATTAAAATCATTTTATTTGCTGGTCTCAAGAGAATCTCTACTGAGTAATTTGTCCAGAGTGACCTGTTATCTTTTCATTGATCTTTTAGCAGGCATTTGGGCCTGCAGCTCCAGCTGTGCCAGCATGTGTATTGTGTACGCAGCAACAGGCCAAACTGAGAGCCAGTTTCAGCCTTTAATGTTGCCACCGGCTTGGGCCCGCCATCGCTGCTTGCAGCTATATTTAGTTTTGGTCCCCTGTTCAGGCGGTCACAAATGGGTAATCAGAATTTGTGATTGAATGGGCTATTGATACCTCTAGAAGAGGGCACTTATTTACATACAGGAGGTAGTTTGAATGAAGGACCTGGGGGAGGGCACACCTTGAGAGGCAAACGATATTTATTGTTTTCTAGAACATCTTGGAAGTTTGTACTATGTCTGGGAGAAAGAGACCATTTTATCAGGCACACTGAGACATTTCAAATGATACCAAATTCATTTGGAGTGAATTTTAGGTGAGGGTGAATCTTGAGGTGTGAAGTACTTGGCATGGTGCTTCTCGGATGGTGCTGTTACTTATACAGGAGAGTGTTCAAAAGACTGATCAAATGTTAGTTATCAGGAAAGTCCTTTGTTCTCGTAGGGAAAAGTTGTCCTTCAGTCCAGACCGTCAGACTGTACCAAAGTAATATGTTTTTTCAAAAAAGAAGAAAACCCCATCTATCAAATTAAAGTTATATGATCAAGAACTGAAACAAGAATCAGCAATGAGATAACAATAACAAAAATAACATTTGCAACACACATCCAACAGATAACAGATAAAAGTAAGAGACCAATGAATGTTTTAAGGTGTTTGGCAGGTATAGATTGGGGTGCTGACTGGCAACCTCTGAAAATAATATACTGTGCCCTCATAAGGTCTACATTAGATTATGGGAGTATGATTTCTGCAACAGCTTCAGCATCTCCACTTGATAAAGTAAATGTAATAAAAAATCAAGCTTTAAGAATATGCTGTGGAGCATTTAAAACATCACCTATAACAGTTCTACAGGTTGAAATGGGTGAGATGTCATTGGAGTTACGTAGGTTAAAACTATATTGGGCAACTGTAAAAGAGCATTCCAGAAGTACATCCAATTAAATGAGTATTAGAAAATTGCTGGGAGCATGAATATAAAACTTTGAATAGCTTTGGATGGAAAGCAAATAAAGAGGCTCATCAAACTGGAACACGTATCATATATCAGTCTATACAACAGAAATGCTTGCAATATTACTTGCTCTTCAATGGAAGAGATCAAAATATCACTAGTGGTCATATGTTCGCACTCTTTTGCAGCACTATAAAGTTTAAAGAGCGGAAAGTCCTCAACTAGTCAAGACATTTTATCAGATATTTTACAAAGTTTGTTCCGAATATATCAAACAAGAATAGTCATATCATTTGTATGGGTACCCGCTCATTTAGGGGTAGAAGGAAATGAAACATACAGACAGAGATAAATGTTCCAATGAGTAAATTGGAAATAAAAGGATTAATTAAAGGAGATTTAAAGAATATGTGGCAAAGAAAATGAGACAGTGAGAATAAAGGACTGTCATAAAGATAGCGCAGATGACTGAATAATCGTGTATGCGTATCTCTGGTCCATATCGATGCACTCTAATACTGCCTGAGTGCACGCGACCACCACAAGCAGCGCTCTGTTTTGCGCACAGATTCAATAAAGATGGAGAAGCAAGTGCGTGACATGGGACTGCGCTGCTGAAAGAATTCACCGTATTTGGAGAATTTTACATGTATATTGTGTGCATCAATGCTGAATAAACCACACAGATGTATATAAGTATTGAAATCTTGAAAGACTATGGCATGGCTACTGCAACAGTTTCAGTTTAGTTTCAATTAACTACAACACCCTCAATTTAGTTATTGGTGTGTGTGACGAGCAGGGCGGGCGAAAGCCGTGGGGGAACGCCGCGAGGCCGGTGACGCGAGTGTTAACGAGCTTCAGGTGCTCGGCGCACCGGTCTCGAGTCCCCCACGGAGGAGCTCTGGAAGCATAAAGGAGGAGCGACGACAGTGAAGGATGAGAGAGGACCAGGCCTGGATTTTATGTTGTGTTTTATTTGGTTTGTGTGGGCGGCAGTCGCCGTGAGGAACTGCCGCCCTTATACTTTTTGGTTTTAATGTAAGTTTATTTTTTTATTAAATATGTTGAATGTTCGCCGGTTCCCGCCTCCTTCTTCCCATATTTACGAACTTTGTTACAGTCTGGTTCCTATGATCTGACCGACAGCCGGGGTATGTGCTGTAGCCAAGATATTCATTTGAATCAAGGATCAGTAGGCATGGGCAAGAAGAGGAGTTATATTCTCATGAGGAGGGAGCAGTCAAGATGACACCTTCTCCTTTGAGTGGGCATCAGACACTGAGAGATGCTGGCTATACAGAAGACCCATATGCCGAAATGAGACAAATACAGACCTGGTCCCGAGAGTCAGCTAGCCGATCAGTACCCAAAAGGAACATATGCAGGGAGAAGTAAAGAATTCACTCCACATGGTTGGTCCACAATGCGTTACAGTAATCTAGTCTCGAGGTCATAAACGCATGAACTAGCTGTTCCGCATTTGTCATTGAGAGCACATGTCGCAATTTAGATATATTTTTAAGATGGGAGAATGCGGTTTTCCATATGCTAGAAATGTGGCTTTCAAATGAAAGATTGGTATCAAAGAGCACACCCAGGTTCCTGACTGACGAAGACGACTTAACAGAGCAGCCATCAAGTGTTAGACAGTATTCTAGGTTTTTATGTGCTGAACTTTTTGGTCCAATAATTAGAATCTCTGTTTTTTCTGAATTTAGTAGCAGGAAATTACTAGTCATCCAATTTTTTATATCAGCTACGCATTCTGTTAGTTTTGAGAATTGGTAGGTTTCGTCAGGGCGCGAGGAAATATAGAGCTGAGTATCATCAGCGTAACAGTGAAAGCTAATGCCATGCTTCCTAATGACATTTCCCAAGGGTAGCATGTACAGAGTGAAAAGCAACGGTCCTAGAACTGAGCCTTGTGGTACTCCATATTTAACTTGTGATCGAAATGACATCTCTTCGTTTACTACTACAAACTGATAACGGTCAGACAAGTATGATTTGAACCATGCCAATGCAATTCCACTAATTCCAGCATAATTTTCTAGTCTATTCAAAAGAATATTGTGGTCGATAGTGTCAAAAGCAGCACTGAGGTCTAGTAACACTAATAGAGAGACACAACCATGATCTAATGATAAGAGCAAATCATTCGTAACTCTAATGAGAGCAGTCTCAGTACTATGGTACGGTCTAAATCCTGACTGGAAATCCTCACAGATACCATTTCTTTCCAGGTGTAAGCTCCGCCTGTCGGCCCAATGTAGGAATCCGTCAGCCCGGGTGAAGGGAATATGCGCGTGTAAGTCTTTTCAGCAGCTGCGTTAAATTCACATTAGTTTTTATGATTTTAGATTAAGTTTTACTTTAGCTTCTCGCTCGATCTGACTCCAATTGTAAACGATCTCTAATGGGTAATGTTCCTGATATAACATTAATAGCTAATCGCGCAATTAAATGTGAATTAATTTAGATCTTTGATTTCTTTGATTTCTCTTAATTTCAATTGTCCTTTCATTCGGGCGCCGGACCGCTCATGGACTATGTTCAGCTGAAAAACCACGCCCAACGATCACAACCTGATCAGTTTAGAATCAAAACAGAGGTATATAGAGTTTACTAAAAAACAAATTATGGAATCGCCCATGCTTATTCTCATAAAATGGCCATTCGATTTAGTCACGATACTATAACATGTTAAGTCATAATAGTCAGAAATCTGAAACCTTAATACCGTGCTCATGCTCCGTCTACTACGATTTCAGTATGACCTATCCTGACAACTAGAATTGCAGAAGTCTCGAAAACCACATAAAATCTACCGGTAACAAATGATTTCAGACGAATTCAAAATAAATCAAGATGTAACAATTTATTTATCAGGTAAAAATGTTTCAATGCCAATTACATAATTACACGATTCAAATACAATAAATACATAACATCAGTTACTCAAAAGATTTTTTTAAGAGTATTTAAAAGTTATGCATACACACAGAGATGGTGGATGAAAGTCTTAAAGACATTCACCATCTCTATGCGGGGGTTCTGGTTACAGAATGTCCCGTCTTGCTGCTTTGTCTTTTCCCTTAAATACCCAGACCAGAACAGAACAGTTGTAAATATTTATTACCCCCACACCTGGCTTTGGGGGAGAGGAGGTGGTCTGCTTGAAGAGAACAGAATTCTCCTAAGTTTTCAAACTTTCTCATAATACTAGTGACTGCTGTGAAACTGAGACCATTTTACTGATCGCACTGAGACATTTAAAATGATACCAAACATGAAATTGGAAAATAATAGATTCACAAGATACATAATACATAGTATATATGCATTCTCAGAGAATTTCGGTGATTTGAATCAGGGGGGAGAAGGGAGAGGGGAGAGAGGGGGGGCTGGTCACATAGCTGAGAGAGGACAATTTGGACAGGGCGTTGTCCTATTCCTTTGAAGTCTTCTCTCCAGATGAGTTTTATTGCTTTATTGCAGGATGCTTGATCTGAGCTTTATCTTAACAGGAAAATCAAACCTTACAGACGCCCGTTGGCCCCTTGGGGCAAATTCAGATGAGTCCGGAGGGGACTCCTTTAGATAATTTTCCTGCTTCCATACTTTGGGTGTTATTTTCAGTGTTCATAAGGCTGGCACCTGTATTCAGCAGCGCTGGTCGATTAGTGCAGGAGTCAAGTCGTCATCTGAAATAACAACACTTAAGGCAGGTTGAGCATTAAGAAGAAAGCACCGTACAACGCACCTCAGTGACACACAGTCTCTTTATGTATAGGTGAAGCTGCAGCAACTGGACAGAGCAGTCTTTGATCCTCTTGGTTGGGCTTGCTTTCACCTGCAGTTAGTTGTGGTGAAATTCAGTCTGTAGAAATGACTGGTGATGCAAAGTCTGCAGTGTTGGTCGGCATGATCAGAAAGTGTCAGTTGAAAGTCTCATTACACTTTTCGGAAACTTCTCTATCCTCCCCAGGACTTTTAATTGACCCTCTGTGAAGTCAAATCTCCATAGGCGAAGGATTCATTTCACCAAATGACGCTCCATTGCGTGTGAGACACCTGAACAACTTCGGAGTGATCATACAATACTTGGACACGAATGACTTTGGTGTTATAGCAAGATGAAAAACACAAGAACACAAAATAACAACACATGTTGAACTCATATCAAAAGTGCGAAAGGTAAATAAGGTCTCCTTTCCAGAGTCTTATAATTAATTAGCAGGTCTCATTTAGTCACCAGATTCTTCACTATCACTGTGACATGGTAGTGGAATTTAGACTTGGTCTGGATGAATTAAAGGAAAAGTAGCAGAGTTAATATAACTAGTATATTTACCAGTGGTATACATAATTAAAATATATCACACAATCAAACATAATGATACACAATTTCATAATTATAAAATAGTCTATATAATAATCAAACTTCAAATGCAAATCTAAGGTTTCAATCAGATCAAAATGAGAATGAGATTTTACAAAAACAAAGTTTTTTTTTTTTTTTTTTTTTTTTTTTTAACTTCTAGTTTCAATAATCATCATTTGTGAATTTGATGTACAAGCTAAGTCACACTCAATAATGCAGCTCTGACCTGGAATCATGTAACTGATCTACAGAAATATCTGCATTTCAGTTAGATGTAATTTTATTGTCATTAGTCATATGTTGGAAACTAGGGGGCCCTCCTAGTTTGCAACAATGCCAAGGACTGGACATAATAAATTTTGTCCTAGAGATTAGTTGCAATGTTGAACAAATCTCATGTAGATCTTGATTGTGGAATTTGAATGAGAATTGAGGTGTGACTATAGCCATGCACATGTCCTATGCATATTATAGTTTTTCCATACAGGAAATTGACAAGACTATGACATCTCAAAATTGTTTGACACAATTAAAAAGAAATCATAAAAATAATTTCCATCGTCCTATATGTATGAAGGTGAATGATGTATGCTGGATTTGCATAATGAGTATAATTTTCGCCTGGATAGTCATGATCTATGCCAGTTTGAGGTGTTTCAGTAGTGAGTGCATATGTACTGTATGTTCGTGTATAGGAGATGGGGGTGTTTATCCTACCATAATTTGTGTTGTATAATTTAGTTCCAGTTCTACACTGGGAGGCCATGAGTCTGTGAGTGTTGTGAGGTGTGAATGGCCTCTTGAAGTTTCTACACACCCATCTCCTACATGTAAAGCTGTGTGTGTTGTGGAATCAGTCCATCTGAAAAGGAAAACAGACACAGGGAGAAAAACAATCTAATCTGGAACTTTTCACAAATTGCACTAAGATAGATAGTGCTATCTCAAAATTTTCTGGAGTGGTCTTAGCCAGACAGTTGTTGCAGATAGCTTTAATCTGTTAAGATTTTATGCCAATTGAAGAAAATTTGTTTTAGTTTGCAGAGACATGGGTCATTATTCTGATCATATTCCTGCAAAGAAAAGCCCAGATAAACTGAATGTTAATCGTCAGATCTGACTGCTGGTTTTTCAGCATTGTCAGAGAATTTTACACCTTGAATTGCTATTGCAGCTGTGCTTCTACAGTCTGCTGTGCTGTGAGCATTGTGACACCCAGGTCTGCTGGGGAAGTCTCTTCAAATGCTGCTGTTTACACTAAGATCTGTGATCAAAGCATCAGGTCACCATTTGTGGTGCTGTGCTGTTTGCTTAACAATTGGTGTTTATGGTGCCATTCAAACCCTTGACCATTTGCATCTCTGTGGTCTGTAAAGACAATAGAATGTCTGCCTGATATTAACATCACACACTTTCATTACATGTCCAGTAAAATAATCCACCTAATCAAATTCTATATGATCTATCACTCCCAGAGAGAAGTTTGCTAACACTTGCACCACTCTGTTTTTGGTTTTGTTGCAAATGAAAATCAAAACTTGTACCTTCCATTGTCATGGGTTACAGATCAATAAAATCAAATTTAAATCATGTTTTGATCTTGAATGGATTTATCCTATTCAAGATATAACAATCAGTTTGATACTATTAGTTGGTAATACTGGGCATTATAATGTTTCTCATTAAAGATTCTTGCACAGATAAAAGACCAAGAAATTCTTTCTCATTAGTTAGATTTTTTCCTTCCATTTTCCTTCATAACAATTTATGTTTAATGCAAATTGTGAACCACATTGTAGCCTTCTGGCAATTCTATGCTCCTATATATGGTTTAACTGCAGCTATATGGAGAATAGCAGAGTGTTCCACATAGGAGATAAACAATTTCAACATAGACACACACACATGCAACTTGAGCACAAACATCTAAAATGTGTGTTCTATGAGAACAATGTGTGTATCACTATTACAAACTTGAAACCTTCTTTTGATCCTTCACAATTCTTCCAACACCTCCCAACTTATATCTGCATACTCGTTCCATCTTTCTACATGCTAATTCCTTCTGTTCTTCTCCAACATTCTTTTTTCTTCCAAACTAATGCTTAAATCATCACAAGATTAAAGGTCATCCCTGACCATTATAATATAATATATATCATGATGTGATCATAACATAAATTACATTATATTAAAACAATATCAATTAAAATCATTTTATTTGCTGGTCTCAAGAGAATCTCTACTGAGTAATTTGTCCAGAGTGACCTGTTATCTTTTCATTGATCTTTTAGCAGGCATTTGGGCCTGCAGCTCCAGCTGTGCCAGCATGTGTATTGTGTACGCAGCAACAGGCCAAACTGAGAGCCAGTTTCAGCCTTTAATGTTGTGAACATTCAACAAACCGCAAATACTGAGAGTTTGGGTCAAATCATTTCTCAATTTAAAGATTTTGTGACTACAATATAGAATTGGACACAATTTTCTTATTTTTGGGCTAAGATCTTATCAATTGCATTCTTTTGCGAGTCCATTTGGATATGAAAAGAAAGGCGGGACAAACACAAGTCTGCTGGAGGGCACAATTTCACATTGTTTTGTCCAACTTCACATCTCACACACAAAGGATTTTAGTGAGAGATCTTTTCCTTGTCATTTTTGGTTCATCCAATCATACACAAGTTAACATGATCATTTGCTTATTTTCAGTGCTGCAACCTTGTTGCAGCAAAGCAAATAAACATGTAGCTGGACATTTTTCCTCAGAATTTAGGTTTTACATTTCTCTTATGAGCACCACAAATAAAATTTTTATCTCTTGTTGCGTAGACAAACAAAGAGATTTTAATATCTATAGCAAGGGATATCATTTCTCTTCTACACTGCCGTTATCATTTACCTCAGAAGTAATGTTGTTTTCTAAACATTTTCCAACATCACCGGGTTTCATTCTCCGGTTTCTTAACACTTCTAAAAAGGCAAATAAGAATCAATTTACCACAACTGCTGAAGAAAGAGAAGTCCAAACCTTGCTTGTTGCAATTCCAATATTTCCGCTGAAAAGATACTCGCCATCTCAGTATATGAGATCACGGAGGAAACGTCACCACTTTGTAAGCTCCGCCTGTCGGCCCAATGTAGGAATCCGTCAGCCCGGGTGAAGGGAATATGAGCGTGTAAGTCTTTTCAGCAGCCGCGTTAAATTCAATTAGTTTTTATGATTTTAGATTAAGTTTTACTTTAGCTTCTCGCTCGATCTGACTCCAATTGTAAACGATCTCTAATGGGTAATGTTCCTGATATAACATTAATAGCTAATCGCGCAATTAAATGTGAATTAATTTAGATCTTTGATTTCTTTGATTTCTCTTAATTTCAATTGTCCTTTCATTCGGGCGCCGGACCACTCATGGACTATGTTCAGCTGAAAAACCACGACCAACGATCACAACCTGATCAGTTTAGAATCAAAACAGAGGTATATAGAGTTTACTAAAAAACACAAATTATGGAATCGCCCATGCTTATTCTCACAAAATGGCCATTCGATTTAGTCACGATACTATAACATGTTAAGTCATAATAGTCAGAAATCTGAAACCTTAATACCGTGCTCATGCTCCGTCTACTACGATTTCAGTATGACCTATCCTGACAACTAGAATTGCAGAAGTCTCGAAAACCACATAAAATCTACCGGTAACAAATGATTTCAGACGAATTCAAAATAAATCAAGATGTAACAATTTATTTATCAGGTAAAAATGTTTCAATGCCAATTACATAATTACACAATTCAAATACAGTAAATACATAACATCAGTTACTCAAAAGATTTTTCTAAGAGTATTTAAAAGTTATGCATACACACAGAGATGGTGGATGAAAGTCTTAAAGACATTCACCATCTCTATGCGGGGGTTCTGGTTACAGAATGTCCCGTCTTGCTGCTTTGTCTTTTCCCTTAAATACCCAGACCAGAACAGAACAGTTGTAAATATTTATTACCCCCACACCTGGCTTTGGGGGAGAGGAGGTGGTCTGCTTGAAGAGAACAGAATTCTCCTAAGTTTTCAAACTTTCTCATAATACTAGTGACTGCTGTGTTAGTATTAGCGGTTTTTACAGCCTTTCTGTACTCCATAATTTTCTCTCTCCATGAAATCCGAAAAACTTCTAGTTTTGAATTCTTCCAGTTGCGCTCCAGTTTTCTGGCTTCTCTCTTAAGGGCCCGAGTGTGCTCGTTATACCATGGCGTTGGACTAATATCCTTAATCTTTTTTAAGCGCAAAGGAGCGACAGAGTCTAGAGTGTTCGAAAAGAGAGCGTCAATAGTTTCTGTTGCAACATCGAGTTCTTCTAAGCTGTCTGGTTTGCTAAGTTGATTAAAATGATCATGAAGATTATTTATAAAGCAATTTTTAGTGGTAGAAGTGATGGTTCTAACATATTTATGGCAGACAGGCGGTTTTCCAGCCTTGGATACGTATATAAAGCCCATCAGTGTGTTGCTGGTGATATGAAAGAGTAATTCAAATAGTGCTTTTGTTTATGGTTTTGTTGCAAGAATTTCATTTTTAGAAAGGAGTGTTAAGTTTTGACTGGTGTTTCATTTTGGCATACATGTGAGTTGTTAATCTCCAAGTGCTATGTTTGATTGGCTTGTGTGAAGAGTTTTGATATAATAAGCCAAATTCTGCAAAAAGTGTGTAAGCAATAGAATCTCTTTAATCGATTAACGACCGTTAATTATTTTATGTGCAAAAATTTTCATCTTCGGGCAAAAGTGGCTTAAATCTCCTTTGTTTTCCACTTTTTATTGAATTAAATTTTTGTTTCATTCATCAGGCTTATAAATAAATATATATTTTATTTATTTTGTTTTGATTAATTATTCAGATATTTAACCTTGTCATTGTGCTTTAATAAGAATGAACCCCAGCTAGCCCACCTCATAGCTAGCCCACCTCAAACACAAACACACAATAATTTTAGTGAGGAAAATAAGTATTTGAACACCCTGCTATTTTGCAAGTTCTCCCACTTAGAAATCATGGAGGGGTCTGAAATTGTCATCGTAGGTGCATGTCCACTATGAGAGACATAATCTAAAAAAAAAAAAAATCCAGAAATCACAATGTATGATTTTTGAACTATTTATTTGAATGACATAGCTGCAAATAAGTATTTGAACACCTGAGAAAATCAATGTTAATATTTGGTGCAGTTGCCTTTGTTTGCAATTACAAAGGTCAAACGTTTCCTGTAGTTTTTCACCAGGTTTGCACACACTGCAGGAGGGATTTTGGCCCACTCCTCAACATAGATCTTCTCTAGATCAGACAGGTTTCTGGCCTGTCGCTGAGAAACACAGAGTTTGAGCTCCCTCCAAAGATTCTCTATTGGGTTTAGGTCTGGAGACTGGCTAGGCCACGCCAGAACCTTTGTAAATAACCATAAGTATACGGTGATTGTCTTTTATTTTGAAATTTCTGTAGTGAGATCGTCGACTTCCGGTCTTAAGCTACGCACTTTTTGTTTTCCCTTTGGATAAAGAGCGCGCCCTGGCTTGCGCAGTTTTATCGTCTAGCTTGTTAGCGCAAATACAGCCATAACTTTGTCACGGAGCCGTAGTGTACATCGAATGCATATTTGCAGCCCCTCCGAAGAGGCAAAAGGTTTGTTAAAGAAGGAAATATGAGCATTTTTTGTCTGTTAACATGTTCGTTTTGCACCAACGTGAGAGAGCGGTATGTAAATGATGTTAACTGATCAGTTGCACGCTTTGTATACATTTCAGCTCTTACGTTGGTGATATGGTGTATGGATTAACGTTCTTGAAGGATTAAACATCATAAAACCATCAGTAAAAGTCTCATCTCTATTCGAGGGGCATGCTACAACCTTGAAATGCTTCTTACAGAGCCACTGCTTGGTTATCCTGGCTGTGTGCTTCAGGTCATCCTGAAGGTCATCAGTCATCCTCTCCTTAATACAGTGCAGTCGCCCTGTCCCATGTGCAGAAAAACACCCCAAAAGCGTGATGCTACCACCCCCATGCTTCACAGTAGGGGTGGTGTTCTTGGGATGGTACTCATTATTCTTCTTCCTCCAAACACATTTAGTGGAATTATGACCAAAAAGTTCTATTTTGGCCTCATCTGACCACATGACTTTCTCCCATGACTCCTCTGAATCATCCAAATGGTCATTGGCAAACTTAAGACGGGCCTGGACATGTGTTGGTTTAAGCAGGGAAATCTTCCGTGCCATGCATGATTTCAAACCATGACGTCTTAGTGTATTACCAACAGTAACCTTGGAAACGGTGGTCCCAGCTCTTTTCAGGTCATTGACCAGCTCCTCTCGTGTAGTTCTGGGCTGATTTCTCACCTTTCTTAGGATCATTGAGACCCCACGAGGTGAGATCTTGCATGGAGCCCCAGTCCGAGGGAGACTGACAGTCATGTTTAGCTTCTTCCATTTTCTAATGATTGCTCCAACAGTGGACCTTTTTTCACCAAGCTACTTGGCAAAGCTTTATTCAGACTTATTGTTCTAACAATCACATATTCATAGGTGCTGAACCCCACATCCTACTGCCATCTCAACACAGCTGTGTGTTCATGTTGATGAAGCAGCTGACCACCGTGAACACCTTCACCTGTCTTTGCTGTCCATCATGTCCCTCATTGCTGCTCTTCTCAATGGGTGCATCGAGAAGGATGATGAGGACAATGATGATGGACCCCTGAACCCCACAACCTTGAAGCAAGAGAGGGAGATGTGCGGGACAATCTGCTCCAAACATTCATGTGCCTGCTCTCCATGAGCATGAATGACTACCTGTAAATCATAAACAGATTAAAACATTTTACAATTCATGTCAGCATTTCGTTTCTTGCCACTTTTCATTTCATATTTTTACATGCTAATTTTAGCAATTTTTTTACTTTTGTGGTGTAGTGGACTAAACCACTGAACTGGTAAACAGAAGGTTGCTGGTTCGATCTCCACAGCTGTCACCACCAGTGTGTCCTTGAGCAAAGCACTTTACTCCAGGTTGCTCCAGGGGGATCATCCCTGTAATAAGAGCACTGGTGAGCTGCTTTGGATAAAATCATCTGCCAAATATATAACTGTAAATAAATGTAAATGTGATTTTTGTAAATCCTTTTTGTTAGTGTCTTGGACTAATTCAATAAAGATACTTATTTCTTAAAGTTTACTTTTTAAAGGTACTACTATAATTTAAATGCATACATACATTTATTACAGTTTCTGTTTGGGCGGATTAAAGGGTTGATTCACCCAAACATATAAATTCAGTCATTATTTACTTGCCTTCAAGCTGTTCAATCCCTGTGGGGGTTGTTTTTTCTGAACACAAAAGGTGATTTTAGTCAAGTTTCTCCTGCTGGTTTCTTTTTCCCACAAATGCCGCCGTCACCTTGCCTTGCAGGTCCTTCTCCACGACAAAA
Organism: Opsariichthys bidens; assembly: GCA_037194245.1. NCBI lineage: Eukaryota > Metazoa > Chordata > Actinopteri > Cypriniformes > Xenocyprididae > Opsariichthys > Opsariichthys bidens. The sequence goes on along the minus strand of CM074284.1, from coordinate 24,135,395 downwards.
GTTCTCCAGCAAATGCACAGAAATCAGGAATCAGAAAAGTGCTGTAATAAATTTATTTTAATTATTGTAATTTCAAACAAACTAAAACTTATGATTTAAATTGATTTTTTTTAATTCATTTCTGTTGTATACTCACTCGGAGCCTTTGACTGCACCATTCCTTCATCAGCTTCGTTCCACCAGATAAACATGTGTTCATCAGTCCCTGTAAGATTCAAGTTACTCTGTGATTTATGAGCTAACTGACTTTTTATCCAATACAAATGTTCATTAATTTATCAACAGCACTAACCGACAAATAAAATAGATAACTTATCTCTAGTTACTTGTCCAGTTGTTTATTTACATTACTTACATTCATGTAATGTAGGCAAGTGTTGAATTATACATAATAACACACATAAATCACTCAGATGTCTATTTCATATTGTGATGTGCTCATAATCTTCAAGACTTATTGAATATTTTCTTGTCAGATGTTAAATAAATTCTAAACTATACACATCATAAAGATGCTTACTAAATATTTATGTAAATCCACTTAACATACATATGTGTACTAGAGTACTACTAGAGTGTAGTTACTCAAAACAAAGAATACATGTGACAAAAGACAGGACCCTTATGTGACATTACACCGCAATCTTGGAAAGGCGCGTCCTCACGCCGTGAGGCTTCTGAGAAGGGTGTGGAGTTGGAGACGGGCAGCAGACTGGGGCTGATGGCCATGGACACCATGGTGGAGCTGACGGTGGGAGTAGCCAGGGTGGAGTTTGTACTGTAGGGCGGGATGACGCCCTGGGACCGATCGAAAGCAGCAGAACCAGGGTGGTTTGCGGAGGAACCTATGGCGCCGAGCTGCAGGTTCCGGGGGCAATGTTGGAGTGAGTAAAGATTACAGGCAGGTCATAGGGAGGGAGGAGTTTGATAATGCCGTAGGGGTGACGGGTGTAGGCGCAGCCGCAATCCCTGAAGTCTGTGGTGGAAGCTGAGTGGAGATGTGGACCTGGAGGCCCGGAGTGGAGACAGGGACTCCGCCTCAAGTCGACCTGGTGGAGGTTGTAAGCTCCGCCCGTTGGCCCAATGAAGGAAGTCCAACGGCTTGGGTGAAGGGATTGTGCTTGTATGTCTTTTTTAGGATTTAGTTTAAGTTTTCCTTTAGCTGTTCATTTAATCTGACTCCAATTGAAAACGATCTTTAATTGGTAATGTTTCTGATATAACATTAATTAATCATCATTGATTAATTTAACATTGAATTAATTTAGATCTTTGATTCTTTAATTTCTCTTAATCTCATTTATCCTTTCATCAGGGCGTCGCACCGCACAAAGGCTTGTATCCAGCCGATATACGCCTTACGTCACAACTTCATTAGTTTAGAATCTTAACAGAGGATATAGCGTTTACTAATAACACAAATTATGGAATCGCCACATGCTTATTCTACAAAAGTGCCGTTTGTTTAGCCACGATACTATAACATGCTTAGTCATAATTGTCAGAAATCCAAAATCACATTACATGTGCCATATGCTCCATTTATTGGGGTTCAGTGTGATCTATCCTAATCCAGAATTGCGGAGGTGTCAAAAAACTCTTGATCTACCGGTGATAATGATTTCAGATGAATTCAAAATAAATCAAGATATAACAATTTATTTCTCAGGTAAAAATGTATCAATGCCAATTACATTGAGACTTGATCGATTGCTTCTGTCTGCCTCGCTGCTGAATTGTTTGAGTCTGTTGCTCCATATAGCTTTATTTGAATCTATTTATTGTCATTGTTTGCTGTCTACTTTATCTTCACTATATATCTGATATTGTCTTATATTGCCTATCACATTAATCTGACATCGCTAGTTTGTAATCTTTTAATCTAAATCACCATCACAACGCGTTAGCACTACGCTAGTTTGTGTTATCCGTGCCCACCGTCATTTCTGTCGCGCTCTCCTTTTTCTACAAGTTCATCAAACATCTGGTAAGTCGGATCGGTCTACAAACACGGTAAGCTATGTCATCTTCTCCTTTCATTGTTACTTGCACTGCCTGTCACATGCATAGTTTAGCTTTTTCTGTCAGTGATGAAGGATTCACATGTCATAAATGTAGGGAAATAGTCAGGCTGACAGAGAAAATCTTAGAATTAGAGACACGCATCCAAACTTTAATCGAGGATAGTAAGAATGCAAGGGCTTCAGATACCGTTTTGGATGCGACTAGCTTAGCGAACTCCGTACATTGTTCGGTTCCGGCTGTGGAGCCCGTGCAGCAGGGCAACTGGGTGACCGTGAGGCGGCCTAGTCGTGTTAAAAAACACCACTCTTCCATTCCGATTAGAACATCAAACAGGTTCTCCTCACTCAGTGACGCACCCACTGAGAATCCTGTTGAAAGTGCCCTAGTAATTGGCGATTCTATTACACGGAACGTGAAAATAGAGACACCAGCCACCATAGTCACATGTTTGCCGGGAGCCAGAGCGCCTGACATCAAAGCAAATTTAAAAGTGCTGGCTAATGCTAATCGTAAATACTCTAAGATTGTTATTCACGTCGGCGCTAATGATGTCCGACTTCGCCAGTCGGAGATCACAAAAATTAACATTAAAGAGGTGTGTGAAATCGCACGTATGATGTCAGACACTGTAATTTTTTCTGGACCCCTTCCTGCTCGTAGGAGTGATGAGATAATTAGCAGACTATCATCACTCAATGGCTGGCTGTCTAAGTGGTGTCCACAGAATAATATAGGTTTCATAGACAATTGGAAAAGTTTTTGGGGCAGACCTGACCTGTTGAAAAGAGATGGTATTCATCCCTCCTGGGGTGGTGCTGCTCTTCTCTCTAGTAATATGGCACATAGTCTTAGAGCTCAACCTTGACTAACTGGGGCCCAGGTCAGGAAGCAGACAGACTGGCTAAACCGACCGTCTGCTAGCTGTCTCACGTCACAGAATTCAGATAAATCCCAACACATAGAGACTCTTTCACCTAGATATCATCGGATAGAGACTGTGTCTGCACCCCGAACTAATAAATACAGAAAACTTCCAAACCCATTTACGGATGATAATTTAATTGATGTTCAACAAGTAGTAAACAGAGATTATAAAGATAACAAAATGATAAAGCTTGGGTTGCTGAATATTCGAGCCCTTTCTTCAAAAGCACTTATTGTAAATGATATTATCACAGAAAATAACCTAAATGTGCTGTGTTTGACAGAAACCTGGCTAAAACCAGACGATTACATTACTTTAAATGAGTCTAGCCCTCAAAGTTACTATTATCGACACAAACCTCGTCAGAAAGGTAAAGGGGGAGGTGTTGCTGTAATCTATAGTAATATCTTCAGTATTACTCAAAAGTCTTTCAAATATATCTCTTTTGAAGTGATGGTGCTCTATGTAATGTTATATAATGTAAGTGACAAATCTCATTTGAAATTTGTGTTGGCTACTGTATACAGGCCACCAGGGCACCATACAGATTTTATCAAAGAATTTGCTGATTTTCTATCGGAGTTAGTACTGGCTGTGGATAAAGTCCTTATTGTTGGTGATTTTAATATACATGTAGATAATGAAAAAGACGCTTTGGGATTGGCATTAACAGATATTCTAAGCTCTATTTGGAGTTAGACAACATGTGTCAGGACCAACTCATTGTCGTAATCATACTCTAGATCTAATATTGTCACATGGAATCGATATTGATGCCGTTGAAATTCTGCAGCAGAGCGATGACGTCTCAGATCATTATCTAGTCTCATGCGTGCTACATTTACTGTAAAACACTGCAGTTTTTGCAGTTTCTATTTTTATTGTCATTTTCTCAGACTCATTATTCTGTAAAACTCAAAAGTAGAATTTCTGCAGTAATCAAACAATATATAAAGATTTTTTATTTATTTGTTTTTTACAAAAAACAAACATTCTTATAGAAAAATAGAATCACAAATCATCAAATAAAAAAAACAAAAGTAATAAAACAAAACAATTACTGGATAAATTGGTATCGGGGGGACATACTTTTGTGTGTGTGTGTGTGTGGTGGGGGCCTGGGGGGCTTATGTATCCCGCCTTCTGTTCGGATATGGCCACAAGACCTCGTCAACATTATTTTCTCACACCATTTCAATGATGGCAAGCTCTTGTTGTTGAGAGAAGAGCAGTTCTATTCCACCTTGAGGAGGTTGTCGAACCATTCTGAATGGAATTCTAGTAAATGCCACCACAAGATGTCATTGGTTAGGTTTTTTCTTATTATTGATGCTACTGTGTAGCGACTGAGGTTAGGGTGGACTCTTTGCCCAGCCTCCCTTATGGACAGGCCATGATTTATCACATGGTCCACCAGAGTAGCCCTAATGTCATCGTCCACATCTGAGTCCTCTCTCTCTTTGTCCTCCTCTTACTCTGACTCTCATTGCCTCCATGCTTGTAAAGTTTCTAAAATGGCTTACCAGAGGCCTATTTGTAGTGCTAAGGCTCAGACCGATTGGTGTTCTTTTTTCTGTGCAAGTGTTTTAAGGTGTGTGTGTGTAAGTGCCTACAATTGCCAGATGAGTTCTGCATTTTGAACAGTGTTTTCCCAGTTATATGAGGCGATTTTGTTTTTTAACAAAGTGTCTAACGTAAGAAAACGTGTGTAGTGTTTCACAATAAGTATGTTATAGAATTGCAAACAAAGTGCAAACCTAACAAGGTGTTTAAGCTATGGTTACACAGTGTTTAAGTTATGCTACAAGAAGTTTAGGTATTGAGACTTTGGTCTAAGTATTCGGTTTTAGTGTATCAGCAATAGGCAAAAACTGTAAATTAACCAAATTTATTTGTTACATTACAATCACAAAATAATGGGGATCCATTTCTTCAACAAGACCACAAAATGAGCAAGTTTAATGAAAAGATATTTACAGATAGATGTCACCTGTCTGATTAAACCAGTCACTCACATCTTTTAAGTTGTTGCGCTTGCAATAACGTCAACATGGTGGATGATTTCCGGATAGCATTCATACTTTTTTAGCGCTTGTTAAGTAAGTACTTCTTGAAATTAAGTACCTACTCATTGAGTTGGCAGTTTTGGACGCAGCCTCTCTGTCGAATATTTCCGTGCTTCCGGTCAACAAACTGGCCTGTCATTAATGTTCTCACAGTTACAGTTCTCCACATTTCTTTTAATTTCCAATACAGTTTCTCAGAGTCATGGGTTTTTCATGAAGAGAACTCTCCTCATATTTTTGCATAATGATGCATTTAAAAGTGAATGGCCAAAACGGGGGCACTTTTTTCGTACGTAGATTACTCAAGTTATCTAGACTTTTACTGTTGATTTGACATGATCCAACATTTTTCAGGTTCTTCGAAGCTCATTCTGGTGCTGCTTTCACAGGTTGTCTCTGATTCCCTTCCGTGGCTAGCCATGGAAAAGAATATTTACAATTACAGCAATGAAACATCAGTTAGGGGGATTTCAGGTTGTTTGTGACACTTTTTCCAAGTCATCTCAATGGCAAAAGGTGTCCCAATCACTCTGAATTCACCCCATTTAAACGTTTCCAACAAAGAAATGGATAGACTTCTTTCAGCTTGTTGAACATTTTTATTTGCACATTTCTACCGTGAGAGGGCTGAAGCAGCAGCGACTGTTTTCATGGTGACAAGAAACTACAGTGAAAACATAAAATAAATCATCACGCAGTGATATAGCTTCTCTTACCTGCAAACGACACCTTTGAGAATGTGAATACTTAATGAAAAAGCAAAAACAAAAACAAAAGGTGCCTGGTATAGCTATTAATTTCAGTATGAGTAGCAGAGGACGATCCTCAATACCGTAGCTTCACAATTTCTTTAGCAGGTTATCAAAGACCTGCATTAGGAAAGGAAAAATAATTCCATAATAATTTACAGCTGCACATATAACTTTTAAGTCATCAGACTTTGGATTTTGAATGTCAAATTTTTTCTTCTTTTGAAACAGATTTCAAGTCTTCAAATAGCCTACTTTTTCTTATTTTTTCTGTGCATCTATACAATTTTTGCAATTACATTTTATTTTTTTCAAATCAAACTAAAATTATAGAGAGTTCAATGAAAACAACTTTTATTTCTATGAAATGAGCAAGACAGAGGAAAAAAAGCCTGTATTCAAAGTTTCAGTGAAATCAAAGGTCATCAGAGTAACATACAGCTGCACCAGCGCACACGCATACACTCTTCTCATGATAGGTTTACAGTTGCACATTTACGTTTGCGTATTGCACCAAGGCATCAAAACACCTCTAATAGATGGACATTAAAATACAAGTTGCTCTAGTATAAATTGTAATTTATTTGACAGATACAAATCTTAACTCTTATTCTCTAATAAACCATAAGAGCACAGGAAATGAACATATAATTCTCTGGAATGTTGGTCCTATACACTCTGCATTTCTCTTAATAATCTCACTATATCACAGTACACATTATTTCCTCCCATTCACACATACGCATATTCAGTGTAAAAATAACATGCTCAGTGCATCTATACATCTCTAGTTATACAGCCAACAAGAAAAGCAGCACTAGAGACAGCAGGTTATCAGTAGTAAAAACATTGATAATTACTGTCTGTGCTATAAAACATAGGCATTAATCAGTGATTACTACCGTCTGAGCTGTCAGTAGACAGTTGCCGTCACGACAGCTAGACCTCCCCTTTTTGGTCCACTGAGTCTTTTATGCAGACATTATGACTAAACAGGCCATTGAAATCTTGAGTTTCGATATGCAGGCATTTACAGAAGTAAGCCCATTTATATCTGTGAATTACTCTCAAAATAACAGGCACCAAAAACAAGCAATTTTCTTGGATGTAACATTAAACAGCAGGTTTGGCCACAATGCTGCGCTTACATTTAGATGAGGAATATATTTTATGGCTAGCACCACAGAACAAACTACTTGAGAGCAGGGGTGTTGGGGAAGGCTCTCAATCTTCACAGTGTTTGTTCAAAGTGATTCTCAATGAAATATTTGTGTGAAGCCTCTTCAATTTTACAGCAATTTCTGCTATACTGTACTAGTAGTACTCTGGGATATAGGTACAGTGCTTTACTTTTACAACGTCTAAAACTCATAAAATATTTATACCTATAACATGATTCAGTGTTTTTAAGACTATTTTCATGATAAAGTAGTCTGGCACATACAATTTAAAAAAAAAAATCAAAAGAAATTACAAACAAAAAGTTTTTTGTACAGAGAGGCACATGTATACATTTTGGTCTGATAATGCACTTCCTCTGAGCTTGTGCTCTGCTTGGTCCATTTTCAAGTCTGATACGTTAACACGGCTGTACACACACACAAAAAAAAATAAAAAATAATATATATATATATATATATATATATATATATATATATATAGTCTCATTTCTGAATGACCAAAACCTGCCTTGTTGTTTCAAGGTTCGGAAACTTCTCTTTCTCTCTGGAAGGACACACTGGAATTGTTTATTGACTTTTCAGTAGAGGAAGAAAACCTTGAAGTTCTTGCTTCTACATCCAATGTCAAGTCAGGGTTTCGCATGGCTCTACTCATGGTCAGAGGCAGTTGATATTCAACATAATAGAGAGGGGTAGAAGCTGAGTTTTTCGTTTATACCTGCAGACTAGACCTCTGAAGATCATTTAGATCCATGTGATTTGACCATCAATTTTCGAAGATCATAAATAAGCTGGTTTGACTGTAGTAGACAGTTTAATGGTGCTCTATGGTGATACCCTGACTTCAGTTTGGAGAGATGTTTGTGTGGCCAGATGTTAGTGTTTATGAAGGGTGAGCCACAATGTGGGCCATCCAGTTGACTTTGGTGGTCCAACTCTCTCGCAGAGCTTCATCAAACTTCTGCCGGAACTGTTTGAGGGCCTCCTCATCGGTTTTACCTAATGCCAGAGAGTCCTGGAAAACAAACAGCTGGTGTCACTCCAATAATTGCAATCACATATTTATTTGTTTATTTTGAATGGCATCTCATTTAACACATTTAACATTCGTTACAAATGATGTGTGAACTAGCTTGGTATTAACTTTTAAGTGCTACCTATTGCAATACAATATCGTCACACTATAGCAATGCTCTCCCACATATTTTGCTATTATAAGTGTGCTTGTTTCTCTCATTGGTATAAGTTAAAGTGGTAATAGACAAGAAATGTACAGTTTTCTACCATCTTGCTGATAATGTTTCTTTAGTTATTCGGCAACCCTGCAGCCAGAACCACTGTAGGTGAACCACCCTTACAAAATTCAAAAACCCACGACAGGTATATAAAAACAAAGACACAGATCAACATAGTAGCATATTAAATATAACTGATAGGGCATTTTAAAATTTTTATGGACATTGGTCTTATATGTTTTAGCTTCTTCTCTTCTTCCTTTACCTCTCTCCACCCAATTCAACCTCCTTTTCTTCCTACTCCCCTTCCTCCTTCTACTCTCCATCTCTTCTCCCTCCCAACCTCCCAGAGACAGCCAGGAAGTAAAAGAAGATAATAATAAATAATTCCAGCAAAAACAACAACAATCATAGGAAAGTAGTACGAGACAAGAGGAAGAAAAGGAGAGAAAACAAATCTCAAAAATAATACTACAGGTGCTGGTCATATAATTAGAATATCATCAATAAGTTGATTTATTTCACTAATTCCATTCAAAAGTGAAACTTGTATATTATATTCATTCATTACACACAGACTGATATATTTCAAATGTTTATTTCTTTTTAATTTTGATGATTATAACTGACAACTAAGGAAAATCCCAAATTCAGTATCTCAGAAAATTAGAATATTGTGAAAATGTTCAATATTGAAGACACCTGGTGCCACACTCTAATTAGCTAATTAACTCAAAACACCTGGCCTTTAAATGGTCTCTCAGTCTAGTTCTGTAGGTTACACAATCATGGGGAAGACTGCTGACTTGACAGTTGTCCAAAAGACGACCATTGACACCTTGCAAAAGGAGGGCAAGACACAAAAGGTCATTGCAAAAGAGGCTGGCTGTTCACAGAGCTCTGTGTCCAAGTACATTAATAGAGAGGCGAAGGGAAGGAAAAGATGTGGTGGGAAGGAAAAGATGTGGTAGAAAAAAAGTGTACAAGCAATAGGGATAACCGCACCCTGGAGAGGACTGTGAAACAAAACCCATGTATTGCTTCAAGAACTACTACGCACAGACTTATGTAAGACATGGGTTTCAGCTGTTACATTCAAGTGTCAAGCCACTCTTCAACAACAGACAGCGTTAGAAGCGTCTCGCCTGGGCTAAAGACAAAAAGGACTGGACTGTTGCTAAGTGGTCCAAAGTTATGTTCTCTGATGAAAGTAAATTTTGCATTTCCTTTGGAAATCGGTGTTCCAGAGTCTGGAAGAAGAGAGGAGAGGCACACATTCCACGTTGCTTGAGGTCCAGTGTAAAGTTTCCACAGTCAGTGATGGTTTGGGGTGCCATGTCATCTGCTAGTGTTGGTTCACTGTGTTTTCTGAAGTCCAAGGTCAATACAGCCGTACACCAGGAAGTTTTGGAGCACTTCATGCTTCCTGCTGCTGACCAACTTTATGGAGATGCAGATTTCATTTTCCAACAGGACTTGGCACCTGCACACAGTGCCAAAGCAACCAGTCCCTGGTTTAAGGACCATGGTATTCCTGTTCTTAATTGGCCAGCAAACTTGCCTGACCTTAACCCCATAGAAAATCTTTGGGGTATAGTGAAGAGGAAGATGCCATATGCCAGACCCAACAATGCTTAAGGCCACTATCAGAGCAACCTGGGCTCTCAAAACACCTGAGCAGTGCCACAGACTGATCGACTCCATGCTACACCACACTGCAGTAATTCAGGCAAAAGGAGCCCCAACTAAGTATTGAGTGCTGTACATGCTCATACATTTCATGTTCATACTTTTCAGCTGGCCAAGATTTCTAAAAATCCTTTCTTTGTATTGGTCTTAAGTAATATTCAAATTTTCTGAGATACTGAATTTGGGATTTTCCTTAGTTGTCAGTTATAATCATTCAAATGAAAATAAATAAACATTTGAAATATACCAGTCTGTATGTAATGAATGAATATAATATACAAGTTTCACTTTTTCAATGGAATTTGTGAGATAAATCAATATTCTAATTATATGACCAGCACCTGTAATTGGACACATACAAATGCATTTGTGAGACATGAATTTAATTCTAGCTTTGTTAAATATGTAAGGATCAGAGGAGTGAATGTTTTAGTATTTCTAAAAGCCAATGTGTGACTGAGATTCTGTCTGTTTTTTCAATTGAGTAATGTTGTTTTCTTGCCAACTGCCAGAGTTAAGGCCCCGATATACTTCAAACGGAATCGATGAATGAACTGATGTGATATTTCGAACAAAATCAGGCCAAAACGAAGTTCGTTTGATCTGGCCTCAAACAGATCTTTCATTATTTGGTAGAATTCTTTTATCCAAGGTGGAAGGGCTCTCTTGCTTTGTATACCCTGATCTCTCTCTGTTTATTAATGATACATCTATAAGGGAAATTAACAAAATATTTTGGGATTTCATTTGGAAAATAACCCTCACAAACTAAAAAGAGAAGTACTTTTTAATTCCAGAAGTGAAGGTATCCTTGACTTTTAGGACTTTGTAGATATTGTAAAAACCTTTAACGTACACTGGCAGAAAAGATGCCTTGTGGTTCACAATGTCATTATGGTTTTTCATTCCAAATATTATCTTTAACAAACTTGGTGGTCTGTCTTTCCTATTGAAGTGAAACTTTTTGCCTGGCAAGCTAACCATTTCCATATCTAACTTTAATCAACATGGAAATTGTGTTTCACAATGCACAACGTTCTCCTTTGAAATAACGCTGATATAAATGTAAGAAATTAGTCTCTCTTCTTTCCTAGATTGTTTAACAATAACTTTAATTGCATTATATCCGTCTTTGATTATTTTGGTAATATTCTAACTTGTGAACAATTCATGAATCTCCATAACCTTCCAGTCCCATCAACGGAATATAGCACCTTGATAAATGCTATCCCAGTAGGTTTAATCCAATTAATCAAAAATCACCTTAAATTCATTAAAGAAAACAGTGTCTATCTGGCTTTACTCTTGGGTGATATGAACCTTTTAGATCTTAAATGCAACAACAATCATATTCTTTCAGATGAAGATTTGATGAGACTTGCTCTTTTTCTGGTTTTGTTGAAGAAACAGTTGCCCATTTATTTTGTAATTGTAACTTAACCAATACATTTTTGGGCTGATTTAAGTCCTTATATTTTTACTCCAACAAACGTGACCCTCAAAAAAGTTTATTTTGAAAGCCCAAAGTTGCTGTCCCTTGAATATGTTGTTAATTTCTTTATCTTGAATGCAAAATTCTTCATTCACAAACAAAAGTGGCTTAAGTCTCCCCTTAGCTTTCCTCTTTTTCTTGCTGAATTTAACTCTTATTTTATCCCTTAAATTTATAAATAATAAAAAAAGTGCAAATGTATTATGACAGTATTTACATATTGATGTATGCAAACCCAGGATATTTTTTTGTTTTCTTTTTTTTGTGTGTATGATTCTTCATTGTAACAAATACAACCATACTTAATTTCCTTGTTCTTGTATGCATGTATAAATTCTACAATAAAAAACAAAACATAAAACAAGTTCGTTTGGACTTCGCTTTGAAAGTTCAAACAGTTTGGAAAAGCTCGCTTTGGCAGGTAAACACCTTCGTACTACCATTGGTCCGTAAGGTCCATTGAAGTCAGACGTCCATGAGTGAAACATGAACACTGGAGAGCTGCCTTATAGTAGAAAACGAAGTTATACTGCTGTTGAAATCAGACTCTCAAAACTTTCGTTTTTTGCGTTCAATATGGTAAAGCTGCTTGAAATGAAGCAATCTATTTATAGTGTAATAATATAAACGCGATGTGACTTTACTGGAGCGCTAAATTACAGAGCTTGTGCAAACAAACATATCCATGTTGCCATGACCAGATGCATTTCTTATGGTTTATTAAAAAAAAATCCTTGCTAGTTTCTAAATTTTGTTGTGTTTATTTTGTTACTAAGCGTGCAACAATTTACAAATTCATCTACCATCGCTGTCAGCAGTGTGGGCGGAATCAGATGTTTGATTACAGTATATCGCTGACCACATATTTCGAACTTCGTTTTACCCCTAAAAGAAGAACAAAAAAGAACTCGAAGCTATATCGGGGCCTTTAGAAGGGGTTCTGAAGAGAGATGCATGACAAATATGCAAGGGCAGGAATTTTGTAATTTAAGAAATCTGATAACTTTAATTGGTAACACCATGCTAAAATTCATTAACGGTATGTTAAGGCATTTGTCTTCAGAGAGACTTGGTAATCTCATCTTGTGTTGTGTGATATGTGCTCTGTGTAAGAGTTTTTAGTGGATCAGGTGTATGTTTGCATTTGTAGTTATATTGAATGTTTTAAGAATGGGATCTTAAAGTAGTGGTTGTTCTAAAGTCCTATCTTTCATTGCGTCTTTAATGGAAATTTTAATGCCATTAAATTAATATTTTAATGTTTTCATTCACCAGCAGAAAAAAAAAAGTTTTGCGTTCAAGAACATGAATGGTGCTCTCCTTTATAAAGTGGCACAGAACACACAAATCTTTATTCTTCACTCTTGACTTGTCACTGCTTGAACAACCAAGTTGCTCATCATAGAAAAGCACCGCTTCAGCGGACGAAATCACAAGCTGCTATTGTGAACGGCACACGCTCTACTGCTGTACACGTTCCAGTGAAGCTGAGCTTGTGAGGTGCTAACAAAAACTATTATATATTGGTGTTTTTATATATTGTTTATCCAAAGCATCACTGAAATATTTACTTTTTTGTTGTTTATTTAAACGAACAATTCTGATCTATTATATATTACATTTTTATAGTTTTTAGTGAATTTGGTAGTCAGGTGTGTGTTTTTAAAGGTTTAAAGGGAACTGGAACCAGGATCATCCTAATAATATGTCAGCCTCATCCTTATCCCGAGGTTACTGTAATCAGCTGGATTTGGTCCATATCCAGATCAGATGGTGGACCTGCACTTATACACGACCACAACGCAGCCATGGATGTCAGCAGAGACGATGTCTTCTAGACAATCCCTTGTCAAGGCCACATCAACATGAAGAGCCATCGTCACAGATCCTCAGCCAAGACCACAAGAACCAGACAGGTCCTCTGCACAGACTCCTATGGACAGCTTCACTTCCATACTGGAGTGATGAATCTGATCTTCAATCAAAAGCAACTGGATGAATATTTGAATGCTACCGACCACGATGAGAATTCTGACTTTTGATCCAGCCTAAATCATATATCACAACATCTGAATCAACTCTGAACTGACTTCAGCTGAACAACAGCCAAAATGCATCCTTTTCCTGTTATCACTGTAAAGCTGCTTTAAAACAATTCTGTATTGTATAAAGTGCTATATGAATAAAGGTGACTTGATTAGTGTATACATATACACACACACGCTACAGTAGATGCTTCAATACATCATCATGCATCCGTTCAAAGACAAGTGTAGACAGCATTAAACAGTTTTGCCACATGACATCAGCTGGTGCAGATATGTTGGATATGCTTGCTGTTGCTCTAGACCAGTAATTCTTAAAGTGTGGTCCGCCATCGCCCCCTAGTGGTCCGCGAAAAGCTAGTGATGACATGCAAAAAGTACCCATGTCCAATGACACGGTCCAGTGACTAGGGGTGGCACGGTACATGAAAAAACACCCGAACCGTTTCGGTTCGCTTGTCTTGGTTCGGTTCATGTGTGCGTCGCACGGTTCGACGCATGCGCAATGTAGCTCCGTGTACAGACAGTTTCGCGCGAACATACATATAGACAGTATAAGTGGAAAAGTTCACATATCACGTCTTTTGTAAATGCATTTTCATTATTTCCTATGTAGGCGCGCGGTAAGCACACTCAAAATAGAAGCAACGTGGCCGCGCTTTCCACGCTTTTTAGGCGCGATATGTGAATGACCCCAAATGAAGGCTGCCCGGAGTTGGCGGATGCGCCCATGTTGTTCAAATCCAGTGTGTGGGAACATTTTGGATTTCACGTTACTTACGATGACAACGGAAATGAAACAGTAGATAGAACAGCGACTGTGTGCAAGCATTGTGCAAAATGCATTCAATATGCCAATGGAAACACTTTTAATATCACAGTTCATTTGAGAAGACATCACGCCAATGTGTCGATAAGCACAAACAGGAGAGAGCTGGTTAGGAAACAACTTCTACTGTCTGCAGCATTTAAGCAACCTCTCAGTGATAACTAAAGCATTGGGGATGTTTATGTTATTACATTATATTATATATTTATGTTTAAAGTATTTTGACTTGTTTAAAAGACAGAGCGTTAAGAGTTGCCCCCTTTGTCTTTTTTTTTTTTGTAAGAGCTACCCTGAAGTTGGCAGTTTGATAAATGCAAGTTAATTTCAATCTTTGTGTGCTAAAAAGGCACAAGTTCCTGTAGAGATAACAATACACATTCTCCTTTTGTTTACCAAACAAAATGCATGTCATCAATAATGTCTTCTCTCTTGCTGTATCAAAATCTCACCCAGCTTTTACTCAGAGATGGTCCCAATAATGTGCTTAAAGTCAAGTCAAATTCAGTTAGTGCATGATTACATTACAAAAATGTTAATACTGTATCCTAAATTGTGGAAAATTAAGCTAATAAGCTATATATCATATGCTGATGGAAATTTCTGGAGTGTTAAAGATTAAAAGAAAAAAGAAAAACTCATCTCTTCCGTGAACAATAGATCCCCTCATAAAAAACAAACAAAAAAAAAAAAAACCCCTTTCTTTCCCTTTTTTCCCTTCCTACTCTAACTTATGGTACTGAGCAATGTATGAAACTTGTATTGTGAGCACTTCCGGTGTTATTTGCCAATTCATGAAGAATCGCTTGTTTGTTTTCCTCACTTGTAAGTCGCTTTGGATAAAAGCGTCTGCTAAATGACTAAATGTAAATGTAACAAGAACTGTACAGAACCGAATTGTGGGTTTTGTGAACCGTGCCACCCCTACCAGTGACGCATAACTTCAATGTCCGAAAATGTCCAAGAGCAGCTGATCACACGATTACACCAGAGTCCCTTCTTTTCTCTTCAGCTAAGAGAAAGGCACAATCAAATCTTCTGTGTTTTGTGAGATACATCCAGTTTTTTTTTCACATGTGCAGTTTGCTGTTCATATTAAGCTGCAGCTCATTTCACATTTACTTTTTCAAATTAAATAAAATTCATATAATAATTTCTGATCATATCATTGCATTTGTGTTTGAATAATTAGTTTTTGACTTGAAACAGTTGCATATTAAACTTAAATTTAGTTTATCCTTCCTATTTTGTTGTTTTTGGGGGGCGTGTTAGAGTGGGATTCAAAAATTGGAAGGTAAAGTGGTCCTTGGGCTGAAAAAGTTTGAGAAACACTGCTCTAGACAGTGTGTTTAGCTTAATCAGTTATTAATTATAGCACATAGCAACACAGCTAAATGTATTCATAATATTTTGGACCTTTTATTGAGTAGCCTATTTTACCTGTTGAGATATGCCTTCACAAGCACTGTAAAAGCCGTGTTTGTGATGTTTGAGTTGGAGGGAGTGCAAAGTATTAAAAGTATTAAAAGCATTAAAAGCAATAAAAGCTTGTGACAAAACTTCGAAACTCCATTGGGTCCTCAAACTTTCGGTCAAAGCTCATAACTCCATCCACTTCTTGAATCATGAATGAAGTGCCACACGCAGTTTGGACCAACTCTGCTTGCTTGCCAGCAAAGGGAAACAAAGAACTGGTTGCTTTGTTGTTTGATACCGTACAAAGCGGTGGCTTACTGCCTTAGATGCAGCCTTTCTAATGACGGGCAAAAACAGTATTCACAGATCAAAAAGTGTGAAAATTCATTTGAACTTGATTTTGTTAATAATAGAACGAAACTTGCAAGTATATGAACATATATAAAGCCAAAATATCAACTTTGACAACACAGTGTTTCATTACTTTTTAAAAAAAAATAAAGTGTTTTTTCCCCAATTTTTATTTCCTGAAATGTAGCAGTTTTGGTCGAGGATCCTGACCAACTGTCAGTCGGAGGTGGTTGGGGAAGCAGAAAAATGACTTTTGCCTACGTAACAATATGAGGTAAGTCTGGCCCTGCATACAACGAAAGTGGAAGGATACCAGTGGTTTTCCAGGTCGATAAAGGATATACTGTAGCAGTACCCAAAAAAAACAAACAAAACAAAAAAACACACCATATGAATCCGTTTTTTTAAGTCTCATAACATTGTTTCCAAAAGCAAACAACAAACAGTCCTGATATACACTCATGGTGCTCTGTGGTACTACTGAAAAATCCTAAACCTTTATCTCCATTCTAAATCTCAGTTGGCCAAACAGTGAACAGTGATTAATATTTTCTGAAATGCTATTTGTGTCCGGAAAGAGTATTCAATATGTCATGATTTAACAAGCAGATAATTAGCTTCCAAATCTTCTGAGGCCATACAATAGCTTTGTGTGAACAACTGACAAAGTTTAAGTAATTATTTTCAGAAAATCTTTCTTTTTGCCATAGCTCTCAAACATAGTTTACTTGTTCAAACCTGGCGCACTCATAATATGCATTACAACCAATGAAGTTTCTTCTTTGCGTATATAAATAATGCACAAGGGCGCAAGGGTGGTAGCCAAGATTTTCAGTGAACGTGTTAAAATTCTTTTCCTCAAACAAATCCATAGAACGACTTACAATTTAGCATGAATCCATGTGGATTATTTTTATGGTGCTTGTCAGTCTTGTTGGAGCTTGACATCCCTATTACTATATACTTATATTTTCATGTGGGTTTTGAGCTGTTTGAGAATCAATAAAATGACAATTTTAATTTTCGGATGTACTATCCCTTGAAGGAGACCCTCGGAGGGAAGTCTGTACTGTACGTGTCTGTTTACCTTTAAATACTGGATATCTTTGACAGACGTAAGCTCTGGCAGGCCTGCTGTGAGCATCAGAGCAAAGAGTGTGATGAACAGATTTCCATTCTTCCTCAGAATCAGATATGCGTCCTCACAGTATTGCCTAAAACTACACAAATATCCTATATTATTAGAAATTATGAAAAAGAGAAATGGAATTGTGCATTAAGAGAGAGGAAGATAAAGCGAATTAGGCAAAGTCAGTCACTAACTTTCCAAATTTCTCAGTGTTGCCCGTTTTTCCCTGTTGAATCACGTGGATGAAGTCATGTGTGAGGATGAAAGGAACACGCTCACGCTTGATCCCAAACTTGGACTTAAAGTTTCCTAGGATATGGCCAAAGTCTATGTGGAAGAGCTGAATTACACACACACACACACACACACACACACACACACACACACACACACACACACACACACACGTAAATATTAAATATCCTATTAATCTAAACCACAAAACTTCATTACCATTTTAATCAACAGGAGGGACTATAGAATTTCATATAGAAGCTATAGAAGCTGCATACATTTTATAGCTTCATGTGTAGAACGGTTTCCAAACCTACCTGCCCTGTACTGCGAACCATGATGTTGTCACTATGACGATCGCCGATGCCCAAGACGTAGGTGGCAACACAATAACCAGCACACGATAGAGTGAACTCCTCAATGGCTTTGTCCAAAGCATCTCTGTCAACACGTCACCAGTCAGTTTTGACACAAACACCATTATTCAATAAGACCATGAGTAGAGCCACCCATAATTTCTTTAGCGTCAAGAAGTGCTAGGAGGCTAGATCTAGCAATTTATTTGGCAATATCAACCTTTACCATTATATTGACCAAAATATTTTAAAACAAAAACTGAATATTATCTATTAAAAAGACATGTGTCTGTAGATGCGTCTACACGTGTCATGTAGATTTCGGAAATGACTGAAGGGGGTGCTTCTGTTAATCTTTCAATAATTGATAATCTCTAGATGTCAAATATCAAGCGGTCTACGGTTAGCAAAAACAACCATTATTAGGGCTCCATTTAGTTTTTTTTTGCCCATTTCCATTTTTTAAAAAGATTTTTTTCTGGATTCCATTTTAATGTTTAAATTAAATTTTAGTAATCAAAAAGCATGTCTAATTAATTAAAATCATGGAACTGGTTTTTATGACTGGTTTTCACAATGATTGGATTTTATGAATTTTGTGGAAATCAAAGGGCCCCCAAACAATGTAAATATCAAAATCCAAAGGCTTCAGATTCAAGAAAATCAAATGTATTGAAATAATAAAATACTGTTCAAGCGATGTTAGAAGTATACTTGTAGTAGACAGGTATAACTCACCCGGAGTTCTTGTCTTTAAGCCAGTTCAATAGCGCATCTTTATTGAAGGCAGCAGCAGCGGCCATGTTGCTGCTGGTTTTTTGAATGTTCGCAATGGTATCAGCTGAAGACACAACCTCAATCAGACCAGAGTGATCTCCTGTCGCCAAGCAGCCATAAGGCACAATTCTATGAGACAAAAAAACAATTTGAAATGGTCTCTAAAGCCATTAACTGCAACCAAATACAGCCGTCACTCCTTGTGCTTAATTCTAAGTTAAATACACATACAGTCTTTTTGGGAGTGCCAACTGAATGTACTCAAGGTAATGAGCGCCACATTTATACATGTATATGTGTGTATTGTGTATAGAACCAAACTGAACAACTAGTTTTAATTCAATAACATCACACTCTTTTGGACACCCACAGGCAGTGGTCATTATAGATGCTAAGGAAAAAACGTGGTCAGTGGTCAGTCTTTACTCATTCACAAATTTTTATACTGTCTCTCTTCACCAGAACTGCTCTCTCAGGCAAATCCATAAATACAGTCCAGAGTGGGCAGTTGTTTAAAAACAGCTGTTGAATCTCTCTAATCCCTGTGCATAAGCCTGCATGTATGTTTATAGTGGGTTTACATTTACTGTGTATTAGAGCTCCATAATTCTGAATAAATATAGAATCATGATTTAAAAATTGAAAACCAAATAGAGATCACAATTCCACAACACTGTAAACGCAATGCAGCATGTCAGAACACCGGCTCAGTATTGGCCGTCGCTGTACATGTGAGCGGCACGACACATGCGTGTGATGCTGACACAGGAGCTGATCAATAATAAGCCGGCGTTCTGATGTAGAACTTGTAAGTGCTGAGCACAGTCTGATGCTCTGGGACATGCTGGGAGATAGTATTAAAAGGATTTATTTATTTTTAATGAAGTCCCAACTATCTTCTTTTAAAAGACACCACACATTTCTGTTCCTCAAAGGGCTCAAGAACTGAGTTTGAATATGCAATTTTTGTTTGCATAGTTTGTCCTCAAAAAGTGAGGTACTCCAACAGATGTTAATGAAAATACATAAAAACCTCCCATAAAGCCTCTGCCCACAGCAAACTACTAATAACGGCTGGATGATGAAACGTCTCTGGTCAAGAATAATACTGAAAAACAGCTCAACCCAAGAGATTAAACTCTTGACATTCATGTTTCTAGTTAATGGCTGAAACTAGTAAAAACTTTAATATTATTGTCATTCATTGCAGACATAATAATCAAAAATGACTTTTATATCTCAATCAATATTATAAACGTAATCATTTTTAGGGGATTCGCAACGGCTACAGTTGCAGTTAACATTTCCAAAATTGTGTGTTCATTGGGTGTACAAACTGTATTTTCTATCCCGTTACCCTAACCCAACCCATCACAGAAAACTTTTTAAAAAAAAACATCATTTAGTATTAGTTTATTAATCCATTGGACCGCTGGCTGGTCGCCACAATGTAGATGATCTCAGGTTTTACTATTCTTGTGGGGAGATTTTTGTCGACAATGTACTATAAATCTGTACGTACACACATACACAAACACACACACACTCTCTCTATCAATCTACCTGAGGTCCAGGTTGGCCTCCTTCCATAGTAGATCCATCAACCTCAAAATCTGCAGAGTCAACATGTCCTGCCTCAGGTCTGAAAAAGACAGATTTTTAAAAGTATTGTAATGTCATTCTGTCAACAGCCTTTTGTCTCATCTGAGCCATCTGTCCCTCACCATCTCCATTTTTGAAGATGATGTCCACTGTGTCTCCTCCTAACAGCTTGTTATTGTAAACAATCCACAGAGGTTTCATCTTAGAGTCCATGTATTTGCACCTCTCAACACTGGTAGGGGAGAAAAAATTCTTCTTAATATGCAGTTTTTTCTAAAATGATGACAATGTCAATTTAATAAAAGAGAACACTCAACACATCAAAATGGTTTGACTATTGTATATAATCTTCCATCAAATTTAGTCTTTGAAACCACTTTTATTTTCAGCTGACGTCACCAACCCTACTTATTTCTCAACTCCTTGCCACAGCCACCCGTCATACAGAGACAACTTTTCACAACCTGATCATTTGGAAGTAAAACGGCTTTTGCAGGTTTACTTTATTATTATTAATAATAATAATTCATTAGCCCCATAAAATTCAACTGATGTGCAGTGAACTTTGAAAACACTGTTTGCATAAAACAAAACACAAATCTTACTTGACTCCAGCGAGCAATAAGTTGGGGTTGAGCGGTGAATGCAGGTCAGAAAGAGTCTCAATGAATCCCGTCTGTCGAAGGCATGTCATCATGGCCTCTTTAAGATGAGCTTGTTTTGCCTTAGTTTTTATGGTGGCCAATTTAATCAGCTCATTTACTGCTTTCAGCTTACTGAGAGCTTCAACCTACAAAATAATTACAACACATCATAATTTTAAGATACAGATTGTATGGCCATGCAATCCAGCCTTCAAAACTGCTTCAGTCCAACAAACTGCTTTAAAAGGTCTTGAACTGTGTGAAGAGGGACAGTAGCTGGGTTTCCATCAACATAATTTTAAGCACATTTTGGGATATCAGTCAGACACACATATAGACAAAACGCAATGGAAACAGCAACATGCAAGTACAATCTAATGTGCATAAAAACTAACACACTCACATAGAGCATATAATTTTATTCATAAATAGGAAATGCACAAAAATCAATCATGCATTACTCCATTCAAAGATTTTTCTCTATTTTGTCCGTTTGGAGTTTGGGTTTCTTGCCACTTTTGCCTTGTTGGCTTGCTTAGTTGGGGATATTTAATATTCAGAAATTTTATTGACTTGACTGCACTGGATGAGAACTGAACGGAATCATTTTCCTGTTTATCAATATAAAGCTGCTTTAAAATAACCTGTATTGTATAAAGTGCTATATACAGATCCATGTCAATAAATTAGAATTTTGGCCTTCTGGAAAGGAAAAGGAGCCCCTACCAAGAATTCAGTACATATACAGTAAATGAACATACTTTCCAGAAGGCCAAAAATTCACTAAAATTTTTTATTTTTTTATTGGTCTTATGAAGTATTCTAATTTATTGAGATAGTGAATTGGTGGGCTTTTGTTAAATGTGAGCCAAAATCATCATAATTAAAAGAACCAAAGACTTATACTACTTCAATCTGTGTGCACTGAATTTATTTAATACAAATTTATTTAAGTTTCACAATTTGAGTTGAATTACTGAAATAAATTAACTTTTTCACAACATTCAAATTTATTGAGATGCACCTGTAAATGAAGGTGACTTGACCTAAATGAGATTCTAATTACAAATGAAAAATACAACAACAAAAGTGATTCTTCCAACAAGTCCCATAAAGTGACAAGTGGTAAAAAAGTTAATCTCAGGTTAAGCGTCCAATTCTGCTCCTGGAGGGTCATCTTGCAGAGTTTCAACGCACCAAAACAAGCTCATCAGGTCTCATGTCTGAATATGCCTTGGTGAAAAGCAGTACATGAAATGAGCAAATTTGTCCAAATTTACAGTATTCATAAAACAGTAGGCGAAAAGCACCGGGATGACCTACTTCCGGTGAGATTCTCAAGTGGATCATCGAAGGTCAACAGCAAAGACATTGGTAAAGTGAGATTTTTAACAAAGTTCATCAAATGTAACACGTACTCTGACAGATTACTAGAAGCTTCTAGACCGGTTTGAGCAGGCTGGAGCCAAGGTCTGCAGGAAGGTGGAAATCTTATTGATTTAACTGCACATTAAACATCAAATATTTTGAAGCAGCTTTTATTGACACTGTGTTATAGAAGAAGTGACTTTTGACTTGATTTTGAAATGTCCAGCTGTCATTGTTGACAAGCCTTGATGGTTAAGTACTTTTCCTCTTCACTGATACAGTTTGTCCATGTCTGGCATTTGCACTTGTTATTTTTGAGACTTTTCCCTTTAACACATAAAAAAAAAGAAAAGTGACCAACAGTTGACCACTTCTTGTTTACGCTGTTTTAACTCACATCTCATAATGGTAATTATTAAAGTGCCTCTATTATGTTATTTTAAATGTTCCTAATTTTGTTTTGGAGGTCTCCTACAATAGGTTTCATGCATCCAAGTCAAAAAGACTAAATTTCTCATTATATCCATTGCACATCACCTCAAAGAGTCTGAAAAAGGTTAGTTCAAATATTCAGTCTCTTTAAGCCCCTTATTTTCGAGAGTCTGCTTTGTTGTGATTGGTCAGATGACCCACTCTTTTGTGATCAGCTACAACTACAGTGTTTGAGGGTCAAAGTAGATGTTGTTCGCAGGCAGCCAAACATTATACAAATTTGTTCAATTGTTACAGCAAGTAAGACTGGAATTACTAACAATTCATTTTTGATAGTTCAGAATCGATTCCTCCATTTAGGAGACAATAACTTATTTTGTCGAGCACTTTGATCTTTGAAACTTTGCAGACCTTTTACCTTCACAAACAGCTATATTACACACTGCATAAAAGGTATCACTTATTTGTAATCAACTTTAATATGACTTAAAACTTTGTAGCTGTCTCTATAATTTTTTTTACAACACTGTATATCTTATAGACACAATTTACACTTGGTGCACTTGAACACCTAAAAAATGTCAATCTCGATGAATCAAATTCCACTTCTTCCAGAAATCAAATTCCAGAAATCAGAATTGCAATGTTTTGATCAATGAAGCAGAAATTCTGCACTGCAAAACAATTGTACTTTTCCTTACATTTTTGCCATCTGATGTTATATTAAACAGATCAAATACTATCTCTGACTGAAACAGGTAATACTTGACAAAGCATGAATGAAAACGCTGCACCTGTTTTTTGAGAACCTCTATGTGTGGGATGCAGCCTCGGCAATATGCTTCCAAAATTAGAGCAAAATGAACAGATACTGCTGGCATGTACATTTCAGACCTGTAACGTAATCACACACAATCATAAACTTTAGTTCAACATAAGCATACTGAAAGACCAGGTGAACTTAAGAATTCACATGTTCAGGCTTCTTCACATGTACACACTTACCTGAGATGCCAGAATAGGAAATGGCCGATTTTGCGGCTGGTCTGAGCACGCTCCAGGAGGAAACGGCTGAGGGCGCAGTCATAGTAAGGCTCATAGCGCAACACTTGCACAAGCTGCAGCAAATACTGCAACAGCTCATCATCACTAACATGCAAACAAACAAACATTCAGGATTTCAGCATTTCACATGAGGTTTCCTTGACATGGCAGGGTGCTCTGAGCTCCTCACCTCATATCTCTGAGGCAGTTGACTGCAAATTCCCTGACATACTGGTCTGGGTAGTTGAAGTCCAGGAGTTCTAGAGCATCTCGAGGGCTTAGCTTGGGCCAAATCTGCAGCAAAGCCTGTAGCTGCAGTACAAGAGAGATAATTTTGAAAAACAATGTTTGAACATATCTACTGGGGAATATATAAGCCTGTGTATGTTTGTGTGTATACCTGAGCCATGTCTTCATGTTTGCTCCATTTGACAGACAGCAGCAGTTTGGGGAGAGACTGAGGAAAGTTTTCTCTGCAGTCGTAGCGAAGCGTCCAGATCAGATCTTTCTCGTTTTCACACAGCTGAGAAAGAGGATCCCTTTCCATGATCTCCTTCAGCTCAATGTAAAACTTCTTACCCCCCCGACCCTACAGACATCGATTTCAATTCATTAGTAACATCATTTCATGAAAACAATAGTATTTATGAGGAGGTTATGACATTAATGGATCGATGGATTCGTTAAAACTAGAATCCACAATTAGGCTACATTAAAACAAGAAGCTGGGACATTATTTAAACTTTATATAACCTTGGATGTTGAATTTTTATGGATGTCACCATTTTACCATTGTCATGGAATCACTGGATCCTGCTATTTCTGCAGCTTTTTCCAGGATCTATGGAAGAAAATATTGGAACATAAAAAGTGTTGCCTCATGTTTGATTATGTATATGTGTACACCCATGGACCATTCACTGAATAATAAATGTTGCTCGCAAAAATGGTAAACACTTGGTTTTTTGGGTGACTGCACAATATATATGTTTTTGAAACATTTTGTCACTTTTTGGCAAAATTTATGCAGCTTTTCACTTTTCAGCCAAAAGAGAATAAAAGGCTGAAAATATTCCAGAAACTATCACTTGACAACAATATAAAAGTTCAATATAAATAACAAAAAACAAAACAAACAACAACAAAAAAAACTTTAGACAAACTTTAAAACATATTCAGAGTTTTAAGTCGCATTATTAATTAAATTAGTTTTTTCACTCTAGTGTGAAACCCGCCAAATGCAACAAATTTTAGTGTGGGATTGCACATAATTTTACTCTTTCCCGGAAATATTGTGCTCGCACATAAAGCTGCCTCTCAGTAGTCAAGTCAAGTCATCTTTATTTATATAGCACTTTTTACAATGCAAATTGTGGCAAAGCAGCTTTACATTAATAAGAAAATGGTGTCATTGTGCAGCTTATTCTATATATTATTGATTCATTCCGTTGCAAATATCAATAGTTATTAGTCTAGTTAATTTAGGTATATCAGCACTGCAGAAAACAGTGACGTAATCGTCCGGCTCAGCTCAGTTTGTATACAACGGCGCCAATGCAGGCATATCAAAAACACTGCTGAACATCAAGCAAGTGTCCCCAACTTAAGCAAGCCAAAGGCAACAGCGGCAAGGAACCAAAACTCCAACAAATGGAGAAAAAAACCTTGGGAGAAACCAGGCTTAGTCGGGGGGCCAGTTCTCCTCTGGCCTACAGTGAACACTTGTCCGATACTCAGGCAGAGTTATGGGTCTTTAAACCGATTTGGAATCGCAACAGTCAAAATATTTAATCTAGTTCCATCTAGTTTAAGATCTTTTGATCACGCCGGTATGGGACGGTTTGTTGGGATATGTGCCACTGGCTGATGAGTCGGTAAGGTCTTAACAAAGGATGAGCTAGTTAACACAGTCTCCGCTGACACCACAGGGCCACATTGCTGCCGCACACAGGCACAGGTTCCCCGTCCGATCCGGACACGGCCCAGATCCAGCCAATCACGTTAATTGGTAAACCTCGGGATAAGCACAGTACTAAATTTAGTTCTTTTTCACTGCTTATTGCGCTTAAACGGTCAAATACACAGAAAATAATGTCAAAATGCCAGTCTTGGGAAGTATTCACAAACACATTCAGTTGTGTTTTAAATGAATGTAAACAATTGAGAAAGAAAATGCATGTGTAACAGTATAATGGTCTATAAGTGTGTCAGGTCTTAAAGTGTTAGTTCACCAAAATCAGATGACTCAGTGAGGCTTCCATTGACAGCAAGATAATTAACACTTTGAAATACCCAGAAAGGTACTAAAGACATATGTAAAACATGTGACTACAGTGGTTCAACCTTAATGTTATGAAGCAATGAGAATATTTTTTGTTAGCCAAAAAGTGTTCCTGTCAATGCAGTAAATGCTTCACTGAGCCATTAGACTTTATCAAAAATATCTTAATTGTGTTCCGAAGACAAACAAAGGTCTTATGGCTGTGAGTAATTAATGACAGAATTTTAACTAACCCTTTAAGTCTCAGAAATTTTGTAGTAAATAATAAATACATAAGAATAATGGGTAACACTTTACAACACAACACATTTACTAATACATGATTAAAATCTTAACATTAGTTAATGCACTGTGAACTCATGTATTGTTGTATTGAATGTATTGCTCATGGTTATTTCATATTAGTTTATACATTAACTAATGTTTATCTAATGAACTTTATTGTAAAGTGTTTCTGAATAATGTGTGCAAGCAGTCATGTGTGTAATTAGTCATGCTCACATGTTTGAGTGTGATATGAGAGATATGGATACCTTGTCAAAAGCGGGAAATACAACTGGTTGTGTTGAGTATTCTGGAAAACTTATATGTAGTTCTGTGGCATTCTCTGTGTATGGATTGGTCTGAATCGTCCCAATAGGGTTCAACATCTCTTCCAGCTCATCTGCAGCACACAGAAAAAAAGGCATTTCCTAAACACATTTCCTTCCTTTTCAAGACATCAGTGCACAACCTTACACAAAATGAAGTACTACTCACAGATGAATTGATAACACACACAGAGTTTTTCCTTTTGACATGTAAGAGGTCATCATACTATAAGAATATCCTTTAACAAGGAAGTTTTCACTTCTGAAACTTAGTCTAAAAAAAGCTTTTATTGTAACCAAGCCCAGATTACAACTTGTGGAATGTGACGAGGTTATACACTCACGCTTACACTAAAGTCTCACAGCAGACACACTTCAGAGCGTTCAAATCAGAGGGCTAAAATCATGGTAGGAAAAATGCTTTTTATTTCTAAATTATGACCATTTTTATGTAAAAATCATACTAATATTATAATTGTACCCAAGGAAATATTATAAAACAATAAGACAGGTTCCAGAATTTCAAAATATTTTTTGATTGGTTAAAATAAATGGAGAATATATCTTGTGTTTTAACATACATGGTCTGACATTTTTTGTGCCTATGAATGTGTGTGTGTGTGTTTTCTCACCAGGGAAAGAGGACCAGCAGTGAAGGATAATGTCACCAGTCTTCAGCTGCCCTCTGTAGTCAAACACCATTGTGTTCACCCATGCTATTGGGTAGTGCTAGAAAGAAAATATAACAAACAAAACAGATGATTAGTTAGTGTATATGTGTGTTATATAATTGAGGTGTGGGGGATAAAAAAATAAAAAAGTAAATCTGAAGATTGGTATGTGATTGCTTAAGAATTTGTGCAATGAATAATGTTTGTGTGCGTGTTGACCTCACCACTTTCCCTGCCTTGCGGATAGTCTGGTATTTGCTCTGGGGGTTCTTGGTGGATCTTTGTTTCTTCACTTTGTCCATGACGGCATAAATGGCGAAACAAAGGCGGGCCATCCGTGGCAGGTCACAGACAGCGATGTCAAACTCCAATGTTTTGTTCCACACATGTTCAGATCGACTGCTGCTCTCACTACTAACCGCTGTCTTGCACAACAGCTCTGTACCATGAAACAGCCCTGCTCGAACCTGGATCTACACGTACACAATCAACACAAATAAATCATGGCATACAACAGTTCTTGGATCAAATGTATGTGCAAAATGCTACTCTTATCTAGGTAATTGACAAAAACAGATTTGTCAGACAGAAAAATATTCAGCAATATTATTGACTTCCCTGCACTGACACTATTAGATGAGAACTGAACTGAGCAGGATGATGACATCACTCTTTTCTCCAGAGCTGCTTTATAGATGAATTGAGCCCATTTCATATTTGATGAACTTATTACATTGTTATTGAACTGAACTGAATCAACAGTGAACTGATTTCAGCTGAATAATGACTGTTTACTATAGTCTTTTCAGAGCTGGATTACACCAGAATTTAATTCTATTTGCATCATTGAAACATTATTTTCCTGTTTTTCACCATAAAGCTGCTTTAAAAAGTTCTGTATTACATAAAGCGCTATATAAATAAAGGTGACTTGATTGACATTATTGTTAGTGTTTTGTTTGTTTTGTGTGATTGTCCGACTGAAAAGGTATTTAGCATTGGTATAAAGGTTTGTCAAAAAGTAAGGGGTAGTTTTAGATATATATGAAGTAAAGATGAGCTTTCCAGGTATCCAACATAATTACAATGAAATGCCAAGCAAGCAATCTTGCAGGAGGATTTAAAAAAAGTAATTCTAAGTTTTTGTATTTTAGGTAAACCACGGCAAAACAATGTGTGTTCTTGGTTATTTATTTATTAATATTTGTAGGTTAGGGTTAGAGAGGGACTAGAGGTGGGACTACTTTTCTTGTTCTTGTGTGTAACTGATTGAGGTAAAAGGTTGCATGCTAGAACTTTCACCCTTACTGCTCCTAAAGGTTTGCTTTTGTATGTGGGGAAACAGTCATTACTTTGGAATAAAACATGTTTTCATTTTAATGTAATAATGATTCTGGGCCAGCAGGAGGCAGATAAAGATTAGTGTTAATCATTCAGAATTCAAAGGTGTTGACAATGTTTACCTTTGCAGCATCATCAGCGTTCACCTTGTTACCTTTCACAAGATTAATTCTGAACAAAGAATGAACCTTCCAAACACACGTATGTAACTGCTGAGGAGAGAGAAAGATAAAAGGAGAATCTAAGTAAATCGCAAAAAATAAATAAATTATAAAATTATGGTTACATATACATACTGTTTTATCAGTGTACTAGGTAACAAAATATGAAATCAAGTGTCATTCATTTTAAATGAAAGTTTTTAATCAAATCATTTTACAGAAAGAAATTTGTCTTAATTAGATTTTAAAATCAAAATGTAGAAAATGTCAAGACATGTTTTGGTTGTCAAACACCAGTGGAACAAACCCACAGTTAATGTGATGAATTATATATGTGGTTTATCTACTGGAACACTCATATGAACATGATATCCTCTAAAATGATTCAGACAAGTCATCTTTTAAAAGTTCATTTGAGCACTATTTCTTTACATATGCTTTGATATTTATTTTGTTATCTAATGTAATGACATTATACGACATGACGACATGTGGCTGAAGTCTAAATCACTATAAAATTTGTAGTCACACTTTATATTAGCTGTCTTGGTGTACTTACATCCAAAAAATGTGTAAGGTACAATGTATTTATTCTGTTGTATGAATTATTTTTGTATTGCATTGTTGTACTGCAAAACACAATTGCTGCTATTGATGTGGGATACAAGTAGGGTAAGAGACAGGTTTGGTGGTATGTCTATAGGCTTAAGGGGTTTTTATGCATAAGGGAATTTAAAATAAGGTCATTTAAATGTTAGTACATATTAGCTGTCTTGTAATACTTGAGTTCCATCTTGAGATCACTTTTTTTGAAGTCTCGGTCTAGTTTCAGACAAAGAGGACCCAGGATTTTATTTTAAGACTGGTCAAGGCCACAACTCCAGGGATATATATTGATGCGCATGCATTGTCTGATTTATTTGTTAACATCATTAACGTGACTAGATGTAAAACTCAAAAATTCAAGACATGACTTTTAACATGACTGCAAAAGTGATATTGATTTAATACACGTTCAATAAACAAGAAGTTAATTTTAAGTGACTTACATTTTAGACAATTTTGAACAAGGTTATTTCAGCAACAAAAATAGCTCCAAACAAATCCTGCTGTTGTGCGCTTCTGACCAGCACACAGCTGTGTTTCATAACTCAATGAATGAGCTGCTTTGAAAGAATCAGTTGAATAAATGATTCTGTGGCTTATTCATTAAAATGATTTGTTGCCACCTACAGGTAGTTTTAGTTTCATATTTAAAAAAAAATCAATTTGTTTATCATATTTCTATATTCAATTTAGATTAAACTCTTTTGAAACCTCAGAATATTGCTGTTAGTGATTTCTTTTTATCGTCTTACTGTCAACCCCTCAAAGTCTTAGTCTTGACTTGGTCTCAACACATGCTAGACTTTATCTGGTCTGGTTTATCTGGTCTTGACTACAACAAAGCAGTTAAAGACTTAATATAAAGTGGGACCCAATTTGCTATACCTATGAGGACACTGTGATGTCATAGACAAATGCATATACACACAAACAAATGCACATATACATTCCCTTTAGGGGTTTGGTTTAACACCAGCAGTTTTTACAAGATCAGCAATCTGACAAGTAACTCACATGATCAGTGCTAACAGACACATGCCTGACTCACTTCCTGGAACACATTTTTGAGACCGGCCCAAAACCATGAATGAAGGAAAAACTGTACGGTGCACTGGACACTACACATGACCATGATTTACATGATATATTTGTCAGAAACACATACATACACAAAACACTATTCATCCAGACAGCAGCAAACATCAGCTAAAACATACCAGCTAATTAACAAGTATCACAAGACTTTAAAGAACCTTTAACCAAGTAGCATGTTTCCTACTGTCTTGCATAATGCATTCAAATCATTCAGCTAATTGCCTCTACTTTCTCTTACTCCAGTTTAATGTGCAAAAATCACCACATCATCTCATTCGTAGTTAGACTTACCGAAGAGTGTGAACACTGTGACCCTATGGTGATTTCAAAATGCTGTTTAAGCAGTTAAACATGTCAACTTCTGCCTCAACTTAAGGTGCGCGTTTGGGGTGGGACTGGCAATGGCAGATGAGATGCGAGGTGGAGATGTGATAGGAGTGTTTGGGAAACCCGTTTCCAAAAATATCATTATTTTTGCACTGCTGTTTGGTGCTGCTAGGGGCACAAAATGAAGACAACTTTTGATTTGCTTAAGCACAGGACACACAGACAGTCCTTACCGTTGACTGTCTCTTCTTCGGGGGCAGTGGTAAAGGAGGGTTCGAAGTCTTCCGCGCAAGCACTGATCCAATGGTGCTGATTTCCTTCTCAAACATGGCCTTCACAACGCTACAGTGAACCATTGTCAGGTGAGGGTTCTCATTTGCCAACAAACAAGCCCTAATGTACTACATACAGACAAACAAACATTTATATTAGTGTTTTCAAAGAAAATATTGATCATACTTCTGTCCTTACAAATGGCACCAAGTACCTCAAAGAATACCATCATACTACCATGGTGTGTGCCCATATTAATACTTCTTTTTTGTAATTTTGGTTGTAAAGTGAATTCTGTTAACTGTGTGAGCAACTCAGTGTGTGTTTATGTGTCTACATGGCTTGAGTTTTTATGCATTTCCTGGAACAACACGGCACTTATGATCGAAAAATTTATCTTTAATGGACTGCTTTTAGGCTCATGATGGAACTGAACTATTATGCACACAAGTAAAGCACACACTCTTTTATTTTGTGTCTGAACATGACCTACCAGTTAGACACACTTCACTAGCGGAATTCTTTCCATTGTTTGTCAGAAAAACAACTGGGGTGTTACTGTACATCTCATTCTCCGGAAGTTTTTGCATAGTAAAAATGCTAATGAACTACACTGAAGCTCACTGTGGTAATGATGCATGCTGAATTTTATATGTGAGCACAAATGCACAAATCAGTCAAACAACAGATAAAGTAATTCAGGTCCAAATGGAGAACCCAATCCAAGAACAAAAGAAGTATTTTAATAATAATCATTACTTGTAGTCTTCGGTGTGCTCACTTCCAATGTTCCAGCTCCACTTTATGTAAAGTAATACAGTTCAGACAAATATTTTGGTTACAAGATTTTCAATGATTATCAAATCATGTAATTCTTTTTATTTACAGCTCCAGAAGACTTGGAGAGTTGCACACTTGTCACTAGGACTATTGACCCCATTCATTTTAAGATATGCTTCCGACGTTTTATTTAAAGTTTACGAGGTCTAACCACTCAATGCCATTTAAACATTAGTTGGTCAAATATGTTAAATTTAAACATAACCCTCACAAAAAACTTTATGCATTTTTACATTTATAATTAAAAATGGTTTAGCATGTTTATTTAGCGATTTGGATTATGAGGACATCGGCACCTCCATATAAAATAGAGGATGTGGCCAAAAAAAACTGAATACACACCACAATAAAATTTGGTCCTCAATGTAGGTCAAACCAGTACACATATTATATGTTTTTGTGTGTGTGGGGGGGGTGTGTGTGTGGGGTGGCTTCAAACAGCTTTAAATTACTTTAAACAGCACATACTTTGCCATGTCAACAACAATGAATATTGTTGGAAAATACAGTTTGACCTTTCAAAGCCATTTCTACCATTGTATCTTACTTTGTACTGATTAAGAGGGTGATCTTCAAAGAGGAACTCAAGTTTGCTGCTGACACGCAGCACATAATCACTACGGGCACCAATATCTTCCTCTGGGCCATGAGTAGTCTGCCATTTCTTGAGAGCCTGGTCCATTAGTTCAGATACTGTACATTGCAATGAGACTTTCAGGCTAGCTGTGTCCTACAGAGAGAGAAATACGAGGATAAGTAATTTCAATGTAGAATTACGCAACAACCATACACTAAAACAACACTACATACCTGTGACTGGTCGTAGTGCATGGTAATTTTGATGACGCCCTCATGCTTTTCAATCAAATTCTCCAATAATCCTGTCTCCAGCTGAGGTGAGTAACAACACCGAAGCCACTCCCCCCACGACATCATCTGCATTTGGTGCATTTTTTCTTCGCTGATTCGCTTCATTTTGGAACGAAAGTCCTTCACTTCCTGGTCTTGCAGGGCGTCCAACTCGTGAAGACCTGTGCCATGTGGCATAACGTTCAGTGACTTTACACTCTCACAATATCAACAACATCCACAGCAGACATGTTTATGCAATGAAAAACACAGAATATGATTTAAAATCATGTGAACTCAGCTGAGTGTGAAGCACCCTGTCACAGATAAAATGTTGTTTTAACACTTGCATATATGATGCTGTGAATTTCTGTTTCCAAATCAGTGTGTCCAGTCCAGTGTGGTCCAGTGTAATACTGGTCCAAAATCAAGTCATAAAAATTTAAGTTTTATAAAAGTAAAAACAGTGTATGATATGTCAAAGAAATAGTTAAGAGAAATGTGTACTGTATTAAAGTCTGTGAGTTGTGAAACTGCAATGGCCAGGTTTGTGTGTGGAACAAGCAGAAAATAAGGCAACTTAAATTTCTGTTTGTTCCTCACATAAACTAGTGAATTAAAACAGGCTTGCAATATAGAACACTATGTAATTGCATTGAAAAAATAAGATTGAATCTTTCAAGATCAATATTTCTCCTTTTCTGTTTCACTAAAAAATCTGCTAAATTAAAAATGAGTAAATGATTTTCATTTTTTACTGAACTATTCCTTACTAACTAGTCTGTTACTGTTGAATGACATCAGTGTGTTTTGTTTCCGAAACAGATCAGAGCTCTGTCTCAGAAACAAAACAAAAGCTCTGAGGGAACGGTTTCAAGTGGCTTCCTGATAACACACGATGACATTTAAAGAGCATTAAAAATTCATTCGATCCTCTCCACTAAGAGATACTGCCCATATCGCGTGCCTGTGTGTTTCAGAGCCAATGAATGAGTAAACGAAGTGTGAGTCCGTAAGCCTCGCGGGTTGTGCCTGACATGTCATCATTGTCTTGTGATGATTAATACTTGCATACATATAAACAGACAATCAGAATCACTCTCAAATCTGTCTTTGTGAGTCTCATCCACGAGCAAAAGTGTGTGCCAAAGATCACGAAATTACATGTGTAAAACAAAAAATGTGAGAATGGAGAAAAGCATGTGTAGGTTATTTAAGTTCATTTAAAGGCTTGTCAATAAACGGCCACTGACACGATCAAGGACTCCATTAAACAAAACCATCCACTGGTTTCTAAAGCTGGGGTCCTTCTGAAGTCTGTACAAAGATGAAACTCGCCGTTTAAACTGGCATCGAAGCGACATTTGTCCTGTTGTCCTTAGACTGAAGCTCGTGGATTATGTCAAACTGAACGCACACCTGTTTACTGTATCCAGTGTAGACAGTGTCAGTGATTATAATGGCTTCTATTTGCTTTTGATGCAACGCTCCAGTGTAGGTAAGTGTCAGCCGTTAAGCAAACGAAAGCCAGTGGGTGGGGCCTGTGGTAGAACTATTCTTTGATTGCTCCTGATTGATTGCTTCTGTCTGCCTCGCTGCTGAATTGTTTGTTGTCTACTTTATCATCACTCTTTATCTGATATAGTCTAATATTGCATATCACATTAATCTGACGTTGCTAGTGTTTGATCTTTTAATCCAAATCACTATCACAACGTGTTAGCATTTCGCTAGTTTGTTTGTAAACTTGTCATCCGTGCCTACTGTCATTTCTGTCGCGAACTTATCAAACTTTTCTACGAACTCATCAAACAAATGGTAAGTCGGAGCAGTCTACGAACACGGTAAGCCAAGTCATCTTCTCCCTTCACTGTTACTTGCACTCCCTGTCAAATGCATATAGTGGGTACGGAAAGCATTCAGACCCCCTTAAATAAAGTTCATTTTTTTTCCTCATTAATGTACACACAGCATCTCATATTGAAATAAAAACACAGAATTCTTGACATTTTTGCAGATTTATTACAAAAGACAAATTTCCCATGGTCCTAAGTATTCAGACCCTTTGCTGTGACACACATATATTTAACTCAGGTGCTGTCCATTTCTTCAGATCATCCTTGAGATGGTTCTACACCTTCATTTGAGTCCAGCTGTGTTTGATTATACTGATTGGACTTGATTAGGAAAGCCACACACCTGTCTATATAAGACCTTACAGCTCACAGTACATGTCAAAGCAAATGAGAATCATAAGATGAAAGGAACTGCCTGAAGAGCTCAGAGACAGAATTGCGGTAAGGCACAGATCTGGCCAAGGTTACAAAAAAAATCTGCTGCATATTCCTAAGAGCACAGTGGCCTCCATAATCTTTAAATGGAAGACATTTGGGATGACCAGAACCCTTCCTAGAGCTGGCCATCCGGCCAAACTGAGCTATCGGGGGAGAAGAGCCTTGGTGAGAGAGGTAAAGAAGAACCCAAAGATCACTGTGGCTGAGCTCTAGAGATGCAGTCGGGAGATGGGAGAAAGTTGTAGAAAGTCAACCATCACTGCAGCCCTCCACCAGTCGGGGCTTTATGGCAGAGTGGCCTGACAGAAGCTTCTCCTCAGTGCAAGACACATGAAAGCCCGCATGGAGTTTGCTAAAAAACACGACTCCAAGATGGTGAGAAATAAGATTCTCTGGTCTGATGAGACCAAGATAGAACATTTTGGCCTTAATTCTAAGTGGTATGTGTGGAAAAAACCAGGCACTGCTCATCACCTGTCCAATACAGTCCCAACAGTGAAGCATGGTGATGGCAGCATTATGTTGTGGGGGTGTTTTTCAGCTGCAGGGACAGGATGACTGGTTGCAATCGAGGGGAAGATGAATGCGGCCAAGTACAGGGATATCCTGGACGAAAACCTTCTCTAGAGTGCTCAGGACCTCAGACTGGGCCGAAGGTTAACCTTCCAACAAGACAATAAGACCCTAAGCACACAGCTAAAATAACGAAGGAGTGGCTTCACAACAACTCTGTGACTGTTCTTGAATGGCCCAGCCAGAGCCCTGACTTAAACCTAATTGAGCATCTCTGGAGAGACCTAAAAATGGCTGTCCACCAACGTTTGCCATCCAACCTGACAGAACTGGAGAGGATCTGCAAGGAGGAATGGCAGAGGATCCCCAAATTCAGGTGTGAAAACTTGTTGCATCTTTCGCAAAAAGACTCGTGGCTGTCAAAAGGGTGCTTCTACTAAATACTGAGCAAAGGGTCTGAATACGTAGGACCATGTGATAATTCAGCTTTTCTTTTTTAATAAATCTGCAAAAATGTCAATAATTCTTTGTTTTTCTGTCAATATGGGGTGCTGTGTGTACATGAATGATGAAAAAACTAATAACTTAAATGATTTTAGCAAATGGTTGCAATATAACAAAGAGTGAAAAATTTAAGGGGGTCTGAATACTTTCCATACCCACTGTTGTATAGCTTTCTCTGTCAGCGACTAGGGATTCACATGTAATAAATGCTGGGAAATAGTCAGGCTGACAGAGAAAATCTCACAATTAGAGACACACATCCAAACTTTAATTGAAGATACAAGGGCTTTAGATACTGTTTTGGATGCGACTAGCTTAGTGAACTCTGTACATTGTTCGGTTCCGGCTGTAGAACCTGTACAGCAGGGCAATTGGGTGACCGTGAGGTGGCCTAGTCGTGGGAAAAAACTCTTCCGTTCCGTTTAGAACATCAAACAGATTCTACCCAGTCAGTGACGCATCCACTGAGAATCCTGTTGAAAGTGCCCTAGTTATTGGTGATTCTATTACACGGAACGTGAAAATAGAGAAACCAGCCACCATAGTCACGTTTTCCGGGAGCCAGAGAGCGCCTGACATCAAAGCAAATTTAAAAGTGCTGGCTAATGCTAATCGTAAATACTCTAAGATTATTATTCACGTCCGCACTAATGATGTTTGCCTTCGCCAGTCGGAGATCACCAAAATTAACATTTAAGAGGTGTGTGAACTCGCACGTACAATGTCAGGCACTGTAATTGCTCTGGACCCCTTCCTGCTCGTAGGAGTGACGAGATACTTACTCAAAAGATCAAGGCAAATTGGATTTCTCTCTTTAAACACCAATTATATACTAGTGCAATTCCAGCAAATCACCCAACTCGAGTGTTTTCATTTTAATGTCAATATTTTCAGAACAAAGTGATATAAATGTATATTATATATTTCATTAAATTTACATTTATTAAATTAATTGTCCATAAAAAACTAATAATAAATATAAAATAAAAAAATTAGGTATTACCACATTTTTTAAAAACTGTAAGACAAAAACAAAAGTGTTGTTGTTCCAAATATCAGCACAGCTGTGAGGATATCATACAGACACATCCTTATGATATTTTGAACATCAGCTCAATTGTGCGTTTTAAATATCAGTTCAATAAACAAGTTAATATGGAGTAATGTACACAAGGAGCACATGGAGTTTTAATATACTGTGTAGGAATTGAGGACGAACCAGACAAATGAATCTTCCAAATGATTCATTCAAACATAATTCCATATAAACTCATCTCAGCCCAAATCGTCACAGGACCCAAGATCGATGAACATATTCGTAGCTCCAGTGTGTCAAAAACCCCCCAGCTAAGTACCTTATGCCCAGCTGAGGTGAAAGACCAAATGTTTAAAAGACAATGTAACTGGAGCCACAAAAAGATAACACCAGAATGTTTGATCCTCAAAGACAGAGATAAAACAGGCCACGTTGCGTGACCTCTGAGTGACACAAGAATCAAAATCCACAGAAAACCTCACAGAGACTCCTTTATATATGAACTGCATTAAATGGTTCCAAAACCATTCTAAATGGACTTGTAATCAAACAGTGTTTGACTGCATAATTCCATGTCATGCATACACATTATACATGCATATACATACCGTTATGCGCAATCACTCACAATTCATGCAATTGTAATAACTTTTGAATAGTTGATTGAAAGTATGTGTTGTTTGTAATGAAACTGAATCCCCTCTCATAACTCAAAATATGGCTTGAATGAAATCTGTGTAAAATGCATTGTATTCTTCTTAGAGTAATCTAGACTAAACTGTACTCTCTGTACCCCTCTGAAAGTTCAGATAACAGGGCATAAATGACCAGGGGAGGAGAAAGTCACCTCTGAAGGAAAGACAGTATCTAATTGGTCAGAACTCCTAAAAGAGGTTGGACAAACCTCAGTTTAAATGCTCAGTACACTAGTAAGTTTCTTCAGTTTGTTTTTTTCTTTTAAGTTAAGTTTTTTTTTTAAGTTCAAGTTTTTTTCATAGTTAAGTTTTTCTTTTAAAGTTAAGTTCTTTTTTATTATTATTATTTTAATTTACAGCTTAGCAGAAGTTGTCTCATAGAATAAGATCAGAATGAATTAGTTTAAGTCGAGACAAAGACCAAGAGACAGATGATGAAGACCAGACGATGAAGGGCAGCCACGCAGTTTCATTCAAGCCATCCAACTGACTTTCGTCTTACTCGCTTTCCTTTCTTTTACTTTAATTTCCTTTCATTCTGTCTCGAGTCTCGTGTTCTAAGTTAAGTTTTGTCGCAAAGTTAAACGACTTTCCAGTCTTTGCCGCCTCAACTTCAAACTTCTGCCACAAGGGAACCACCATTCATCTGCCAGCACACTAGAACGTGATTGGCCTTCCTACTGCATCAATCCGGACGAAAAGACCTTTGACGAATCAACGAACCCAGGGAACCCCTTTCTCCAAGCCAAAGGACGCCGACAAGGAATCCCCATTTAAAGACAGACTACAAGCGCAAATACCTCCAGATTCTATAGCTGAACTGGTGCATTTATTTAAAATATAATAGCCCCGCCTAAGCAGCGATAAAAGGGTTAAATTAATGATTGATGGTTCGTTCAGATCAGGTCTCATGAAATGCATATGTTGCTAGAAACTTTCATCATTTCACTCTTAAACTCATTCTTTCCTCTCTTCCTTCTCTGCAACTTGTGTGAATGTGTGTGCGTGTGTGTGTTTGTGTTAGATATTGGTTTATGTGTTAGTATAGTCAATAAAGTGTCATTCATATTTTAAAGAGAAGTGTCTTGTGTTATGTGCTTTTAATTTATTGTCTTAAACTGCCGATCTATGTTACCTTGCAAAAGGGTATTTTTAAGATAGTTGAAGTTGCTACAGAGCTTATTGCTTCGGCCCATGGAAGTAAACGCTGGACGATTCAGTTGCTCGGTGGTAAAATAAGTGACTCATTTAGAATTTCCTATAAATAAACTAATTAACAATTACTTTGAGCTTAATTCGCTTACAACTGCTATACAATTTTGGTAGTTGCTTGGTCCAACAAAAAATATTCCTACAAAAGCTCAAAGCAAAAATCAACTGCATGCCTCTGAGCAAGATTTAGTGATAGTTCATTCTTGAATTAATCAGTTGAATGATTCAATGATCCTCTCATAACACAAAAAGTACATTTGCTTGTTGTCACCCACTGGGGTAACAAATGTAACCTGCAGAAAGGGTCACTGAAAAATCCCAGATGATCACATCCTATCTAATGGATATGATCTAAAAGCATAGCTCTCAT
Source organism: Opsariichthys bidens (assembly GCA_037194245.1). Classification (NCBI taxonomy): domain Eukaryota; kingdom Metazoa; phylum Chordata; class Actinopteri; order Cypriniformes; family Xenocyprididae; genus Opsariichthys; species Opsariichthys bidens. Next base: position 24,096,151 of record CM074284.1, on the reverse strand, counting down.
TATGCATGTGATTAAGTGCATATGTGTCACCTTTCCCAATGAGGACTCCAATCTTAGAGTCTAGTAGGCGCTCTGCACGTCCACAGTTGCGTGTGATTAGTTTGAGGACAGGCAGGAATGGTCGCACATCACATAGACGCCTGGTCTCATCCTCCAGCTCCTCGTGCACTGCTGCCTGGTTCACACACTCGAACATGTGACCCTCCATCTCCCCCAGCAATGAGAAGAGAGGGTATGTCTGCGCCTCCTTCCATAACAGCTACATCAAAACAAAAACAAGACAACGAGAGTGAATAATATAATCAAAACTGCATGTTAAATATCACCAATCTACGCTATACACTGGGCTCTGCTCCAGTGCTGGAGGGCTGGTGTCTAGCAGACTTCAGTTCCAACTCCACTTAAACCTGTCTTTGATGAGCAAGTAATTCTGAACACCATCACTGTGTCGGAAATTGCATACAGTCTGAGTAGGTACTATATTTGAACTTGAATTTACTTTGCGACCTTTAAAAGGAATATTCGATAGGTTATATATCTACATATACTATACTATATCTATATAGTATATATACAGGGGGGAACTGGCCCCCGACTAAGCCTGGTTTCTCCCAAGGTTTTTTTTCTCCATTTTGTTGGAGTTTTGGTTCCTTGCCACGGTTGTCTTTGGCTTACTTAGTTGGGGACACTTGCTTGATATTCAGCAGTGTTTTTGGTATGCCTGCATTGGCGCCGTTGTACGCGAACTGAGCTGAGGTGGAAGATTACATCACTGTTTTATCCAGTACTGATATACATAAATTAACTAGACTAATAACTATTGATCTTTGCAACGGAATGAATCAATACAAATATATAGAATAAGCTGGACAATGACACCATTTTCTTTGGGAGCTGTTGTACAGCCAAAAATTATCTACCAATTATTACTGTAAAGCTGCTTTGACACAATTTGCATTGTAAAAAGCGCTATATAAGTAAAAGTGACTTGACTTGATAGTATGAATGAAATTAGGACGTACTACATCCACCATGTTTTTACTGTTACATGACCTATGCCGTTAGTTGCGTCGCTTCATTCTGTCATGCACAAATCCTCTCCCCTGTCCTCATGGGATAGCAGAGTGTCCATTGATTGCGCACGTCAGAATCTGGGTGGAAGTAGTAGGTCAAAATCAGGGACTTTGAGTCTTCTGTTTTCCGAATAGTCAAGTCAAGTCAAGTCATCTTTATTTATATAGCGCTTTTTACAATCCAAATTGTGGCAAAGCAGCTTTACATTAATAAGAAAATGGTGTCATTGTGCAGCTTATTCTATATATTATTGATTCATTCCGTTGCAAATATCAATAGTTATTAGTCTAGTTAATTTATGTATATCAGCACTGCAGAAAACAGTGATGTAATCGTCCGGCTCAGCTCAGTTTGTATACAACGGCGCCAATACAGGCATATCAAAAACACTGCTGAATATCAAGCAAGTGTCCCCAACTTAAGCAAGCCAAAGGCAACAGCGGCAAGGAACCAAAACTCCAACAAATGGAGAAAAAAACCTCGGGAGAAACCAGGCTTAGTCGGGGGGCCAGTTCTCCTCTGGCCAACAGTGAACACTTGTCCGATACTCAGGCAGAGTTACAGGTCATTAAACCGTTTTGGAATCGCAACAGTCAAAATATTTAATCTAGTTTAAGATCTTTTTGATCACGCCGGTATGGGACGGTTTGTTGGGATATGTGCCACTGGCTGATGAGTCGGTAAGGTCTTAACAAAGGATGAGCTAGTTAACACAGTCTCCGCCGACACCACAGGGCCACATTGCTGCCGCACACAGGCACAGGTTCCCCGTCCGACCCGGACACGGCCCAGATCCAGCCAATCACGTTAATTGGTAAACCTCGGGATAAGCAGAGAGACAAAAAATTAGCGTAGACGCCATTCTTCTTCTGATGTACCGAGTACATCTGGTGTTATAGGAAGTGATCCCGGTTCCGGCTGACCTGTACTGATACAGTATATCTGAATACTATGTATTCAGACATATGTAATACTGACAGCCTTACTATGTATTCAGATATACTACTCTTTTTGTATACTGTTTTTTGCATACTATATAGTAGAGAATATTTTGGATGCAGTGCATGACTAACTTGCTTGGTTAGGGTTTAGTCTTAGCCTCAGACATCATGCCCACGGACCGTTGGCACACTTAACTGGAAATACCTCAGGATTTTCGTAATCCAGTTGGTCGAATTCTATGGGATGTTGGGGAGACGTATGTGACACGTTCTTTAACGGTCTGCCAGGAAACACGTGCCGTGATGCCAAACCCCGTTATGGAAGAAGAAAGCCATCGTGTTTACAACTGTGACAGAAAGTGCTTTCCAGGACCAACCAAACGCTGTATTTTCAAAAGTATGTAAAGTTCGTGCTCCATTTTTGCAGTAAATTTGCACGTTCTTGAATGAATATTTAATTTGATGCATGGCGGTCTGTTATTGTGTAGGGACATCGTTTTTTTCACGTCCCTAAAGATGATGCGGAACAAAACTAACTATGACTGGTTGCATTACATGTCAGTCAAGCATCCTCAAAAGACTTTAGATATTGAAAGATGGTGCAATAACATTACAATGAATGGGAGAAAGTGCAAAGTGCAAGTGGGAGAAATATGTCACGCCATCTAAATAAAAGAGTTAATTGGCTGGGACTTTGGCTGAACTCAGCAGGACACTGGCCCTCCAGGACTGAAGTGAAGCAAAAGCGGAAGTGTTCCGCTATAGACTAAAGTCTATTGGCCGGTCCAAATACCACACTTGCGGTCTTTGCACTTGACCTCTTGTCTACTTACATGACGTATTTCCAGTACTCAAGTGTTTAAGGGGTTCAACGTTAGTCTTGAGCGCTAAAAAAAATCTAAAATCTAAACCAAACTGGACCAAAGATAAAAAAAAAAAGCTTTTTTTTTTTTTTTTTTTTTTTTTTAAGGGGGAAACCCAAGCCTGCTGCTATAATCAGTAACTCTTGTGCACAAGACAAAAGCCTGGCATGAGATAGCTAATTCAAGTAAGTGCATAGTGGAAATTATAAAAATATAAAAACGCTGTGTTCATTCAATTTTATTTTTTACAATACACGCTACTTCATGTCATACATTCAACAGGCTTATTTTGATTGCTAAAAATACACATCGGTACTTCCTCATTCTCAGTTAACTTGAAATCCTCCATGTTTGAGTTCAGCAGATAACTTAAGGGACCTGTTTTAATCCCTTAATTTTTTTAGGGGTAAATGATTACTAAGGGCTTTGTTGCAACGCTTAGCAGAACTTAAGGGAACACTTAACCAAATAAGGGAAATACTTACTGACAGCCTTAAGGTTTTTTTTCTTGCAACCCATGTTTCACTAAGGGTACCGTTAACCTTATAACTAAGGGTTTTCTTAACTTAAGGGATTTCATGGAACCTGGCCCAGAAATGTTTTGTTTTCAGAGTACATTTAAAAAAGCAAATTAAATACACCAATTGAACTAAGGCCTAATCCTGGCTTAGGCTAAGCCCTGTCTGTGAAACCGGGCCTTAATGTCTGTTCAGTAGTCCCTATGTAACAGAAGACACAATTTAAAAATTGTGTCTCTTTTAAAAAGCATATAAAAAGCAGCTGCAAAATTAACACAAAATACAAATAGCTTACTCATCTTTTCATCAATAAAATATGCTGCATTTTATGTTTTAAGGTTTGAGTCATATCTCACAGGTAGGTCTTTCAGAGTTGCCTGGGGAGGGGAGGTATCCAAACCTCATCAACTAATCACTGGGGTTCCTCAGGGTTCGGTTCTTGGACCCCTCCTATTCTCTATTTACACAACATCACTGGGTCCCATCATACAGGCACATGGTTTCTCCTACCATTGCTATGCTGATGACACACAGCTCTACCCATCCTTTCAATCAGATGATTCCACAATAGCTGGACGGATCTCAAGCTGTCTAGTGGACATCTCGACGTGGATGGAAGAAAACCAGCTGCAGCTCAACCTGGCAAAGACTGAGCTTTTAGTCGTCCCTGCCACTTCAACTCTACAACATGACTCCAACACACAGCTGGGTACAACCATGATTACCCCATCAAAGTCGAACAGAAATCTTGGAGTTATCTTCGATGACCAACTGACCTTCAGAGACCACATCTCAAAGACAAGGTCATACAGATTTGCACTACCATCAAGTGCAATCAAACCTCTTCAAATGATCCAGAATGCTGCTGCACGTCTGGTCTTCAACGAGCCCAAGAGAGCCCACGTCACACCCCTCTTCATCTCTCTGCACTGGCTACCCCTTGCTGCACACATCACGTTCAAGGCGTTGACGCTTGCTTACAGATCCACCACAGGCTCTGAACCCTCCTAGCTCCACACACTGCTACAACGCTACGTCCCCACCAGAAGCCTGCGATAACTAAAGGAGTGAAGGCTTGTGGTACCGTCACAGAGAGGCACAAAATCACTCTCCATATCATTCTCGTTCACTGCTCCCTACTGGTGGAATGATCTCCCTACCTCCCTACCTTCAGGAACGCAGAATCCCTGGCAATATTCAAGAGACAGCTGAAAACTCATCTCTTTTGTGAGCACTTAACCCCTTCATTAAAAAAAAAATCTATCCTTTCCTTTTCCCTTTCCTACTCTAGCTTTACTCTGAGCAATGTATGAAACTTGTATTGCGAGCACTTCCTGTGTCTATTTCCTTCTTCATGCCTCCTCATTTGTAAGTCGCTTTGGATAAAAGCATCTGCTATATGATTAAAAGTAAAATGTTTTACTACCAAATTATTCGTAATATCTAATTAATATAACTTTCAGTGGAATGTGTTACTCCTTACTCTGAAAAAGAGAATCTGCTTATAAAGAAACATACGCACCAGTTTGATGTGTTGGATGGTGCTCTCGCGAGGAACCTCCATCTGGATATAGATTCCAGTGGGCAACAGGAAGTCCACCATCACCTGGTCGTCTCCATCCATCCCTGACTCCGCCCACAAGTCCAGTTGATCTGTCTTGGCGGGAGGCATGGCAGAGAGCACGCTGGAGCCAAACCATGGGAACCTAAAAAAAAAATCAAAAACGAAGGTTAGCCACTAAAAAAAAAAGCTTCAGCTGAACAATGGCGCCATTTAATTATTTTAGAACAAATGTACAGCCAAAATGAACTGTTCGCATAATTTACAGTCCCCATGAAATCAAAATTGAAGTTGTTTTACTTTTAGGATGAATACGTTAGCCTTACTGTTATCTATTAGCTAGTGTGCTCCAAAAAAAATGACAAAATTAGAAGATAGAAGCATTCAAATGTACAGTCTCTCACTTCCTCCAATATGGATCAATGATTTTGATAACATCATGTTGGACTACAGCTTCAGACTTTCTGTCCAATCAAATGCTCTCTAGAATCTAAATCTTCCTGCCCCCAACACTATAAATAGACATTGAAGCTGTGGCTGAAATTGGTAACTTCTTCACACATTTACTATTTTCTACATGGTGAAAGGCACATAGTGCACTATATAGGGGATAGGGAACAATTCAGAGAGTATAAATATGCTTTCCTTTGAGGCAAAATAAGTCTGGTTTCACGTTATTGTTAGATGAACCACCACATGTATACACAGTCTGCTCCGTTCCAGAGACACAAAAGCACAGAGCGGATCATATGCACAAGTCGGCACAGACCACAAAATGTATCAGACCCATTTGAATTCTGCAATGAATGCCTTTTTTTAAGTGATGCAAGGAGATCAGGAGGAGAAAAGGTTAGAGATTGGGAGGAAACTGCGACTATACTGAGTTTAACAGCTCTGGCCGAGTGGTGATATAAACAAAACATTATTGGCTATTTTAAAAAAGGGGAGAAGCTGCTCGATATGTCCAGCCCTGTCTTCCTGTTTCAGTGGAAATTACTTCAACACATTGAATAATGCTATTTCAAGGCACTTCAGTGGGCTTTAATCATTTTCCTATTGTATTGTATAAAGCACTATATAAATAAAGGTGACTTGATGACATTAGGAAGCTCGTTCATACAGATTAGCACTACACAACATCAGGAAAATCAGACACTTTCTAACTGAGCATGCAACACAACTTCTCGTTCAGGCCCAGGTCATTTCTAGGCTTGATTATTGCAATTATCTTCTGGCTGTGCAATCAAACCTCTAAAAATGATCCAGAACACTGCAGCACATCTTGTCTTCAATGAGCTCAAGAGAGCCTATGCCACACCTCTCTGCACTGGCAACCACTTGCTGCTCGCATCAAGTTCAAGGCGTTGACACTTGCTTACAGATCCACCACAGGCTCTGCACCCTCCTACTTCCACTTACTGTTACAAGTCTAGGTCCCCCCCAGAAGACTGCGATCACTAAAGGAGCAAAGGCTTGTGGTACTGTCACAGAGAGGCACAAAATCACTCTCCAGAACATTCTCATTCACTGTTCCTTGCTGGTGGAATGATCTAGGAATTCAGAATCCCAGGCAATATTCAAAAGACAGCTGAAAACTCATCTTTTGCGACTTGGCTCCATCATTAAAAAAACTAAAAAATATCCTTTCTTATCTCTCCTTATTCTAGTTTATACTACTCTGAGCAATGTCCTAAACTTGTGTTGCGAGCACTTCCTGTGTCTATTTGCCTCTTCATGATGAATCGCTTGTTTGTTTTCCTCACTTGTAAGTCGCTTTGGATAAAAGTGTCTACCAAATGTATAAACGTAAATGTAAAATTTAAGTTTGTAATAAAAATTCTATTAAATGTGTACATCATATCTCATTTTGCTGTGTGGTAGGGAGAAGCAGGGAAGTCATAATCTGGCAGTGAGTTCACATTGGTCTCGCTTTTTTCTTGTCAGTGTAAAAGAGACTCAAAATGCTCCGTCAATTTTGGACATTCAATTAAGAGTTATATTACATTCTAATCTGTGAAATGTCTTCTTTTATTTGTGTACACTCAGAGTAAAAACAAAATATTGTGCTTTTTGCAAAATAAACAAAACTAACATGATTCGTGAGCTGCGATCTCTCCGAATGAAGTCCATTCTGATAGTCATAAGAAAATAAACGGTAACTTAGTGAATACTATTCACACAGAAATGGGACGCGTGTCTAAATAAACATTGAAATGTCAGGTTTTAAATCATGCAAGTCAAATCTAAAAAGTATAGTCTCTGTTTATGTAATATGTTTGAAAATAGAGAGATGTCAGTCGTTCGCGAGTCAGCTAATTATCTTGTAATGCGACCACACCCACAGAGAGCGCACGCTATTCAAACACAAATTCTGAGGCGATTCACAAGTTCACACTTACAAATAATCAGATAGAGTAATTAGTATGCATGTTTGGTGTGCTGTCCGAGAAAAGGGCTCCAAGCTCGGTATTTGGCCCGAGCCCAGAGTACTCCCCCCGTATTCTGGTTTAAGAAGTAACCAGGCAAGTATGAGGAGACGGGGTGGTGGAGGGATGCTGAAACTGTCCAAAAGCATAGGTGAGTCGACTGCGTCGATATATATAGGTTTCCGCTCATGCTGATTGTGCAGACATGTTGATTGCTGATTAATGGCTGCTGGTTGGAGTGATGTGATGATTAGTTAGATCATTTGAACGTGTTCCTCCCGAACTTTGTTAATAAAACATCATTTAATGGAACAGAGAGTGAACGCCCACATCAATGTATCAAGCGTAGTCAGATTCATGTACATCATTTTAAGGTGCGATGAGGAATAATTCTGGAAGAACACTTTCAATTTGATTTCTATGGAGGATCACTTGATCAAGCCGATGATCGTGAACGGTAAAAATTTTTTTTATTATTATTCTTAAGTTCTTTATTCTAATTGCGGTAAAGAGTGTATGTGAATATGAAACATGAACATGAAAATGTCATATAGGTAAAATGAATGTTTAGACGATTTATTTGGCCTGTTTTGATCAGTTTGTGAAGTGTTTACTGAGAAATAGTGTGCATGACCACATGATGTGCAATAATATGCATGCATAAGATCACAAAAATCATGTTTTCTGCGAGGCGTGGACATTACAACAGCTGACATGATCTCATTAGCATGCACACAGAGGGTTGTTTTTTATCTCACAGATTTGAGCATCATATTGACCAGATATTTGCCCACTTTGGACTGCATCTACTGAGACTGGAAGCAGGAAAATGTGTGTTTTATTTCTGTTTTTTTTTTTATTTTGTTTTTTTATGTTGTTTGTTTTTCTCTCCAGTGCAGAAACACCAACCAAATGCCAGATATGTGATGTTCACTTTGACCATCTTTGAACAGGATTCATTTCCAGGTACAGCTGTCTACTCAAAATGTGTCTGACTCTAATTTAACTATATTTTAAATAAACTACAAAAAAAATTATATATTTCTTTTGTCATTGCATTCTTTCTTAGCTCACTCGGTCACATTCCTGACTGAATGGCTCTTTATGACTCATTAGGGGCAGGGCTGTAAGCTCCTCCGGTGTGAATCACTGTATATTCATGAAGACTCACACCACCATATATACGGCCATACTAAACAAAAAATGTCTTAGAAATTTAAAATCAAAACATTGCTTTATGTGTCCTAGTAGGCAGACTGATTTTTACATCACCTTGAAGCAAAAAATCTAGACTAAAATATACAGAATGTTGCTGACTATACAGAATATATTAGTATGTGTTTTGAGGCCTTATTTCATTTTTTTTTTTTAAATCACGCATATACGTAATTCTCTACAAAATACAAACATCTACATACTTGTTGCTCACATTTTATTGTAGCCAAGGATGGGAATACAACGAAGTGAGACTTTGTCATTAATATGTTTATAAGCAACTGGAAAAAGCACAAATGTCAGGGCATGTAAAACTACCCCAGGACCCCAAATCAGCCCCAGACCTCAGAGGGTTAAAAAACTGAATTCAATGTAAACCTTACTGATGATTCATACTGTCTACAGGCAAGCAGATGAACCCAGAATATAAACGCCAAGCACAGATTCACGTGTTTTTCCACTGAAAACCAATTTCAAAGGAAATATTTTTAAATATTTGCCACAACCATTTAACGTGTTGCATTTATATTCTGGGTTTATCTGTTTGCCTGTATAACGTATGCATTATCAATAAGGTGTATACTGAATTTAATCATTCAATATCGCCGTTTTAGTACTTTAAGGCACTTTAAATGGTTAGTTCTCCCAATAATGAAAATTAACCCATAATTTACTCATCCTCAAGCCATCCAAAGTGTATATACTACTTTCAGTCAAACATCTTCAGAGTTATAATAAATATTCTAGCTCTTCCAAGCTTTATAATTGGAAGAGGGATATAAGTCTAAAGTTATAAATATGGATCACTTTTATGATGGATGAATGAGCTTTTTTGAAAATCTCGGTTACTCTTCACTCTCATTATAAAGGTTGAAAGAGCCAAAACATTAACAACTCCAATTGTGTTCGACTGAACGACGACGTGGCTTGAAACAGGTGGAAAATTGACAGGGCTGTGCTGCAGTTCTATGAATGTTTTGTCTTCAATGTCTCTACACCCATCACGTGACTGAAATCTATGAAGATTAATAGTAATGCATTAGCAAACCCCTACATACATTTTTTTTTTTGTATTGTTGCATTTTTTTTTGTTTCATGGCCAGAAATTAGACATTATTAGGCTTAGTTATTATTTGCTACTAGGAAGGATAAATTTCGATTCTCTGCTTATTTGTGTGTTTGTACTTTCACAATAGATTGTATTTTAAATTGTATTTGTTGCCATTTAGAATAACTTCCGCGTTTGTTATTTTTGTTATTGCTCGTCTTCGCACTCAAGTGTTGTGTGGTTACTGCATAAGTTTTGATTGGGGCTATTCACAGGCTTTTGCTGTGCTAATTGTTAGGGCGGACACAGCTGTTTTCATTGATACATTGGAAAGCAATATATTTATTTAGTGTATGTGCGCTGCCGCGGAAGTGTCAGTGGAAGCGTGTAGCCCTCGTGTTCAGCCTCCCTGTGTGAAGACCGACTCAGGTAAAGACCTGCGACTCTGCGCGACTTGACCTGAGCGACTCCAACGACCAAGGACACCAAAAAGGCACTTAAGTATCTTCCTTCCCACTTAGCATGTGCTTTCAACACATTCTTATTGTAGCTCGGCAAAGCTCCGCTATCACACATGAAAGCAGCGCAATACTGCTAACCTACGTCCAATCTACTCCTCTTCTAATACACCTCTCTCTGTGTCTGTGGGTCTATGGAATTGTCAGTCAGCAGTTAACAAAGCTGACTTCATTCCAGATTTTGCTACTAACTCTATTCTAAATATCTTGGGCTTGACTGCGACCTGGATTTGACCAGAGAAGTCAGCAACCCCTGCTGCTCTCCCTTACAACTTCACTTTCACTCATACGCCTCGTCAGTCTGGGAGGGGGCACAGGTCTCCTCATTTCCAATCATTGGAAATATTTAACTCCCTCTTCTCTTCTCTATGCAAAAACAATTTGTTTGCGTTTCATGCTATTACAGTCACAACCCCTGTAAAAATTCATCTTGTAGGCCACCTGGGTACCTTTGCAGAGGAAATGGACATGCTGCTGTCCTCATTCCCAGAGGTTGGCAGTCCACTTTTAGTATTTGTCGATTTCAATATTCACCTAGACAAACCTTGTGCTTCAGACTTCCTCTCTCTCCTAGCCTCATTTGATCTCAATCGACTCTTCACCACAAGTACCCACAAATCTGGCAACCAACTTGACCTAATTCACTTACGCAATTGTATCACTGACAACATTCTGTTAAAACCTCTGCACAATTTCCGATCATTTCTTCATTACTTTTAATCTACAACTCACTATTACTACTACTTCCCTTACCCACACAATTCTCATCACTGGATGTAAACGCAGCAACAGACACTTTATGTTCCACCTTAACTTCTTGTCTAGACAGTATCTGTCCTCTGTCATCCAGGCCAGCAGAAACTCAGGGCAGCAGAAAGAAAATGGCGCAAATCAAAAGACCTAGGTAGTTATCAGTCTCTGCTCTCGTCCTTTTCTGGTGGAGTTCATGCACCCAAAACCCTCTTATTTCCACAACAAGACCAACAGCGTTTCAAACACACGTAAACTTTTAAAAACATTCAACTCTCTCCTCTGCCCACTCACCACCTCTTTAACTGCTGATCAGTTTCTTCACTCACAAAACATCTACTATTAGCAGTCAGTTCTCAGCTCTACACACACAGGAACTCAGGCCATCCACATCCACTAATTTTCTCTCTTCCTTCTCTCTTCTCACTGAGACAGAAGTATCCAAACTTCTCTCCAGACATCCCAAGATCCTATTCCACAACTTCAACAAGCCATCTCTCCCACTCTTTTACCAGCACTTGCACACATTATCAACATCTCTGCACACAGGCATTTTCCCTACCGCATTCAAGCAGGCTCGGGCAATCCCACTGCTTAAAAAAGCCCACATTAAACATGTCACTTTTAAACACAGTTACAGACCTGTCTCTCTCTTACCATTCATTGCAAAAACATTGAACAAGTTGTGTTCAACCAGGTGTCATCTTTCCTCTCACAGAACCCTCCTGTTCTCCATATAGTAGTCCCCATGTAACAGAAGACACAATTTAAAAATTGTGGTGCTTCTAATTAAGTTATAAAAAGCAGCTGCAAAGGTTGCACAAAATACAAATAGCCTACACATCTTTTCACCAATAAAATATGCAACATTTAATGTTTTAAGGTTTGAGCCCTATCTCACAGGTAGGTCTTTCAGAGTCGCCTGGGGAGGGGAGGTATCCAAACCTCATCAACTGATCACTGGGGTTCCTCAGGGTTCAGTTCTTGGACCCCTCCTATTCTCCATTTACACTACATCACTGGGTCCCATCATACAGGCACATGGTTTCTCTTACCGTTGCTATGCTGATGACACACAGCTCTACCTTTTATTCCGACCAGATGATTCCACAGCAGCTGCACAAATCTCAAGCTGTCTGGCGCACATCTCAACATGGATGGACATCACCTGCAGCTCAACCTGGCAAAGACTGAGCTTCTTGTCTTCCCTACCAATCTGACTCTACAGCACAATTCCAACATCCAACTAAGGATTATCAGAAATTACCCCCTCAAATTTGGCCAAAATTCTTGGAGAAATCTTTGATGACCAACTGACCTTCAAATACCACGTTGCAAAGACAGCTCGGTCATGCAGATTTGCACTACACAACATCAGGAAAATCAGGCCTTTTCTAACTCAGAATGCAACAACTTCTGGTCCAGGTCCTGGTCATTTCTAGGCTTGATTATTGAAATGCTCTTCATGCTGGACTGCTGTCATGTGCAATGTGAGTCTACAACCCTACCAGAAGCCTGTGATCACTAAAGGAGCGAAGGCTCGTGGTTCCATCACAGAGAGGCACAAAATCACTCTCCAAAAAATTATTGTCCACTGTTCCTTGCTGGTGGAAAACATTACTCCCTACCTTCATCGGGAATGCAGAATCCCTGGCAATATTAAAAATACAGCTGACAACTCATCTCTTTCGTGAGCACTTAGCCTCATCTTAAAAAACAAAATAACTATCCAATCATTTCCTCTAATCCCTGCCTATGCTGGCATTAAGAATCGCTTGTTGTATTCCTCACTTGTAAGTCGCTTTGGATAAAAGTGTCTGCCAAATGAATGTAAATGTACTTTTACAAAGTATTTATATACTTTTTGAAGCTTGAAAATTGTGCTTGCACTATTAAAAATGAAAGAATAGATATACATTATTTGCGAATTTTTTGGTGAACTATATTCTAAACTACACTGTGCAATAAACAATAAACACTTGCTATTTTCAGCCAGTACTTTCCCTAAAGAGCACAACAATAAGTCATTGAAGCACATGATGCTGCTTATCTCTGTTCTCACCTTCACAACCTCACAAGCAGGACATCAAACAGAAACCAGCAAACAGATGCGGAAACTCAGTCACACAATGTCAATCGATGAGACACAGGGTCGGAGGAGAGGGATGTGGTTCACAGCTCACTTCCACACACGCTGGTGAGAAATGACAAGTTATACAAAGACATACCCACATCAGGGGACAGGGGATGTGGCTTTTCAATCTGTGAACACAGATTTTCACATTCAAGCACACTATTGTTTATTTAGATATACACAAACCCAAACCAACAAGAGTTAATTGCTGTGTCAATGCTGCTGTAAGTGCACTTTGTCTGCTTTTAGAGGGGCCGCAGTGCACCACATCCATTACAGCTCATATCAAGAGGTTGTAATAACTCCATGCCGTGAAGTGCTTTAGGAAGTCCAACCTCCTAGTCCACCGCGGCTCGATATCACAGAGGTTCAACATTCTGACATCTCTGTGCTGACAGCACCATTAGTTAAAAACCTCAGAGCACAGTTGCTCTAAACTCTTCATGACAATTCTTCCTTTAAAAGGTACAATATGTAGAATTTTTATATTAAAATATCCAAAAATCACTTGCACAGTGTTATATATTTTGTTAAGCTGTGTACTTACATTATCCTAAATGTTTCCAAGAATTTGTAAATTCAGAGAAAATCACAATTTTAAGTAGTGGCCCGCCCCGGACTTTTCACTTCACAATGTGCCTGTAAATGACATAACATCCCTGGGCTCACAGTAACCCTGGCAACAGACACGGACAGCTGCGTAACGTAAAGTGGCGCGCTGCTGTTGTTTCGTCCAAACATTATGGACCATGGCAAGCAAACTTTGGGGCAAAAGGAGAAATAAAACGAGGATCAATATCAGCTTGGGGTTTCAGAGATGGCGAGAGCATTGCGACAAACTTTGACTTGACACATCTGGTTAGCTGGTGCAGACACATCTGTTCACATCAGTGATTGCAGAAGGAGTGCAGGTGAGTAGAATGAGGGATGAAGGGAAATGTAGAGCGGAGCTGGTGACTGTAACCGTACTCCTCCCTCCTGGGAGGCACGTCCTCATGCCATAGATTGTTTTGCTGGGGGGGGGGGGGGTCCTGGATGGTACTGGCAGCTCGGGAAGCCATGGCGGTGCTGAAGGGGCTCTTGGGTTGAAGCCGCTGTGTGTGTGGCCCAGACAAACTAGTGCCATTATGCGCACTACAATGCTTTCTTGGCTGAGCTCTGTGATCAGAGACAGCACTGGGTTGAGTACAGGAACTGGAGCGGGCTCAGGGACTGGACTCGGGACAAGGAAGGGAGTCGCCTCTGGACTCGGGACGAGGAAGGGCTCAGGTGTGTGGCGGCGACTATCTTGACCAAGGGCTCAGGCGTGGTGGCGGCCATTTTGACCGAGGGCTCATGCGTGGAGGCAGCCATCTTAACCTAAACCTAAAATTTACAGTCTGGTCTTCTGTCATGCACAGAAGAGGACAGATAAGGGCAGTAAATGCAATAAGTCTTTATTGTAGGTTAAGGGGAGAACAGAGTGGGAATGCAACAGACAAGGATAATGGCAGATTTTAGTTAGCTTGCAGATTTAGCTGGTGATGATACTGTAAATCTGTGCAGGTGAAGAGCTGGTGAAGGTGACAGGAGAACTGAAGATCCAGGCTGGCAACAATGTGGAACAGAAGACAACAGACAGAAGACAGATCAGGCAGGTAACTCAGGTGAATAGACAGGTTGGGTCGTGGAGCTTGTTGTTGACATGCAGGTACACTTAGACATTGACGACACCAGACCTAAAGTAAAGTGTGTGAAGGGCTTTTGAATGGCGTAGATCAGTGCTTCCCAAACTGTGGGCCGCGGCCCTCCTGGTGGGCCGTAACGTTATTTCAGGGGGGCCGTATCTAGTCCAAATTAATATATTAAAATAATTAAAATATTCCAATTGTTCTAAAATTTTATTGTTTTTTTTTTTTTTAAAGTATGTAAGGTTATGGATTTAAATATATTTGTAAAGAACGTTTACATCATAGTTCTCATAATTCACATGAAATTCTTACAAACTTGTTAATAAATGTATTTGTAGGTAAATGTCGGTATATATTTTTTAACAGCGGGGTCGTGGAACTTTTGCAATGTTTTTGGGGGGCCTTACCCCTCTTAAGTTTGGGAAGCTCTGGTGTAGATGATGGGTGACAGCTGGTGGTGATCAGTGATCACCTCCGCACTACATTTCCCATCATCCCTCATTATACTTACCCGTATTCCATCTGTAGAGATGGAATACGGGTAAGTATAATGAGGGATGATGGGAAATGTAGTGCGGAGGTGATGACTGTGACAGCTTAGTTAGGGACACTTGATATGTTTTTGATCTGCCTGCATTGAGACCATTGTATGCGAACTGAACTGAACTAAATGATGACATCACTGTTTTCTCCAGAGCCGATGTATAGATAAATTAACTAAATTAATAACTATTGATTTTTTGGAATGAATCCATCCTGAATTTACTTAAGCTGGACAATGACACAATTTTCTTCTAGAGCTGCTGTGCAGCCAAAATTATTTGCCAGTTATCACTATAAAGCTGCTTTGACACAATCTGCATTGTAAATAGCGCTATATAAATAAAGGTGACTTGACTACAAATGAGGCATGCAATTAAGTATAATACTTAAGTATAATATATTACTTTTTCAAGTAAGTATGAGCAATATTGATAGCAAATAGCACTAGTAGTAAGAAACACACACACAAATCTCTAGATTTAAACAGTGAGTAGCCAAATATCTAGAAGTAGAGTTATCACGGTACCAATACCAGTAAAATTGGTGGTTTTCAGTACCAATTTCAGTATCAGAGCAAAAACAGTTGAATTAAGTATGTACCAATTTGTCTTGTACATTGGTTATCACTGCATGTCAATCATCGCAGTTTACGAATCAAACGTGTATTTAAATACAACTGTCAATCCAGTAACTTTGCAGTTAACTGAGCAGCACAAAAAAACTAAACTTGTAATTTAGATTGTGAATGGGTAACGAAGTAAGAGAAGAGCCTCCCAAATCACTAAGGCTGTCAATCTCTAAAGCTGAATTCTGCACTCTCGTAAAACTCCCATTATAATAAAAAAAGTATGAATCACAATTTATTTTCATTGTGTTTATACTTTGTTGGTTATAATGAAAGGATTCTCAAGCATGTGAAGTGTAAAACAAAACAAAACCTTGTATGTTTTCAACGGATTTTGACTAACTTCCTGACTCTGATTAGCCAGTGCGTTTACGCTCTAAACAGATATGACTGTGATTGGACAGCACTACACTACTTAACACAGCACTACAGCACTTAACGCTTGTAAAATTCAGGCTGTAAATAGAAACCTTTGATAACTCAGAGAGTGCTCAAACAAACACGAATGAAAGTGTTACTGATTACCAAATATATCTGGTACTTATGTCAGTAATACTGGAACTGCAGAAATGCTGGTACAGTGAATTTTTCTTTTTTCTCTAAAATAGCACCAACTGATGCCAGAAGTACTGTATTTAACAACCCTAACAGAGAGAACACAAAGTATTAAAGTACAGACTCTGTGACCACTGGCTATAGAAACAGGAAGACATAAAAACATATGGTTACAGAAAGAGGTTTGCCGTCACAGCACATAAGGGCAGGTTGTAACATTTTCTCCTTTATTCAAAATACTCAGTTTTTAAGAAACTCACTCTACAGACTGCCACAAATTAAGAGACACTAAGGATGGACACTCATTCAGCGTATTTCTTGTTCTGTGATCCAATGGCAAATTAGTGTTCCACAGTGTGGTCCACGAGTATGAGTAGTGATAACCACTTGTGCCACTAGTGACAGTCATTTTGGTAAATATTTTATTCTGTGTCGTCTTCTCAGCTCTGCTTGCATGTCATTTCTGTCTGACGGAAAAAGATTTTATATTCATATGACTTGCCTCTCTGGTTCCTCATGACATGTCATGTTTAAGTTGGAGTTGACTGCACATTGTACTTGTGATAGACTGCTTGATGCTGCATGTCTTGAACTGAACTGTATTCCCTAGAATAGACTCCACACTCAGCTCTTACCTAAGGACATAGACAGACATCTTTTTGAGAAAAATATTTAGGCTATATAATATAAGTTTTAGCAGCCATAGTTAAATTATTTCGGCTCTATTTTATTTACCTTTAGCAGTAGTTTGGTTGAACCTTTTACAACCTTTAAGAAAAAAGACTTCGTTGTTTGTTTTGTTGACATTTCAAATGCACTGTTTTGTTCAAAATAACAGTTTAGAAAAGTAGCCGAAAAGCAGAAAATACTTTGTGTTTGATTGTTTTTTGAATAACATTTTATTATCAAAGCCCATGTAATAAAACATTTAAAAAATAATAAAAATGCATTTTCTCTATTTGTACTTATAATAACGAATGTTGTGAATTCTTTGATCTTTAGTTGCTTGTGTTTTAAAGAGTGTGGCTATGGGACTTGTCTATTAACCTGTTTCTGATAGACATGAGGAACATTAAACAAAGGGAGCGTAAAACCTTATGTAAAGACAGTAAGGTTTTACTACAGATTAATCTTTTAACACACAAAAAACAGGAAGTTTTTTCTCCCTATATACTCGCTCACACACACCCACACCAGTCTCTGGTGTGTCTCTCTGAAAAGTACCATGACTAATGGAAGACCTTATGACCCAGCCACACACAAATGCTAAAAAAAAAAAAAAAAAAACTGCCGAAGTGACTGTGTTAATGCCCACCCTCACACAGAACACATTTATCAAAACACTGATGAATGAGCACATAAAGCAGATCAAAGCTACAGTATAAATACAACAAAACACTGAGGGCCCAAATGTGCAGCAAACACGTTTAAAAAGCCCTGACTCTACATTCCTGTACAGAGACAAGGGCAACACTGAATGCAGGAGATTTCCGGAAGTTATGCCGTAACTATGGTCACAGCTCTGCTGATTAATCTTATTTGAATGTATTGAAAAGCCCATGATCCTGTAACTTTACTTCTTTATTAAAGAAATGTCACATGATTTGTTTATTTGAGGATTCAATATTTGTAGACCTGAAGTGTGGTTTTGTCATTTTAAAAGAACTTGCTAAAGAGTGTTTAATGAATAGTTTCGGTGACTGTTCTATTTAAGTTCTTATCTTAGTATCTTATGCTTTTAAGGAAACAACATAATTAATTTTTTTATAGTACCATCTATTTTTTAATCATTTAAAAACTTTCTATCGCATAAGCAGCGACGTTTTATTTAAAGCTCATTGACATTTTGTTCTGTCTAGCCCTCGACAATTTGCTAAAAATTGAAGAAACACACCATTAAGAAGAGTTTTTCCTGGTCTTATACAGAACAGTCTGCCTCCCTCACTTCTGAAACCACTACTAGACCCCTGACTTTAGCATCCAAATTATTTTTGGACTACTATGTCAATGAATATAATGTCACTGTGTATAATTTGTGTTAATTTTAGTGTGAATGAATAATGGTGAAGGCACCAAATACTACAATCATTTGTCAGATACAATGAAGAAGAAAAAACGATAGTAGCGTGAGAAAGCGTGGAAGAGAAAAACAGATTGGATGTGGGGGTCATTAAGCTGTAAAAGTTCTCAGCAGGATATTGGATTTAGAGCTCTCTCCCTCTCAGCACTTAACTGATTTACTGACTCCCGTTATGGAATCATCCAGTCAACCAATTGAAATGTCAAAGTGTTCTTAATTATTTTATATTAATCCACTTCAACTCAAGTCACCTTTATTTATATAGCGCTTTTTACAATGCAAATTGTGGCAAAGCAGCTTTACATTAATAATTGGCAAATTATTCACGTCAGCACAAGGGCTGCATTAACAAAAGACCTAGGTGGCAGTGGCTGAAGCCTCAGGGCCCAAGCAAGGATGGCTGTGGTTGGCTGTGGAGTAGATTGACTGGCCACAGGAAGCACCTGGACTTTTCCCGTTGGGCCAATCGCCAAAACCCCAACATGCCCTCACATATTATCCATGATGGGTCGATAATATTGTTGAACACATTTGCAGTACATTCAGTATATGTTTCTGTCCTTTATTTATGAATGGGAACCCCTTTATACAAGATGTAATTTAAATCCCAGGTGCATTACCCTACAATATTTTATCCATGTTATTAATTTCTGGTGCTGCTCGTGGCTGCAATGAATTTATGTACTTGTGCAAGAAACATTACCCTACATTATTTGTTTCCATGTTATTCATGTTGTAAAGACTCATTTCTGAGTGCTAGCAAAAACATGTTTCATGCTTTCATGTATGTGCCTTTAAATGCAAATGAGCTGCTGCTTCCCGCCTCTTTTCCACAATCACAGCACCTGCCTGCATCTGATACGGTGCCAAATACTAACAAGACATCTGCTTGGTTTTCATTATCATTTATATCGCGGTCACATTCACGGAAAGTGTAGTTCTTCATCATGTAAGTTTATTATTTCCACGCATTCCACGCATAAAGCTATATCAGCTTAAAATTCTAATTTATCATTTTCTTAGTGCACACATCTTAAGCACACGCACAGAAATTTGGCTATCTGAAGGCACGTCGCAAAAGTATTAAACTAAGTGCTCTCCTGTTTTTTGTTGTGCTTAAAAACTGTCAAGTACACACAAGTTTATGTAAAAAAAGTTCACACGGTTATATGGGTGAACATAAGGAACAGAAATCACATGTGCATATTAGATCTGTGGCGCATTCCTTCAAAAATAAAACAAATCCACTGCGTCTTCAGTGGCTCAGATGTAGGGAGTAAATGAAGACTTTTATGTTCACGTTTACATTCAACTACAAAACACCTCAATCGCTTAGCAGACATTCTTGTCGCTACAGCTGCTTCAGTGTCGAGACAATGGTGGACAGAGTACAAGTCACTCAGGGAGAGGTCTATGCTAATACGGCAGAGTCAGCCAGCAGTCATGGGTGGGGCCTGGGCAATGTGACATCACATTGCTCAGAAAATGAACAGCTTGTTCTATGAGACTGTTGAGGTTTTATGGGAATTTAAAAAAGGAAAATGAGTGGGTGGATTTTTATCATTATAGGGTGGTTATGTACACATGCTGCCAACACACATTTATGTTCAAACACCATGTAAGAGTAAATTTTGCATAATAGGTCCACTTAATTTTATTCATTTATTTATTTACTCCAATTAACATTAAAACATTAATGGAAGAACATGTAGGTCAGATTGGCTGAATTTGAGCCCCAGTCCAGCCCTGATGATTATCCTCTAGATCCAGAAAAAAGACCATCAAATGATTAATTAGATCTAACTATTTAAATTAAACTGCTTAAAGCAGTTGTATGCACAAAAGTTGTTGCTGTTTCTGGAAAACCGTTTGCTTTGACCTCATATCTAGTGCTAATGCATTTATGCCTTTACAGTGGAATATATATTTTATATAGAGATATGTTGCATCTCTGTTTTAAAGATGTGATTTTTTTTATTTTTTTAAATACTAATTATTTCTGTGGTAGAAAACGTTGTGGCACCAAGATAGGCTACTATGAAGGGGCCCTTGGGTTTGCTATAGCCCCAGGGCCCTATGTGTTCTTAATCAGGGCCTGGTCAGCACATGATCCATCATGTGGATCTGCAGAATTTGGAAGAGTTTGAGTAAAGATGGCCAAACAAGGAAAGAGAGCACAGAAGAATGTGTAAATATTGGTCATTATTATGAACGATTTATTTGAGAAATCATTTTATTATGCAAGAAGAAAGAGGGCAAAAAGTGATGAGAAACTAGCAGAGTTATAGAAAACCAGTCGCCTGAATCAATGGCCCATTATCCGTGTCGCTCATTATATGAAAATATTTTACCACAGAATGCAGCAGTAGACCATACAGCATCAAATAACCAGAGAGCCATGTAAAATTATTTAAAGCAGCACAAAAACAAAGCCATTAATACTGCTGCAAGCAATTATCAGTGTCCAAGCATAAATGATCGGTTTATTTCATCTTTTAAAATATAAACTTACGAGCTTATTAGTTAAAACTGTTCGTCCTTTTAACAGGTACCAGTACGTCTTGGTAATTTCCGTAATAAATAAAGTACATAAATTCATTGCAACCGCGAGCAGCACTGGAAATGAATAACATGGATAAATAATGTAGGATAATTTTGGTGGGTTAAAATATCAGACTGAAAACTTAAAGGGTTTTATAAAATATTGGTATGCTGGGAAAACACCAGCACCACCAACAAAAAAAGCTTAGGCTTAAAACATAAGAGAATGACCCAAAGAATCTGGTAAAAATATTACCAAATACAACCATTTTGCGCTTGGGCCTCTAATAAAAAGGAAACAATTCCTGCATGTTTATAACACATGCTTTCAGACACCACCACCAAGCCATTATTGAATTAGGAACACAATGCATCTAGAACTTTACTTCAAGTTTTACTGTTGTAAATGACTGTTATTTCACCATGTCAAGAGTAGGAAACCAAGCAGAATTTCAGTTAAATGACACTTCCTCTATTTCAAATGCAGTGTGATGCTAAGGCAATATAAAACCTCTCATGTTGTCATGTTGTGAAAATGAATTGATTATTTGAGAGAAAGAGAATACACTTGCATTAGTTTCTTTACTACAGAGGAACAAAAGATCTCTTTACACACTCTTTACACCACTTTACACACCCACACCCACACACACACATACACACAGTGGTGGGTTCAAAAGAGGTCACACATTTCACAATTTAAAAAAACAAAAACATGAATTACAGACTCTCTTTCACACTCATAGGCAAATGGGAAAACCACATGCAAATTTCACTCTGATTCAACGAAGCAGGATCTGTTAAAATGGGTAATAATAATAATATATAATAATATGTAATATAATAATGTAATAATATATAGTGTCACAATGTATCGCAATACAAAAATATATTTATTATAGATAGTGACCATATGTATTGTGTAGTTTACCCAAAATGAAAATTATTGTGTAAGAAAAATTTCAAGTTTACAGAGTTAGAGTCAGTACTTTACAAGTACTTTAAACTACTATATACAGTGGGGATCGAAAGTTTGGGCACCCCAAGTAAAAATTTGTATTAATGTGCATAAAGAAGCCAAGAAAAGTTGGAAAATCTCCAAAAGGCATCAAATTACATATTAGACAGTCTTATAACGTCAAAAAAGTTAGATATTATTTCCATCATTTACACTTTCAAAAAAACAGAAAACAAAAAAATGCCGTCTGCAAAAGTTTGGGCACCCTGTAGAGTTTAGAGCATGCACCGCCCCCTTTGGAAAGCTGAGACCTGACAGTGTCATGGATTGTTTTCAATCATCGTCTGGAAAGACCAGGTGATGTCAATCTCAAAGGTTTTAAATGCCCAGACTCATCTGAGCTCGCCCCAACAATCAGCACCATGGGTTCTTCTAAGCAGTTGTCTAGAAAACTGAAACTGAAAATAGTTGACGCTCACAAAGCAGGAGAAGGCTATAAGAAGATAGCAAAGCGTTTTCAGATGCCATTATCCTCTGTTCGGAACGTAATTAAGAAATGGCAGTCATCAGGAACAGTGGAAGTTAAAGCAAGATCTGGAAAACCGAGAAAAATATCCGACAGAACAGCTCGCAGGATTGTGAGAAAAGTAAGTCAAAACCCACGTTTGATTGCACGATCCCTCCAGAAAAATCTGGCAGACACTGGAGTTGTGGTACACTATTCCACTATAAAGAGATACTTGTACAAATATGGTATTCATGGAAGAGTTATCAGAAGAAAACCTCTTCTACATCCTCACCACAAAAATCAGCGTTTGAAGTTTGCAAATGAACATATAGACAAGCCTGATGCATTTTGGAAACATGTTCTGTGGACCGAAGAGGTTAAAATAGAACTTTTTGGCCGGAATAGGCAAAGGTACGTTTGGAGAAGAAAGGGCACAGAATTTAATGAAAAGAACCTCTGTCCAACTGTTAAGCATGGGGGTGGATCAATCCTGCTTTGGGATTGTATTGCAGCCAGTGGCACAGGGAACGTTTCCTTCACGAGTAGAAGGAAAAATGGATTCAATAAAATTTCAGCAAATTTTGGATGCTAACTTGATGTCATTGTGAAAAAGCTGAAGTTAAAGAGAGGATGGCTTCTACAAATGGACAATAATCCTAAACACACCTCAAAATCCACAGTGGATTACATCAAGAGGCATAAACTGAAGGTTTTTCCATGGCCTTCACAATTTCCTGACCTCAACATAATTGAAAGTCTATGGATAGACCTTAAAAGAGCAGTGTGTGTCAGACATCCCAGAAATCTCAAAGAACTGGAAGACTTTTGTAAGGAAGAATGGGCGAAGATACCTCAAACAAGAATTGAAAGATTCTTGGCTGGCAACAAAAAGCGTTTACAAGCTGTGATACTTGCCAAAGGGGGCAGAGCAAGTGATAAACTCTACAGGGTGCCCAAACTTTTGCAGACACCATTTTTTTGTTTTCTGTTATTTTGAAAGTGTAAATGATGGAAATAAAATCTAACTTTTTTTTGACAAATTATAAGAATGTCTAATCTGTAATTTGATGCCTTTTGGAGATTTCCCATCTTTTCTTGGCTTCTTTATTCACATTAATACAAATTTTTACTTGGGGTGCTTGAAACTTTCGATCACCACTGTATAATGTTGAATATAATGTATAATAATGCAATGGGGGAATATTTGTGGGTCCTGATAATGCCAAATGTCTGATGTTACTATCTTTAAACTGATCTTATCAGTAAAACTTATTTTCTACTTCCGGCGCCGGTGCGAGCTGGCTGCTGACTGCAACAGCTCTTACCCCTTCTTACCTTCTTTTCTCCGTTTTCTTAGTATTTAAACATTTTACTTTTGTATATATCTTATTTAATACTCCAGCACTACATTAGCCTGCCACTTTTCGCGGACTTCACTTAACTTTTGGTTACTTTACGAATCACAATGTGCGTCGGAGCCCGTGCGTCCATTGTTTACAACAGGGAACAGCTGATCGCGCTGAGGAGCGTGGCAATGTTCCCTCGGGACAAACATGTGATCCCGCGGAGCTGCTTAGGAAGACTCGTCGAGGACGCCGCGCGGGAAGGAAACTCCGTGAAAAGAAGAGACGCTTTAGACCTGCTCTCCCCTCCGTCATCATGGGAAATGTGAGATCTCTTCCCAACAAGATCGACGAGCTGGCCGCGCTTACCCGACACCAGCGGGAGTATAGACAGTGTTGCGTCCTTGTGTTCACGGAAACCTGGTTAACCCCTCACATCCTGGACTCTGCCGTTACATTGGATTATTTTCATCTGCTGCGGGCGGACAGGACAGAGGACAGCGGTAAGAGGAAAGGAGGAGGTCTGGCTGCGTTTGTGAATGAGAGATGGTGTAAACCAGGACATTGTACGGTGAAAATGGAACTGTGTAACAGGAACATTGAACTGTTAGTGGTTAGCATGAGGCCATACTATCTGCCGCGGGAGTTCACACATGTTATTGTGATAGCTGTGTATGTGCCCCCCTCTGCTAATGCGGACACTGCCTGTGATACACTGCTCTCTGTTACCAGCAACCTGCAGACACAGCACCCACAGGCGCTCTTCCTCATCTCTGGGGATTTCAATCATGCACCCCCCTCCTCTGTGTTGCCTACATTCACGCAGTATGTCACCTGTCCCACCAGAGACAATAAAATACTGGATTTATTTTATGCCAACTCCAAGGAGGCCTACTCCCCATCCCCCCTCCCTCCCCTTGGCAGAGCTGATCACAGCATTGTCCATCTACAGCCTGTGTATATACCTGTAGTGCAAAGGCAGCCTGTGGAGCCACGTGTGGTGAAGAGGTGGACTACTGAGAGCGAGGAGGCTCTGAAGGACTGCTTCGACACCACTGTGTGGACTGAGCTCTGTGACCCACATGGGGAGGACATCAATGCGATCACAGACACTGTAACGGGTTACATCAACTTCTGTTGTGAAAACACTGTGCCTTCCAAAACGGTTCGGTGTTTTGCAAACAATAAGCCGTGGATCACCTCTGACATCAAAGCTCTGCTGAAGGAGAAGAAGAGAGCTTTCAGGTCAGGGGACAGGGAGGAGCTCAGAGCTGTACAGAAGGAGCTGAGACGGAAGATCAGGGAGGGCAAGGCCAGCTACAGGAGGAAGATGGAGGAGCAGCTGCAGCAGCAAAACACCAGGGGGGTGTGGAGGAGCCTAAAAACCATCTCAGGCTTCAAAGCACCCCACTCTCAGGCTGAGGGCGACATGCAATGGGTTAACGACTTGAACCATTACTTCAACCGGTTTGACCAGTTATCCCCTGCTCCCCCCACGCAGCTGCTCCACACCTCGTCACCTGAACAATGCCACACTCCCCCAGCCCTTCACACCCCTGGCCCCACACATCTCACCAACTCATTACTGTCCCAAGGACTCACCCACCCCCTCAGCCCACCCCTGACCTTCACAACGGCCCAAGTGAGGAAAGAGCTGAGAAGGATCAAAGCACGAAAGGCAGCTGGACCAGACGGCATCAGCTCCAGTCTGCTGAGATCCTGTGCTGTGTGGGATCACTGGGCACGTCTTCAACCTGAGTCTCAGGTTGAGGGTGGTACCACAGATATGGAAGACCTCCTGCGTGGTACCAGTGCCCAAGACACCACACGCTAGAGATCTCAGCAGCTTCAGGCCAGTGGCTCTCACATCACATCTGATGAAGACACTGGAGAGACTGGTCCTGCGCCAACTCCGCTCTGAGGTGAGCTCAGCGATGGACCCGCTGCAGTTTGCCTACCGACCTGGGATCGGAGTGGACGATGCTGTGATCTACCTGCTACATCGTGCCCTAAATCACCTGGAGAAGCCCGGCAGCTCTGTGAGAATTCTGTTCTTTGACTTCTCCAGCGCATTCAACACCATTCAGCCGGTGCTTTTGAGAGGCAAGCTCGAGCAGGCGGGAGTGGACTTACATCTGGCTGAGTGGATCCTGGACTACCTGACAAACAGACCCCAGTTTGTGAGAGCCCGAGACTGTGTGTCTGACCTCCTGACCTGCAGTGTGGGCGCCCCCCAGGGCACGGTGCTCGCGCCGTTCCTCTTCACCCTCTACACTGCAAATTTCAGACACAACACTGACGGCTGTGTCCTGCTAAAGTTCTCTGACAACTCCGCTGTCGTTGGCTTGATCAGCGATGACGATGACACGGAGTATAGGAAACTGACGCAGGACTTCGTAGACTGGTGTCAGCCAAACCACCTCCTTATCAACGCACGGAAGACCAAGGAGATGGTGGTGGATTTCCGCAGACACCGGCCTGCTCCCTCACCGGTGAACATCCAGGGTATGGACATTGAGAGAGTGGACTCTTATAAGTACCTGGGTGTTCACCTGAACCACAAACTGGACTGGACTCTCAACACAGATGCATTGTACAGAAAGGGTCAGAGCAGGCTCTACCTCCTGAGGAGACTGAGATCTTTTGGAGTGCAGGGGGCGCTCCTGAAGACTTTCTATGACTCTGTGGTGGCATCAGCCATCCTGTACGGTGTGGTCTGCTGGAGCAGTAGCATCACTGAGAGGGAGAGGAAGAAGTTGGATAAGATCATCAGAAAGTCCAGCTCTGTCCTAGGCTGCCCTCTGGATTCTGTGCGGGAGGTTGGTGACAGAAGGGTTCTAGCAAAACTGTCATCTATGCTGGACCATGAGTCTCACCCCATGCAGGACACACTGTCAGCTCTGCAGAGCAGCTTCAGTGACAGATTGCTCCACCCTCGGTGTGTGAAGGAGAGATTCCACAGGTCTTTTCTTCCTGCTGCAGTCAGACTGTACAATAAACAATAAGCACTGCTAAACTATAACCTTTTTCACTTTTGCAACATTTTGCACAGATAAAAAAGTTTTCACTGTACAATTTTCTAAAACGTGCAATATTTATTTTGTATATTCTATTTTGTAAATTTATTTAGTTTTCTGTTTTTATCTTTGTGTGTACTACTTTTTTACCATGTACACCTGCAGTTGCTAAATGCAATTTCCCCACTGCGGGACAAATAAAGGTTTTACTTACTTACTTACTTACTTACTTAAAAAGTGGCCAACATTATTTTAAATATATATAGTCAGTGACAGAATGCAAGCATATTTCTCTAAAACAATTCTGTATTTTCAGCTTCAGAATCATGAATATTTGTATTCTGGTGTCACTATTATCTTGTACAATGGTGTTACCAGCACCAATTCCAAACCTCTTCATTTCCACCCCCAATATAATACTAAATTTAGCATTTCAATCAACAGTTTATTTTTTGTTAATGTTTACCATGTCTTGCCTCAATAATATCATATTGTGAGTTCAGTTTTGTGATATTTATCGAATCTTGACATGAGGGTATCATTACACCCCTATCTATTAATAATGCCAATGACAACACGACGCATTCTCTATGCCTAAATCTCTGCTGTTGTTCTACACATCCCCCCACTATCACTCCATCATTCAGAAAAAGACAACGAGACATATTACATGTTACATGTAATACATACAATTACATGTCAAAAACGCAAGCAAAACTAACATTTACATACAAATACAGTATATGCATGCACTATTGTCAAGGAGATCAGACTCATGGACTTTACAAGGGGGCATTCACTTTTACATAGCGTTTTAACATAAATGTGTGTTGGCAGTGTGTGTCCACAACCACCCTATAATGATAAAAATCCAACCACTCCTTTTTAATCCCCATAAAACCTCAGCAGTCTCATAAAACAAGAGTTTTCATTTTTTGAGCAGTGTGATGTCACATTGCCCAGGCCCTGCCCACAACTGCTGCTTAGTCAAGTCAAGTCAAGTCATCTTTATTTATATAGCGCTTTTTACAATGCAAATTGTGGCAAAGCAGCTTTACATTAATAAGAAAATGGTGTCATTGTGCAGCTTATTCTATATATTATTGATTCATTCCATTGCAAATATCAATAGTTATTAGTCTAGTTAATTTATGTATATCAGCACTGCAGAAAACAGTGATGTAATCGTCCGGCTCAGCTCAGTTTGTATACAACGGCGCCAATACAGGCATATCAAAAACACTGCTGAATATCAACCAAGTGTCCCCAACTTAAGCAAGCCAAAGGCAACAGCGGCAAGGAACCAAAACTCCAACAAATGGAGAAAAAAACCTCGGGAGAAACCAGGTTTAGTCGGGGGGCCAGTTCTCCTCTGGCCAACAGTGAACACTTGTCCAATACTCAGGCAGAGTTACAGGTCATTAAACCGTTTTGGAATCGCAACAGTCAAAATATTTAATCTAGTTTAAGATCTTTTTGATCACGCCGGTATGGGACGGTTTGTTGGGATATGTGCCACTGGCTGATGAGTCGGTAAGGTCTTAACAAAGGATGAACTAGTTAACACAGTCTCCGCCGACACCACAGGGCCACATTGCTGCCGCACACAGGCACAGGTTGCCCGTCCGACCCGGATACGGCCCATATCCAGCCAATCACGTTAATTGGTAAACCTCGGGATAAGCAGAGAGACAAAAAATTAGCGTAGACGCCATTCTTCTTCTGATGTACCGAGTACATCTGGTGTTATAGGAAGTGATCCCGGTTCCGGCTGACCTGATCTATGCAGCCTAACAGTCCTTTAACGGATATGAAGACAAAAGTTTATAGTGCGTCATGTGTATGCCAAGTTAAATAGATGCGTTTTTAGTCTAGATTTAAACTGACAGAGTGTGTCTGCTTCCCGAACAATGCTAGGAAGATTGTTCCAGAGTTTAGGTGCCAAATAGGAAAAGGATCTACCGCCTGCGGTTGATTTTGATATTCTAGGTATTAACAACTGGCCAGAATTCTGAGATCGTAATAGACGCGAAGGACTATAATGCATTAAGAGCTCGCTCAGGTACTGGGGAGCTAAGCCATTTAGTGCTTTGTAAGTAATTAGCAAGATTTTAAAATCTATACGATGTTTAATAGGGAGCCAGTGCAGTTTTGAAAAAACAGGGCTAATATGTTCATATTTCCTGGTTCTAGTAAGGACTCTAGCAGCTGCGTTTTGGACCAGCTGTAATTTGTTTATCACGCGAGCAGGGCAACCACCCAATAGAGCGTTACAGTAATCTAGTCTCGAGGTCATAAACGCATGAACTAGCTGTTCCGCATTTGTCATTGAGAGCATATGTCGCAATTTAGATATATTTTTAAGATGGAAGAATGCGGTTTTACATATGCTAGAAATGTGGCTTTCAAATGAAAGATTGGTATCAAAGAGCACACCCAGGTTCCTAACTGACGAAGACGACTTAACGGAGCAGCCATCAAGTGTTAGACAGTATTCTAGGTTTTTATGTGAAGTTTTTGGTCCAATAATTAGAATCTCTATTTTTTCTGAGTTTAGTAGTAGGAAATTACAAGTCATCCAATTTTTTATATCAGCTACGCATTCTGTTAATTTTGAGAATTGGTAGGTTTCGTCAGGGCGCGAGGAAATATAGAGCTGAGTATCATCAGCGTAACAGTGAAAGCTAATGCCATGCTTCCTAATGACATCTCCCAAGGGTAGCATGTACAGAGTGAAAAGCAACGGTCCTAGAACTGAGCCTTGTGGTACTCCATATTTAACTTGTGATCGAAATGACATCTCTTCGTTTACTACTACAAACTGATAACGGTCAGATAAGTATGATTTGAACCATGCCAATGCAATTCCACTAATTCCAGCATAATTTTCTAGTCTATTCAAAAGAATATTGTGGTCGATTGTGTCAAAAGCAGCACTGAGGTCTAGTAACACTAATAGAGAGATACAACCATGATCTAATGATAAGAGCAAATCATTTGTAACTCTAATGAGAGCAGTCTCAGTACTATGGTACGGTCTAAATCCTGACTGGAAAACCTCACAGATACCATTTCTTTCCAAGTAGGAACTAAGCTGAGATGATACTGCCTTTTCTAGTATTTTTGACAGAAAAGGTAGATTGGAAATCGGTCTGTAATTGACTAATTTACCAGGATCAAGTTGTGGTTTTTTAATAAGAGGTTTGATAATAGCCTGCTTAAAATTTTTTGGTACGTAACCTAGTGATAAAGATGAATTAATGATCTTAAGAAGAGGATCTATGACCTCTGGAAGCATCTCTTTCAATAGCTTAGTCGGTATAGGGTCTAACATACATGTTGTAGATTTTGATGATTTAACAAGTTTAGACAATTCTTCCTTTTCTATGGCAGCGAATGAATGGAATTTTTCCTCAGGGATACAACAACCCACTGTCTGATGTGATACTGTAGTAGACAGTTGCATGGCTATAATTTTCTCTCTAATGTTGTCAATCTTGCAAGTAAAGAAGTTCATAAAGTCATTACTGCTGTGCTGT
Source organism: Opsariichthys bidens (assembly GCA_037194245.1). Classification (NCBI taxonomy): domain Eukaryota; kingdom Metazoa; phylum Chordata; class Actinopteri; order Cypriniformes; family Xenocyprididae; genus Opsariichthys; species Opsariichthys bidens. The sequence continues at coordinate 24,065,724 of CM074284.1, read as the reverse complement.
TTGGAAACATCAGAAGTTGAGGCTGTATTTCTTGTTAATTTAGCCACTGTATTAAATAAATACTTAGGGTTGTGTTTATTTTCTTCTAAAAGATTTGAAAAATAAGCAGATCTAGCGGTTTTTACAGCCTTTCTGTACTCCATCATTTTCTCTCTCCATGAAATCCGAAAAACTTCTAGTTTTGAATTCTTCCAGCTGCGCTCCAGTTTTCTGGCTGCTCTCTTAAGGGCCCGAGTGTGCTCGTTATACCATGGCGTTGGACTAATATCCTTAATCTTTTTTAAGCGCAAAGGAGCGACAGAGTCTAGAGTGTTCGAAAAGAGAGCGTCAATAGTTTCTGTTGCAACATCGAGTTCTTCTAAGCTGTCTGGTTTGCTAAGTTGATGAAACTGATCAGGAAGATTATTTATAAAGCAATTTTTAGTGGTAGAAGTGATGGTTCTAACATATTTATGGCAGACAGGCGGTTTTCCAGCCTTGGATAAATGTAGCACGCATGAGACTAGATAATGATCTGAGACGTCATCGCTCTGCTGCAGAATTTCAACGGCATCAATATTGATTCCATGTGACAATATTAGATCTAGAGTATGATTACGACAATGAGTTGGTCCTGACACGTGTTGTCTAACTCCAATAGAGCTTAGAATATCTGTTAGTGCCAATCCCAAAGCGTCTTTTTCATTATCTACATGTATATTAAAATCACCAACAATAAGGACTTTATCCACAGCCAGTACTAACTCCGATAGAAAATCAGCAAATTCTTTGATAAAATCTGTATGGTGCCCTGGATACAGTAGCCAACACAAATTTCAAATGAGATTTGTCACTTACATTATATAACGTTACATAGAGCACCATCACTTCAAAAGAGATATATTTGAAAGACTTTTGAGTAATACTGAAGATATTACTATAGATTACAGCAACACCTCCCCCTTTACCTTTCTGACGAGGTTCGTGTCGATAATAGTAACCTTGAGGGCTAGACTCATTTAAAGTAATGTAATCGTCTGGTTTTAGCCAGGTTTCTGTCAAACACAGCACATCTAGGTTATTTTCTGTGATAATATCATTTACAATAAGTGCTTTTGAAGAAAGGGATCGAATATTCAGCAACCCAAGCTTTATCATTTTGTTATCTTTATAATCTCTTAGTATGGCTTCCATCCTGAGCAAGTTGTACATTGTCTGCCATTGTCTCAACACAGGAGCAGCTGTAGCGCCAAGAATGTCTGGTAAGCAATTGAGGTGCTTTGTTGTTGAATGTAAGAGTGAACATAACGATATATACACATGTGATTTCTGTCCCTGCTGTTCACGTTCACAAACATAACCGATTGCGCTTGTGAAATTTCCGTTTTTGACATAACCTTGTGGGTATTTGACAGTTTAAGCATAACAAAAAAACATGAAAGAGAAGTTAGTTTAATACTTGTGAGATGTGCCGTCTGACAGCCAGTGTTCTCTGCATGTGCTTTAGATGTGTGTACGAAATTACAATTGGAAGTTTAAACTGTTATAGCAAAACCTATGGAAATAATCAACTTTAATGATGAAGAACTGCATTAGCGTGATTGCCATATCGATGATAATTAAAACCAAGCAGATGTCTTGTTAGTATGTGGCACAGTATATGATATAGGCAGGAGCTGTGACTGTGGAAAGAGGGTGGGGAGTAGCATCTCATTTGCATTTAAAGGCACATGCAAAAAGAAATGGGCATTTACATCATGGACAACATAATAAAAGATATGAAAGCTCTAGCGCAAGTTCTGTCAGGAAGACTCAAATGTTACGTCACTACTAATTTAGATCTAACCAATCATTATCCAACACATGTAGTATATAAGATCGGTACTCATCACACTTGTCTGAGTTCGCAGATGCTGACGCGAAACCTAACCTCCATCCTCCCCACCACCACCAGGATGGTCCCTGTCCATACCTCCCGGGGGTCGGCTACGCCCCTGCCTTCATCTTCAGGCAGGAAATGCAGAGTCCGCAACCCTCAGGATCTAAGCTACGGACGGGGCCTACGCCCAAGAACTTTATCTTACAATGTTTGCTTGCTGATTGTTAATAAATTTCATTGCAAGTTAATTTACCTCCCGAGTCTTTCTGGTAGAACTGAGGTATTTTAACCTGAAACTTCACATAAACTTTCTAGGGACACATGGAACTTAAATTAAATCTTGTATAAAGGGGCATAATAGGCCCCCTTTAAAAGTTTAAAGTTTCAATGTTTTTTACAGTCTACTATGCTAGGGTTTTCTACTAGATATTGCTAGGGTGTTTTAATTTGTATTGTTACAGTAGGTATTGCTGGCATGATATCATTTGTTACTAATTGTTGCCAGGGTTTTCTGGTTAGCTATCAGGGGTTGTTGGGCCCCTCAGTCTGGTTACTAGATGCTATATAGGAACTGTCGTTGCTGGGAATTAATTGGGTATTCTGGCCTGTTGTTAGGCTATTCTGGTTAGCTGTTCCTATAGGATGTCTAGAATTAATAGGCTACTACTAAAACAATCAATGTTTTGAAAGTGCCACAGTGGAACATGTTTCAAAAAAGTTGTAAAAAAAACAACAACTTACTAACTTAGTTAGAAATGTATTAGTAATGTATTAGTACAAAACTTTGTAAATTCACTGGTTGTGAATGTTCCTGCAATTACTGGGACCTTTATTTTGCTTTGCATACATGACCTTTTGTTCAATACAATATTATACAAAGTAATTGACAAAAGTACTGCTTCCCTTTTTTAGTTCTACAGTCAAAAAGTCTGAACAACAACAAAAAAAAAACACTAAACGGTTGGTTTTTGCTGAGACACCACCATCTCCACAGTAAACGGCTCTCAGCTGAAGGGTGAACTAAATTCCTGAACTAAATTCTTGAATTAAACCCAGATACCACATCCTATGTAAATGCAAGCATACATGCAAGACTAACTATAGAGTTTAAAAGGGAGGTAAACATATTCTAAACACATAAAACAGTCTGTAACTTTGAACTTCTGTAAGTAATCTAATAATAATAATTTTAAAGTGGTCTTTAAATGATGTGTTGTCATTTTTTCCTTTTCCTTTAGTGTGCTTATGTTTGTGCATGTAAAAGATTTGGAAAGTTACAAAGCTCAAAAAATGATTTATTCTATCTAAAATAAAAGGCAGATCCAGACCTAGCTAAAATGGCTCAATCAAATTCTCTCTCAACGATCCATGTCACTAGGTGGAAATATATCCATAATGCTACCCAAATGCATGCGTAAACTAGGTGTGGTTTCAGTTATTGTAGTGGCGTTGTCACCGTCATGCTGCAGAGAAATGTGAAAAGATGACAA